>CM025786.1:19462111-19564250 GCA_014636745.2 Centella asiatica
AAAAAAATTTATAATTTCGAAATTACAAACACTTACTTGATTTGGGGCGGTAAACAGCGGAATCGAGCAAAAGGGAGTAAAATTTGGAAGTTGTTTAGATGGAAGAAGAAGAAGAAATTTTATTTGGAAAAGAGAAAGGAAGTAACGGCGGAATGGGAGAAAAAGAAGAAGGGAAGATAAAATAAACCTAGCTAGGGCGGAAGAAACAAGGAAACCAAACGGGTGGAGGAAACAAGAAAAAAATTTAAAAAAAAAAAATACCCCTTCCGCTACTAACACTGGCGGAAGGGAATCTTTTTTTAAAAAAAAATTTTTTAAAAAAAATCCCTTCCGCTAGTGTTAGTAGCAGAAGACACTTTTTTTTTTAAAATTATATTATAATTAATTATCATAATAAATTACACTTAATAGTATTAATTAATAATCATAATAATTAGTAAAAAAATCACAATATTATAATAATTTTATTATTAATGACATTTTCCAACAGTAATTGTCATTATATGGTTTACTATATACTATGTCTATTTTAAGATTTAAGGTCTAGGGTTTAGGATTATAATGTATTTAACTCATACTAGATTAGTATTTATCATGATGATTGTATTATGATTATATTATAATTATGATTAACATTATATTTAACTCATCTTTTGTAGTAATTTTTTTTATAATCATAGTATTATAATCATTTCAAACATTATGATTATAATACTATTTTATTATAATCATAATATTGTATTTAATTATTTCAAACAATAACTAATAATCATAATAATTATAGTATTTTACTATACTCATACTATTAATCATAATGTATAATCATAGTATTATAATCATATCCACCGATCAAATACATCAGAAAGTCATACAATTACAATTAATATAATTTAAAGGTCAAACTCGATCACACCTCTTCTTCATCATCGTTTAAATCTAATGTGTTATGTTGAGACATTTGCGAGCGTATCTCCATTACTTTATCATGATTTCTCTTATCATGATCAGTGTATTCTTGACATATAGCACATTTTTGCAGCCTTTTTGCAAATTGACTTTGTTCAATTCCACTCTTAAATCTTGTGACCTTCTTACAACCCTTAGTTTGTGACTAAAGAGGTGGAAAATACTCATCTTCTTCGTCAATACTACCACCTTCCACGTGCAGCTCCTTCGATCTGCTCCCACCTTCAACCGTGTTATTTTCTTCAATCAATCTTAACTTACTTATCCATGCTTTCTCCTTCATAGCAGTTTCAAGACCATGCATGTAAGATGATTGCGATGTCGAACCAATTGCTGCAATTTCTTGATAAACCATATTCAAATGATTGTAACGTATTGTACTAATATCACCGACATCAAAGTTTGATTCAACATTTACTTCATTTATGTTAACAGGATCATCATGAATTTTGTTTGCATTTCTCGTCCACCTGCCACAAATCAAAGACATTGGAATCTCATTTATGCTCTTGAAGGTGATATACCTCAAAATATTTCTACAAATCATGCCGTTGTGCTCAAAGCGTTGGCATATGCATGTCACATTGTCGGAGTCCCCATGTTTAACGACAACGTAATAATATCGTCGGTTTTGTGGTACCTCCTCATTGAAAACTGTATATCTCTTTGTACCACCGACCCCAAAATTCTGAATTTTACGACACGTTAACTTTTGACCCTCATAGAACTCCTTCGAAAAGTCTTTAAAAATATTCTTCATATATACAAGTGTCGTATGCTTCTCCAATAAAGTTCCGTTACGCAAATTTCTTGTCTTGTGCTCTGTTTCAAGATCTTGCTTTCTCTCATTCAAGTATTGTTTCTCAATTGCTATTTGTGAGTTAATCACAAATTCTTTCAAACCGGTACAATTATTTACGTATTGATCAAAAAAATGTTCATGGATTCACTTCTCCCGGTTATAGTCATCCCTGCAGCAAAATATGACTTTGAGTATGCTCCGATCCACTTCTCCTTTACATTATACATAGATTGAAGCCACTCGTGATGTTGTAAATAATATTGTTCCACCAATTTTGCCCACCTTTTCTCGAATTCGGCAATTGTCACTGAATACAAACACCTACAATAACAACTTATTATAAATGACAACAAAAATATATTGACAATTTAACATCGACTATTTGTAAAAATAGATGCGTACCTGTCGAAGTCTTCCTTAAACGTTTCGTAACTATTATATAAATGATGAAGTTTCTCCGGGAATTTGTTACTGATATGCCAAGTACATATCAAATGATTGGTGGAAGGCAATACAGTAGCAATGACATTGTTCATGGCCCTATCCTGATCAGTTATGATCGTCAACGGAATTTTATTCTCAACCGCTTCTAACCAATTTTTTAACACCCAAACAAATGTATCTTCCGTTTCATCCTTGATAAGGGCAAACCTAAACAAAATAGACTGATAATGATGATTAACTCCCGTAATTGGAACAAATGTTATCCCATATTTATTTGTTCTATAAGTGGTGTCAAAGGTCACTACGTCTCCAAAATTTCTATAACAAATAATTGATCGAGAATCCACCCACATGATACATGCAATGCGATTCTCTTCGTCAACTTTTATATTATAAAAGAAATTTCCAACACTTTCTGACTTGACTCTCTTTAAAACTGTCAAAACTTCTTGTGCATCATTTGCATCAAATGCGTCATGTCGCAAGTTGCGTATAACATTTCGAATATCTTCGACGGTGAATTTAACATTTGTCCTTCCACCGCTCATTGTACTCAACACATTCATGATCAAACTTGGTTTGATTTTTGAACGGTGGAGTAAATTGATTAACTCTCTATCAGCAACGGTTATATTTTTATGTGTTGCCATGAAATCTATTTTACTAGGCGTAACTATTGAATGATTGTGATTTAATTCCACTATTGTTACACTCCAACTATTATTTTGCACGTTATGAACAACAAACATTCTCGCTTTGCACATTGTGCGTTCAATAATATCTCTCTTCCTCCGGATTATGCTTGCATCATCATTTTCATTTTCAAACAAATTTTTTTTTCTTAATAGGTCTACCTGCTTTTCTACATGCATATAGTCTATGAGCTAATTGATTTGACCCCGAATGTTTTCTGCTCGTTAAAATTTTGACTTCAAATCCACTATTATAAGCATATGCATTATAGTATTTTTCAACTTCAAATATACTTGTAAATATTTGACCCACATATGGAGGACAAACACCATCACTGTCTATATTTATATTTTATTTGTCATTCAAATTATTTTGTTGTTCCATATTATTTTCTTCGTCAATATCATGTTCTTCGTTCTCAACATTCATACTTATATCAGAATCTGAATCATCAAAAAATGTATCAACATCATATATTCTATCGTTATCACTCATTTTAAAATTAAGAAGGTGAAAAGCTGAAAACCTGATTTAAATGTCAACCTGAGATATGCTTATCTGATCTATAATAAAGAAAATATTTTTAACAAATGAGTTAGATTCAAAAAATAATTTTTTCATAAAACTAGAGAACGAAGAAGAAAACTGAAACGATAGAACGAAGAAGGAAACTTACATGCGGCGGAATAAGATAGTTTTTTGACCTAGATCTTTCTTATCATATATATATAGCATATCACGAAGGAAGGAAGAAAAAAAATATTATACTTGTTACTATCAAGCACAAGACTGGCGGAAGGCAGGCGAAGGCAAAAAACGGAAGGCAAAAAAAAAATTCCCTTTCCGCTACTGAGAGTGGTGGAAAGGGGAATTTTTTTTTTTTTTTTTTGCCTTCCGCCAGTGAGATTAGCGGAAAGAAAAAAAAATTTACCCTTTCCACCAGTGGGAGTGGCAAAATTTTTTTTTTTTTTTTTGGCCTTCTGCTAGTGTAGCGGAAGGGAATTTTTTTTTAAAAAAAAATACTCCTTCCGCTACTAACACTGGCGGAAGGGAAAAATTTTTAAAAAAATTTTTCCCTTCCGCTACTAACACTAGCGGAAGGCATCTATATATTTTTTTTTTTTAAGTTTGATCATAAGCGTTGGATCATTCCTTTGACGGCTATAAATGTGTTAGCTACGAAAGACTCCAGAGCTAACGTTAGACATGGATCGACCCCCTATGTATATATATATATATATAATTGGCCAACCAAAGAAAAATTGAGGAATAATTAATATATTGCACATGTATTTATTGAGGTTAAATTATAATTTGAACCATGAAGTTTGTTATTTTAATTTGCACTTTTATCTATAAACATTATCAATTAGCACTTTAAATTTTTTATTTTATTCAAATAGTTACCTCCAAAAATACTAAATACGCGTGCAAGTTTCAAGTAGCACTTGAGATTTCTGTTTCTCATGCGAAACATTCTTGCAATTGTCAATTAACACTCTAAATTTCTATTTCTCATGCTAAATACACGTGCAAGTGTGCAATTTCGTTTCATAAAATTAAATAAAAATTGTATTTCTGCACAAAAATATAATATTTTTAGATGTGTGTCCTTATTGATTTATACAATTTTTTTTATGTATATAACACAATTTTTGGCTCTTTGTCATCTAATGAATTTCCATTTATATTAATTTCAAAATTATATTAGTACTAATATTTTTTGGTCTAATATTAAAATTACATTTTGGCGAGATTTTATAATGAGACGACAATATATTAAGTTAATTTTAAGAAATCCGATTAATATAATTTTACGGTTTATGAAATTAGAAAAATCAAAACTATTATACATAAGATTAATTCTAAAATTTAATATTTCACTGTTGTATCATAATCAATAACGTAACTATAATATTAAAAATAGAGGAATTATCTTCATTTTTTTTAGTGCTTGTTTAGAGTAATAATCAATTACAAAATACCTCCTAATTTATATTCATCAATCAATAAATAAATCAATATGTAAGTTTAAACTCTTATTACATTATTTTCATAATTATTATTCAATCATCTCCATTAGCTACATTATGACACTATATTATATTTCCTTCATGTTACTAAAAAATTTTATATTTTAGTTCTTAACAGATAATAATGTTTTATTTTTATTTTAAATTGCATAGTCAAATAATAAATTTAATCATTAAATTTGTAAAAAAAAATTCAATTATTACATAAGTTGATTAAAATGACAAATTATTTTTTAAAATAATACTTTAATAAAAATATTATATATTTTATTGAACAAACATAAATTTTGCATATTACTCTTTTAAAAAAAATAGATTAAGTATAAGAAAAGAAGTCACTAAATTGTTATTTGAAAAGCTTACTCAAATTTTATATAATGAAAATAAGAAAAAAATATTATATAATTAAAATAAGAAAAAAAATTAAATTGATTATTCAATTGAAAAAAATCATTTTAATTTTTGATTAAAATTAAATTTTTAACTAAGTTGATTTTGGTTAAAAATTTGAATATTTTACCTGAATTACTAATTCGACTTCCATTTCTTGTATATGACATAAATATTCAAATTTTAAATGGCACAGTATAATTTTTATGAAATGGTCCATGAAGGAGGTCGAATTATGTTGGTTCAACTGGAATGGACAAGTCGGTCATCAATAACCATGAGAGACCTGCACAAGAAGTACGGTTAATGGCAACAGAAATTATCCTCAAAGCCTTCCGACATAAAAGTAAGTGTTTGTAGGAGTGGAGCACTCTAGTGAGATAAGCAGGAAAATATATGGGTAGCAAAAGGGTGAAAACCTTGGGCAAAAGGGGTTATGGGATATTTATAGTGTTAATTAGTATACATGGTACTCTTGACCAACCATTTGATCCCTACTGATGTTACAGTTCCCTTAATGGAGAAGTTAGACGGGGGTGTCTCATTGGCCAGATTGGATGGTTAAGAGGTCATTTGGGGTGAGATCACGTGTTACCATGCATGTAATGTCAGGTGGCGTTATGCATACTATTGAGTGTGATTGATGTGATAAGGGCGTTGGCAGGTGACTGCCTGAGAGGTCGAGCGATTGGAATGTGGAGAATGAATAGGGGTAAGGGTGGTGGCGAGTTGGGCCATTAATGGGTTTGTTTAGTATGGCCGAGAGGCCAACCCTATCAATAGTAATTGATAATTTTGTGGATAATTGACATATAAAATCACTCTCATAAGCATCAATTGCTATGCTAAATCATATAAAATTGTACATTCATGTTATTTACTAGTAAAGACAGTTATGATAGTGATTTAAATGAAATTAAAAAAAAATATGGGAATAAGCCTGATCGAAAATTTAATTTTGGTTCAATAATTGAAATGAAAAGAAAAAAGATTCAGTTGAATAGCCAAATTGAAAACAAAGTATGATTTAAATTACTAAACTATCACTCCCTTTAACAAAGGTATTAATTAAATATATGAATCATATAACTTGCCTTAAACTCAGTCCTAACTAACATAATGACAGCATTGTTTGTCAAGAAAATTAATTCATCATCTCATACTAAATTGAATAATATTTGAACATAAAACAAATTATAATCACACCTAATTATTTAATTAATATTAAATTAAGTACTTTGTCGAGGTGTGAATCCATTACAAGGGTTGGAATGTTAGGATTCTCGTTCAACTATAGAGAACCTACACTAGAACAAGGTTAGAGGGCCACATGTGAGTTTACCTGAGGCGTCTCTGGTGCAAGAATTAGTAAACTGGTGAAGGGTTCTAATGAGATATAGAGTTTAGAGAGAGAAAGTGTCATTACCTTATGAGGGTGGTGAAATTTGATATTTATAGAGGGACTTACATGTGTTTGGCAGGTTCTCGAGGTAGGTTGGTGGCAGCATACACGTGTGACATGTGATAAGTAAGGTGACTTATCCTTAAAAGAAGAAGTTACCTTTTCGTCCCCTAAATACTGACCAAAGCATCTGTGGCATGTGAGGTGTTCCCTCATTTGGGTTGTCACATCAGTATCTTCTGAGTTTGTTGAATGTCTTCAAGTTTGGAGGGTCGAGTTCTGGACCCAACCTTTGTGTATGATGGGCCACGGGTTGGGACCGTGGTCTTGAGTCCCATCAGTTGCCCCCTACTTCGTTGTGCCGAGTGTTGAAAGGTAGTGGAGTACCTTGCCTCTTGATCTTGTGGAGAAGTTTGCCAAGTGTGGCATCTCAAGTTCAGATTTTCCCCTTGAGTGGTCGGGGCATTGATCGAAATGAACATTTGTGTTGGTGGGAGGACAACCATCAGTCCATGTGTCTTCGCTGAAGTGGATGTCTCTTAGAGTAGTGCGCATGCATGCAACGTGAAAGAGTTGGTACAGCCACATTTAATACTATTGTTAAAAGATGTTCCCGTTTGATCTTGTGCATTCATTCTAGTTTGATCTCAACCATTCATTTAAATTTAAACCTTTATAAAATTGGGGAGACTACAGTAACTCCCCTTTTTCACTTTCACCATTTCACGCACCTAAGCAAAAAGAGAGAGAGTTGCAACAATTTTTCAATCCCAGACAGAAAACTCCATAACTTACGATAAAACTTCGATTTCCTTTGACCAAAATACCAAAACAAGTACATTCCTCTCCTTCGTGCTTGTTAAATTTGCAGTTTTTGTACCTTATGAGGGTGGTGAGGTTTGATATTTATAGAGGGACTGATATATGCTGTGAATATGTCTGAGAGGTTCTCAAGGTGAGCTGGTGGCAGTATGCATGGGTGGGATATGATAAGTAAGCTATCTCTAAAATGGGAAGTCACATTTATATCCACTCCATACTGACCAAGACGGTTATGGCACATGGAATGTTCCCCACGTAGATTGTTACATTAGTATCTTTTGAGTTTGTTAAATGACTTCAAGTTTGAAGGGTCGAGTTCAGAACCCGAGTTTTGTGTATGATGGGCCAAGCGTCAGACCCGTGATTCTGACTCCCATCATAATTACAATCACATAAGAATTGTAAGTAATATAATCAAATCAATTGCCTAATTAATAAAATAATTATATATAACATAATCATTCAAATAATAATAAAAACTAGCTTAATTGAACAAACATAATTTGATTACTTTTAGTAAATAATCACAATTGATTCGTACTTTACAGGAGTTTCATAGCTAGGATAAGTTGAAAGCACATTAGTAAGTTCACCTCATTTTTAGAAATAAATGTATCAAAATGCTCTATAATTAAAATAAATAAATAAATAAATAAATAAATATATATATATATATATATATATATATATAATATGTATAAATATAACTCTAAAGTTAGTTCACCCCATTGTTCGAGGTAAATAGAAACTATTTGTACTCCTTCCGTCCAGTTTTATGTCATATTTAACATTTTTACTTGTTTAAATATAATTGTTACACACGATATTCAGGGGAATATAGAAGAAGAGTAATTTTCTATATTTCCCTCATCTATCTATTAATATATATTCAATCACAAGAAAAGAACACGATCTGCAACACTCTTTAACGTTACTCTCTCAATTGGACTCTTTAGTCTCCTTAATTATTCTGAAAATAATTACTTTCATGAATAATAACCAAATACTACTTCTTTCAAATTTTGCAAAAATAAAATATTGAGTAAATACTAATAATAATCTAATCAATTTTAAAAAAGAATAATCATGCAACCGAGTAGAAATTATTCATAATGAAATAATTACAATCAAATTAATTATAATCTTAATAACTAATTAAACCTATTTAATTAAAATAATTATATCCAAACTAATAAGAAAAGATAATCATGTAATCTATCATAATTGATCGATTACGATTGAATTAAATTATAACAAAATTAGTCATTTGTCAAATCTACAACAATAGAATAAATTATTATAATACAAATATATATGTAATATGCGCAAGTTAGAATAAACTATTTTGTCAAATTAATATCGAGTACATAATATAGATAAATAATAGCTAATCAAGTCACTTGAATAGTAATACTAAATTTCGCCGATATATGGTATTAAAAAAAGAGGCAAGAATTAGTAATTGTGTGATAGTTACATACAATATCATTGTACATAATACTCCATACAAATTAAACAAATTGAATCATGCACAAAACATGAGTGAAGTGATAACATTTCGTTTTACTCTATCATATACGATAATACAAAATATGAATGTGTGAAATATGAGCTGGATATGTAAAATATAATTTTTGATAAATTATTTTTACTTCAATAATCGTTTATAATTCTTGCTTGACATTACTTAGAACAATGATCATAATAAAATGAGAAAAACGTAAATTGTTTATTTTAGTCAATTGAGAAATAAATATTTAAATAGAATATTACATCAATTCATGCCGTTGTTATATTTCAATTGTAAAACAATAAAATAATAATACATGAAAAAAAAATTGTAAAACATGAAAATATTACCATTAAAAAAAAATTATATTAAAACGTTAAAAATATAAAAAACTATCAAAATACTGAAAAATACGGAGTAATTATTTTTTTTAAAACCCGTGTAGTGCACAGATTTCTATATTAGTATATATTTAAAGCACTAATTTAATTTTTAATCTATAGCATTTATTATAGAAAATGATAAATAAACAGTTTTACACCAATATTTATTACAAAACGATAGTATTAATATCATTTTTTAATAAGTGTGTAAATTTTAAAAATAACATATAAAATTGGATGAAGGAGTAAAAATTTACAAAAAAATTGAAGTTACACGCATATTGGGAGTATAAAATTATTAAATTAGGTGGTGGTGGTTCAAAAATCAAAGGATTTGGTATCTACTTGATCACCAGTTGCCATGAAAAAGACCCTGTCGGCTACTCCTTGCAGTGAACATAAATCTCATGGCTTGTCCGGCAACTTGTACATAATATTTGCGTCTACATACACATAAACCATACAAACTCCTCAAATGAAATGAATGAATCGCCAGTCCTTACAAGTGGTTTCGAATAGCCTTGTGTCGGGAATTGGACAAATATATTTGATGGTTTCATAGAATCTTATTATTGTTCGCGTTGTAACTTTGTATGTGATATTAAGTTTTATATTTAATTAAAACATTATATATGTATAATGAGAGAGGACTTCAATTGATTCCATTTTAATACGTTATTCTTCGCGTTGTAACTTTGCATGTGATATTAAGTTTTATATTTAATTAAAACATTATATATGTATAATGAGAGAGGACTTCAATTGATTCCATTTTAATACGGCTACGGGAGGAGACGAGTGGAGGTTATTTTACATTACAATAGAATTAGTATAATATTGTTATATATAACAGCAAATTTCATTTCGTTTTTATGCCACAACTATAAAAAGAATATCATAAGCGCTACATTTTTAAATTTTTTTTTTTTGTTGATATAAGCTATTTGTTTTTTCTTTACAAAAATTTTAATGTTATTATTATAAGTGCTATAAAGAGGTGAAAGACTTCGTACAAAAAAATGTCTTCCAATTAACTTGAAAAATGGGAACTAATTTTATAACTTAGTATTTTGATAATATAAAAATCATGTATTCTCTATATCTCTCCTCTCTTTCAAAACCCTAACCTTCCTCTATACAGTTTATAGATTTGAGAAGAGTTTTATCTGTTAATGGAGAAAATTCTCTCATAGATCTTATTCTTTTCATTTGTTTTGTCCAATTGTTTTAAATAAAGTTGTCATTCAGGATTTTATTTTTTCCTTAATTGAGGTCCTTTTCTCCAAGTTTAAATTTATTTATTATTGCGAGACTTTTTCTCCGATTTGGATTTATCCATCATCGTGAGATCATGTTAATGTGTGAGTGTCGATAAAGACTCAGAATACAGAACTTGATTAACTTGTTGGGATCTTCTCGAATCTTTGAAAGAACAGTTGTACTTGTAACTTTCCGTCAATTATTCTCGATAATTGATCAAAGCATATTTGTCCTATAAATGGTTTTATAGTAGAATATATACTCTAGTAGCTTTTAAATTGGATGAAATGTGATAGTTCTGTATTTTTATGTTTTTATTTTTTTGTGCTTATTGTAATTGGATTCATTATGTTCTTGGAAGATTTATCATCTTATTTTGCTTGTAATTCGATTTATTCAATGAGTAAAGTTTGAAAAAAAGAATATATATATTTTGATAATATAAATAGAGAAACTTTGTACAAATAAAGTACCTCTCCTCCCTTTTTTCTTATTAAAATAGCTAGAAGGGCTAGATTTTTTCTAACATATGTATTTTTAACAATTACAATTCTTTTATACATTAAGACAATTTTAGTTACTAATACAAATAAATATAAATATGCAAGAAAAGAGAGAGAGAGAGAGAGAGAGAGAGAGAGAATAAGTGGTTAAAATATAGTATCAATCATTTGTAACTTCAGTTTTATCCAATCCTTTAGAATAATTTTTTTTTTTCTGTTATAAGATTCTTTTGCCTTTGTCAAAAATATATAAAAGAACTAATATATGAACAACGTTTTTTTTGTAAAAGAATGGATTAAATTGTTTATGTATATCAAGATTATTATTTATCGTATCAACGTACGTTGTTTCATTGATTTTTATACACACATAATTTCGTAGGAATTTTAGATACATCTACTAGTGATCAGCTTCATTTCTGTATATATTAGACGAACTCACCGGTGTGGCGTTCGGATTAACCGAATTATTTATAATATAATAATAATAATTTTTTTATTTATTTTACTGATTCCAATATTTATAATAATGCTCAATTAAAAAGTCCTCTTAATAATGTAAATTTTTAATATATAAAAAATAATAATTCTATTGAAATCGATTCTAACCACCAGTAAATCAATTAAAGTAAGAAGAGCTTGAACACTTACTTCAATTGTAAATTTTATATTCCTTAGATAGTAGACTAAGGATTAAAATTCCCTTCCCATTATAATTGATACTAGAATTCTTAATATTATCAACGAAAGGGAAAGAAAAAAAAAAAAACAAAGTAAGGAAGATAATAAATTTCAATCAATCCTCATTATCTTTCTTCCATTCAAACTCCTCATCGGTGAATATTGTTGTTTCCTAATATAAAAAAAGTTTAATATCTCAATTTTCACATTGACGGAAGGAGAGAGCTATTCTTCATCTTTTAGAAGACAAACAATCCCGACTACTTGGATTACTCTAATTTACAATGCTAATCGTATTTAAAAAATTTAAAAGTTTATTTTGATCACCATGTTGTAATAATTTATGCAAATAAATAAAAAAAATTATCATATTATTCTTATTTATTATTCCCCATGTTCCTTTTTATTTGCAGTTTAATTTCTTTTTACGTCGTATTAGGTGAATTTTTATACATATTAAATAACTTATTTAATTTCAAAAAAATTAATAAATGAAAATATTTTAAATGAGGATTAATACAAATAAAAAATTTAAATAAAATAGAAAGTTTAACATGTATAAAAATTTACCTAAAATGGCATATAAAAAAGTTAAATTATAAATAAAAAGGGACAGGAGGAGTACTGAAAAAATATGCATACTATAAGAAAGAAACAATTTAACTAATTAATGCAAGCATAATATTATAATTTAATCATTAATTTATTTTATCAATACACTCCTTAATATCTACTATATATTTTCTTTAAAAAAATTAATATTATAGATGGATCCAAGCAGGGACGCGTGTGGTGCTGACTTCCAAAATAAATTGATTGTTTCTAATAGTAAAATAACAGTAAAAGGATAGGTATTACAAACATCTAACGGTTAAATACTCTAATCTTTTTTTCTCTTCGAAATTCCCAGAAAAAGTGGGTGGAAATTGCCTTTTTTTGGGGGTTTGTGCATGTGTTAATAGTTATATATTTTAAATTATAAAATTAATTTTGACTTTCGAAAATTAAATCAACTCTTATGCAAATATAAAATTTGTATATACTAATTTAATTTCAACAATACTATCCAAATTTTATGAAATACGTATAAAAAATGTTAATATTAAGTTTTATAATCTTAAACTTTACATTACTTTCATAAATTTTTTGTTTGAAAGAATTGAATTCATTTTATGAAATAAAACACCTTTATATTTTGGTGCGAAAATGATATATTTGTAGTAAATGTGAAAATGTTCTAATTTAAACTATTCATATATATTTGTCCGATCATATAAATGTACACAAAAAAATTTATAAGAAAAACTTACAAATCAATAAAATTTTGATATGTGTACAACTTTATTACTCACTTTCTTCGCTTAATGGGATCCATCAATTTTCTTTGTTTTTATACATTTTTGTAAGTTTTTATTGTTAGTTTATTTGTATGTAAAGATTTATTCAGTTTGGTCATCTTATTTTATAAAAATAAATATTTATCCACAAACTATCTTATAAAAGTAACACACAAATTAATTACAATCTGACATTTATATATATATTTATAACCTTTTTATTTATTTTATATAGAAAATAATAAATAATAAATTGAATTTCAGTGTTTGTGAATTTATGTTATAAGTTAATCAGGAACATATATGCTCATTTTACAATGCTGCGTCCGCCGCTGGACCGAAGAAGTATATTACACAACCTCTCGTGCACGCATTTCAATGATGTTGTAGTCTGATCTATTAAATTGATAGATTTCAACGGAGGCGACATAAATGACTGTACATGCAACAAAGAAATGTCCAAATGTTTCACGTCAAAATTTTTATAGAAATTAAAATTTTATATTCTGATTTTGCCCTACATCAAGTTGATTATCAACTAAGCATTCTTTTAGTGAATAACTTTGAGTTTCAAATTTTAAATAAAATATTGAAGTACATGTAAAATAGTTATTGATGAATATGTGATTAAATGCATGAGTTTGTAACTCTATTTAAAATAATTATACACTAATTTACTTGTCACAAACAAATGTGTGCACAAAGAAAGTACATAAAATAAAACTATAAAAAAAAATACTTTACACAGAAAGAGATGTTCGTTTTCAAAATCAGAGTTAGAGTTAGATATTAAGAAATTCAAATTAGATACTCGTTTATTATTATAGTAATCCAACATAGAGATTTTTGTGAAAAGTTGAAGATTAACATGGGAGCTACAAAAGCGTGTGCTGTGTGGTGTGCGTGCTTGAGAGAGAAGAAGAGAGCGAGAGTTCCATTGTAACTTTGTTCCTCGATCTATCCTTTTTTGTTCTTTCTTTTTTTTTTTTTCTTTCTTGGGTGTGTGTTTTGGTGTGTTGTATGTTTTCTGTTTTAGAAAATCTTTGTAAGTATATTTGTAGGGTCAGATTTAATGAGATTAATTGTACTTTCAGAAAATAATATTTAAGATTTGATCGTCATAAGATTGGAATTTTTTTTATTAAATTGGACTAATAAAAATATGATATTTTTTTCATTTATTTAATAATTTGTATGGGGTATTGTTATAATATTTTGGAAGATAATAGCAATCAAACACAACCACAACCACAACAATCAAAAGAATAAAAAAAAACAAGAAGAACAAAGAAATTTAATGTGAAAATTTTTAATTCCGTAAAAATCACTATCTGAATAACAAGATATCACTATTTGAAGAGAATTTAAAAAATAGATTACAATTAAAAAAACAAAAAAAAAAAAAAAAAAGACACTCCAACAATTACTCTCCCTCTAATTGTTTGTTTTTCACTATCAAAATGGCTCTCAAACTATCTATTTTCGTCTAATACAAATGACCTCCCAAAAGCTTTAAAAAACAACTGCCAAATTCAAATTTAGGAAATTATAATTGCTATTCCGATATAGTGCACGGTTGTGTACTGTCGCACGGCCTGGTGATGCATCACTCCAGAGTTTTTCAAATTGAACAACATCAACGCACACACATGCATAAATGCACGACCTGACCGTGCATTAACCAAAATCTCTTAAATTTTATATTTTCAAGCTTTTAGTCATCACATACATCAATATACAAGTGTTTTTTTTATCTTCAAAACAATTTTAGACTAGAAAATAGACAAAATTTGAGCCACATTTATAACATGTATTATATATAAATAGGACTATTTAGTCTGGTTATGTATGTCAAAATAAACATAATACTATTTTGTTAGATTAATTAATTAGTCTAAGTCAAAGTGATGAAATAAACACATAATTATTTTTTAAATGAGATTAAATAGTCAAGTTCTAAAGTAATAAAACGAGTAGATAATTATTCGTTAAACGAAACTGAATTGTTCAATTATCTCCATAATCCTTCAAATATGTGTTCTCTATATAGATAACGTGGTTTTCTAGTTTTGCACGGCAATTTCTTTGGTTTTTTTTAAAGATGCGACCAAAATTGACCATATAATTATTTTGGAGGCCCAACGTTTGTCGTAGAGATTAAGGTTGTGTTTAGTTAGTTCTTAATACTTCTTAACAGATTTAGGATCTTAATATATTCAGATATTATATCGTTTAGACTATTTGTTTAGTTTACCACTTAATTCTTAATAGACTAATTTTTTTTTGAATCCAATAAATCATACAAATGAAGTTGAATGGATTAAAACCTGATAATTTAATAAAATAGATTAATTTAGATATTTAATCCAAAATATTAAATAATTAATTAAATTTATATTAAAATTCAAATATAAATTTATAATTGATTCAATAAATTTACATATGATTAATTTATTTAGGTTCAGATATTTAATGAAACAAACATAATCGACTAATTAACTAACAAGTAATATTCTAAATGTCTCCGCCTAGTCTAATTAGTTCTTCATCTAAGTATTAGGCAGTTCTCTATCTTCTAGCATCGCCTAGCGCCTAATCATCGCCAAATTTTGACTAATTTCGTATAAGCGTTAGGTCCTCATTTTATCACTTATATCCGCCTAAAGTTTTTTATAAAACTGCTAATAAGTAACATACATGCAATGAGAAGCTTTCTGTCGAACTGCTATAATATATATTCTTTTGGAAATTCTTATTTTAGTTTAGTAATCCATTTGTTCTATAAAAAAAATTAGATGTAAGAACAACTTACATATTCTAAATAAATTTCTTTTAAATTTTTAATATTTTTATAAAAAAAATTCAATCTAATATGCAAATTTAACATTCACAAAAAAATACAGATGTAACTTTTTTTGTTTTTTTAATTGAGGGAATATTGTTCTCAATCGTAAATTACTGTGTCAATATGTTTTAACCCAGCTAATGAATATTAGGTTTACCTTTATTACTTTAATTTTGATAATGATAAAAATTAATTAAATTTGATTAAAGTATAATTAATTAGGTAAAATTATTTCCTAAGAATTATATGTTATGTGTGCTCATGATTAATTAATATATATGCTTGTAAATTTTTCTAAGTTTATAAATTCTAAGAGATCATCAAGTATATATATATGTGCAAGAAATCTCAAAATAATAAATATTCCAATCTCAAATGATTTCTTAGTCAAGAGCATATGATCTTTGTATCTACAACTTAGTCTTATGCATAGATTAAAAGAATTTCATTCTCCATAAAACAAAACTGAAAATGTTCTTTTACGATTATAACTTTGATTTCAGTAAGATAAAAAAACTGGGGAGTAAATTGGAAGCAGTAAGGAAGTACATGTTTTATGCCGTTCTAATGAAAACGATATGAGAGAATTGCAAGCTCGTCTCCTGTTCATTAAAGGCAATGAATGTAGCCATGACGCGTTTTTTTTTTTTTTTTCAATTGCGGACTAAAATGATTAAATAATTATTAAGAGGGTGAACCACTTAATCTGATACTAGTTCAAACACACATACAATGCGTGCGTGTGCAATCTATATTTTAATTATCAATTACTAATAATAAAAATAAAATTCTAATTAAATAATCAATTTGTGAAATACAGAATATGTGAGAAATTTATCGATTTTTTTTTTTTTTAAATTTTGTTTTCTCAGACTTCTTGATCCCTTACTCCATTATCTAGTAATTTGATATGTTAACAGGAGAAAAGCAACTAATCAAGTAATCCGAAAACTCAACTATGATATCATAGATCGAATCCTACTGTCAACAAATGTAAAAAGAAACTGTAGCTGCAAGATAAGATTAGGAAATTAGGCGATCATAGAAAAAATTAAATTACAACAAAAATCACAAAATTAGCCTTTTACACAACAAAATAGAAGAATAAAGACTCGCAACAATTATAAATTACAGAAAAATTAAAATTAAAGCCTTACTGAACACAGAAAACACTTATCAAAAAAGAAAAAAAGAAAAAGAAAAGAAAAGAAAAGAAAAACCTAACCCAGTAAACACAAAAAATACTGAACACAGAGATTGATGTGAGATGGAAAAAAGTTTTCACTACATAATAAAAAAAAATTGAGTTTCACAATACATGAACCAAGTACATACCTTTGTGAACAAATCACTCTTACATATAACAACATATTAATCTGAAATATTAAATTCAACCAGATCTGGACATTTCTTTTACCAGAAGGCTATAGCAGATGTTCAACAAAAACAATACTGTAAAAAATTTGAACAATAAAATAAAAGTGGTGACGCCTGGAGAAGAGAGAAAGAAGAAGTGAAGAATGAAAAAAGGGAAGGAATTGAAGAAATGAAGACCGTGAGAGTAGTGAAATCTGGAGAAGAGAAAAAGAAGAATGAGGGGAGAAAGAGTACTGGAAAGAGATGTGAAAACTCCAAAAATCACACCTATATCACAATTTTTTTTTTAAATTACTGTATAAAAACGAAAATATCAAAACACAGAACCTTGGAGTAAATAATGCGCACCTCAAGATCCGAAATAAAACAAAAATAGAAAACGAAAACAATTAAGAAAATGAGGAAACGGATGAAGAGAGAGAGAGATTTTCAGCAAAAAAAAAAAAAAAAAAAAAAAGATGAAGAGAGAGAGAATCTAATAAGTGTTTGGAGGTGTTCGCAATTTTACGTATGATATTAAGCACATTTCAATGAGAGAGTTATAACTAAAACAATTTCATGTGGAACATATGGTATCTGTATAGTTATGCACTTTTACACTAATGTTTTGTTTGATTTGAGAAAATAAAATAATAGACGAATGAATTTAATATATGTGTTTATTGAAAGATATTATAAAATTTATGATTTTTATAAGAAATAATGATAGAATGAATTATTTTTTTATATATAATTTTATTCTATGAGAAATGAGGATGAATGATTCATTATTCACTGTGATTTTCTTCCCATTTTTCTCAATTGCTCCTTCTACTACTATTTTTCATTATATTTTAATTTATTTTCTTCTCATTTACTTTTTTCAAGGCAAGCAGAGCATAATATACTTATGATCGTAAAAAAAATTAATCAGTTCAGAATTGGTTTTAGCTCAACGTAAAAAAATAATGGACTTTATTTAAATTTGATATAAAATGAATTAAATTTGAGAGACAATTTAAATTTTGTGTGAGAACCCAAAAATTGTAAATTTGTTTTATAATATGAGATAATATATTTTGTGGCAAATCTTGTTTTATATTATCTTATTTTTGCATGGAGTCTAATTCTTTTGGATATGAATGATAAATTCATATACTTTCAATAAGAATTTTATGATAATGTGATATCTATGATGATAAGGTTAAATCCTTGAGAAGGTATCAAAAGGGGATTAGCAAATCCCATATAAGATTATTTTGATCTACATGGAAGAGAATGAAAGGATTACGTAGCTTTATAACTACGTGTGTGACTAAGAAATGTTTAGGTGACGAAGTGTTGTGCATGAAGGACAGCAGCTGCTTATACGTACTTAGCTGCTAAGGAATCATGATGAGCAGCCGTACTTACCGTCCAAATTAACCAATTATCTTATTTCAAGTTTAATCGTAGCCTACTGCTTTTTAACTCTATAAATACCCCATCCGAAATGGAATTCTAACTCTTTACCAAATTTCTCTCCTAAGAGTTTCATCAAAATTGTTATCTCTGAAAACTTCCGAGATTTTCTTTCGGAGAATTTTCTCAGAAAAGCTGTGATTCCACTTTGAGAACGAAGAGGTAAGAACTTAGTGTTCTATTCAGTTTTCTTTCATACATAACATCAAGGATTTATGCTAAGATTAATATTCTTTGCATCATCATAGTCTGAGATGTTCATGTTAAAATCTTCCATTGTAGCAGAAGTAGGCTCTGCAGTTAATCTTTGATGAGATATTGTTGATCTCTGATGAGATATTGCTAGTCCCTGACAAGATAGTCGTAGTCTCCGATGAGATATTCTGTTAATCCCCGATAGAGTTAAAGTGATGTCATCAGTCCCTGAAGAGTTTCTTAGTCCCCGACGCGTTTAGTCTCTGGCGCGTCCAATACACGTATTAGTCCCTGATACCTTTCCGTAGTCTCTGATGACTAAAGGGATTATTCCCCGATGCACAGTTTGTTATCAAAGCTACAAAACATTATTTTCTTAAGGTTATTTCACAATATTATCATACCAGATTCAAGTCAGTAGAGTCTAAGGACATCTCATATCTATTTTCTTTCATAAATTATTATCAAGGTATTAAGATATTACTTGCGTAATTTACAGAATCTCTTTCTCGCAAGTAAATTGATTTGAATTTTGTGCAAAGGACTGAGGCAAGTATATTTACACTCTTATATTTGTTTCAAATTAACGTAAGTATATCTTCATTATTATGCTTGATAATGCAAGTATATTCTTACTCTGATGTTTATTTCAGTTATGCGCATGATCAATTGATTCGACATGCGTACAAGATTATATCTTTTATACTTAAATTTCCTTGTGAAACAAAATGCTATGCTTTAATTTCCGCTAGCATGATATGAATGAAATGCATGGATATAAAGGAGCTTTGATTTATTTGATATTATTCAATCTTATATCTATGCAAATGAATGAGAATGATATGTCCCTTAATTGGGAAATGCCACATGGTTGGCGAGAGGAAAGGAAAGGTGCTGATTTGTTCTTCACCTAACCAAGAGGAATTTTTATGTGACTACGTACGTTCACACAAGAGGGATCATGCGGGCACAGTTAAGCCAACTGTATACCGTATGGTTAGCAGATCCAGCGGGTATAGCCCCCGATGGATATTTTTACTCCAAAAAAAGTTATGCTTGATACTAAGAAGGGTTATACAATTGATTATCATCAGTAATGTTTTCCCAGTGAGATGGCCTAGAACTTGTAGAAGGGGGGTTGAATACAAGTTCTTACAACTTTTTCCGAATTCCTGTTCTTTAAGAAATTAACTTTCTGCGGAATATAAAGAACAAGATCAAAACTTTATAAACAATTGTTTTTATTGATTTAACAATTGATTACAAGTTTTCTAACAATCAAAAACAAGCTTTGATCGTCAGCTTCTATTCTGTGTATATAGAGATAATACAACCCTTTCAAATCTCTATGGTATATAGACATACACAGCTTCGAATTACAATTCTGTAATTTATAATTACAGCTTCTAAAACTAAGTTTACAAAAACCTAGCTTCCTAATTCAAATCAAATACAATCTTTCCAATTGAAAGATTTCTAACAAGTTTCCTTGTCAGCTACGTCTTCAATAAAATCTACGTGTTCATGGAAGACTTTCCTTCTTTGATTTGAACTCTAACTCCATCAGCGATTAAGTCCTCGACTAATCTCCGATAGCTTCTTTAATTAGTCTCTGATCACTTCGAGTAATCTCCGATGCTTTAATAAATTAATCTCTGATCACCTCGAGTAATCTCCGATACTTTGGCTTTAGTCTCTGGTGACCTCAGCTTTTAATCTCCGAAGTATTGTGTTATTCTCTGATGACGTCAGCTTTAATCTCTGACTCTTTAATTACAATCTCCGATGACGTAAGCTTTAATCTCCGATGACCAATCCTTCAATCTCCGATGAACAAATCTTTAATCTCCGATGAAGGATTTCTTCAATCTCCGATGGGCAAAGTCCAATCTCTGATGAACAAAACTTTAATCTCTGATGGACTTTTTCCCTTAATCTCCGATAAGCCAAATTTAATCTCCGAAAGACTAATTAACTTAAAACAACTTGTTGAACAGACTCAACAAGTATTCCAGCAGTACATACAAGTAAAATGAATCTATCTCTTTATTAAAATGACTAAATTACAACCAAGAGATACTACTGCTAGCTACAAAACTAAAGTGTTACAAACCAACACTTTTCTATACATTTGTATTCCTAAGTATTCTAAAGACAATCATCATCAAATGTTAATAAAACCTAACAAGTAACCTTAAAGAATTCTTAAGATTTCAAAGGCATTGATATTGTTCCATCAAGCCTCCCAACAGAATTGGATCTCCTTGAAACACTCGAATCTTTCTTTTCTCTAAATTGTTCATATACTTGCTGGGCGTAAACCGCTCATTCTTGTTGAATTTTAATGTCTTGCAGGGCAAAAAGTTAAGGCTGAACCCTCGGATAAGGGGAAGGCAAAAATGATTGGTTACTGAAGTTGGCTAGCCTTGTGATGCCAATAGAATAGGAAGGGAAGGAAGGAAGATGATCTGGGAAATGAAATTTTGTATTACAAAATAGAAACAAAATAGCTTCCGCTGTAAACGTGATATTTTGGGTTATAATAACTCTTATTTATCGTTTCTTTCAGTAGTTATTTTATGAATGGATGTATGGTTATCTTTTCCTTCTTTTGACGAAGCCCTGATCCAGTGAGGGATTGTGGGGTCGTCACATTTTGACAACTAAATAAGTAGAATCTGGGCATAGCAACACTCACTCGGAGTGCTCGATTTAGTTTGTGAGTAGTTCGATAACATAGTTATGTACTAAAAAATTACAATATATATAAAAATTTCAAAATCAATTATATCGTAATAATTCATTTAACTATCAAAAACTTCAACAAACTTGTTTGGTTGTGTAGCCTGGGAAAATGTAATAACAATGTATTAAGGGAATCAAGTGAACATTATCATTGATATTGAATGTTTAGGGAACACACTTGAACATACATTATTACAACTTTTACTTACGGGGTGGGTTCATATATGAAATATGTAAAAGGTGAGATGAGAATTCCACAAACACTATGGAAATCAACTTAAGTGATGGATAAATGAGAAGATCATAGGGAACTTTTTAGAGATGACAATGACATATCCTAGCCTTGAAGGGTTAAGGTGTGTGTGTAGTGGTGTTTTGAGGGTATATGGTGTAAAGTGTGAATGAATGGACTTAGCACCATGTAGGGGGGCTAAGTTCTTGGATACCCTTCTTGGTCTCTCTTGATAGGAGTGTTAGGTAAGAGCTATGCACCACCAAGAAAAAGCCTCACAAATGCAAGGATTTCCTTAGAGAGATAATTTTTTAGAGAGAGAATTCAGAGCTCTCTTAAATGTGAATTTTTTCAACCCCTTCAAATGAAGAGGTGAAGGGTATTTATAGGCCTCCAAGAGGCCATGTACTGTGCATGTGACCTATCTGCCACTTATATTTTCGTGGCTACACTATTTATTTTGTATGTGTTTTGCCATCTGTTTGGAGTCCGTTTTGTCATATGTCTCCAGCCACCAGTCCAAAACTCTTGTCAAATCTCATTATCAGACATCCTTTCCAACCATTTGTCAGTAATAGAAAAGACAGTCTAGCTTTCAGACAAGTTGTTACATATTAGTGATATCATCATCGGCTGGGATGATGTCATCACAAGGTGTATGTTGTCTTTCATGTTGTAGGTATGCTTCTTCATGTTGATGTTGTCTTCCTCAAAGTTGAGATGAGTGAACATGTTGGTGCATATTGAGGCATGCTTTTTTAGACTAGACCAAGTGTTGGTTGCCTATGCCATAACATGTTTTGGATGGGCGTGCATGGTGTGACTTAAGACTTCACCAAAGTGTTTGTATAAGACTTTGTCCATGACTTCTAAGGAACATTTTTGAGCCTAAAGCACCAATTTGTTAATGCATAAATTTGGAGTAAGGTGCCATCTCATGGGAACTTGTCGGGAGGCCACAAATGTCATGTTATGGGCCATCTTCAAATCCCTTTGTGCCATTTCAAGTTTTTTGCGATAAAAACATGTTAAACATCCCAAATGATGATGTGAAAAGTTTTTTAGCAATTCAGAATGAGTAGTAAACCTTTGAAGCAATGACACATGAAAACAACTAAAATTTGACCAAGTCAAAGGCCAGAGACTGCCCCCTCTTATGGGGCGTACTTCCACTTCGCTTTATTTTGGTTCTTGACTTGAATGTTTTTTCTTTGATGTCCTCTAAGTGCTCATTTGCTTGAATGGAAGTTTAGAGGATTTTGAGAATTCATGTAATTATATAAGAGCCATAAATGACTAAAAATTGGCTAAGGCATGGGGACTGCGAGCTTCTTTAGCCTATGTGACAAATAATATATCCATAACCTCTAAATTATTAATTATGATTATTATATTTAATTAAGTTTAATTAGTGTCATTAATTATATCCGGAGAGTGACCTAATTTTTTTGAAAATAACTGAGGGAATACAAGTCAATAATTCGTAAGTAACTTAAATGATATTAAAATAGAACCTCAGCGTAAAAAAATAGTTCGTACTTCTAGTTACCTAAATACACCGTAACATGGTTCCTTAATATTCTGTTGTGCCAGTTTCTTTTTTCTTTTCTTCTTTCGTTAGCGTCTAGGATAAACTTTTATATTCACTCCATGGATTTTTTTTCAAGAATTTAATATTTACAGACCAATTAATAGTTTTATAAGGTTGTTTACTTGGTTGTGCTTGGAATTAATTGGTAAATAAGAAAAGAATTATAGAGATTCTCCCTTGCAAGTGGGGTTTTTCAGAGGATTTGTTTAAAGCTCCTTTAGTCGAGCTCTTATTTTCTGCGACTGCATAATTTCTGTCTTTTTGCCTTTTTGAGGTGATTGGGGCCTGCATTCTACATGGAACTAATCTTCTGCAAAAGGGTATTTTTATTTCTTTTATCTTGCTGGCTCGCCATTTCTGTAGCATACTCAGGTTTGTGATTTTTCAGATTTCTTGACTTCATGAACTAACCCTCTACTTGATTTATAATATGAAAATTATTCCAAGAATCGAAATTGTGAATCTTATAGTATTTATGGTTTAAGTGGAGGGATTATTTGGAGATTCAAAAGTAAGAGGAGTGAATTTGGGTGGATGGTTGGTTGTTGAAGGGTGGATTAAACCCTCCCTGTTCGATGATATTCCCAATGGAGACATGCTTGTGAGAACTCTTCTTCTTCTTGCCATTTGAATTTCTGCATACTTTTTTAGTTCACTTACTCATTACTAGTTGTTTAATAATTCCACAATGTAAGAACCACCTTTACTGGTGCAAATGCAGGATGGGACACAGGTCCAACTAAAATCAGTGACTCTGCAGAAGTATGTGTCTGCAGATAATGGAGGCGGTGCGAATGTTACGGTGGATAGAGACGTACCCTCTTCATGGGAAACCTTTAGGGTGAGATTCCTGTTCATGTATCTTATTTCTGGTATGTTATAAGTGCTTATTCTATTCTGATGTGATTGTTGTGTATGAAATTATTTATGTTGCTTGAATGTGAAGTGTGATTAAGCATCCCAATATTTGGGAAAAATTGTTTTTGTATTGATGCTTGTATAGTTTGTATCGGTGATTTGAACACCATCATGTTGATAGGCAAAATACTGCACACTACTGTAATTTAGTATACACCCATCACAATGGGCTTTGATAAATGTAATGCAAAATATAAGATAACACCTCCGATCAATTCTGTAATACTTTTATGGAGGTGTTGAATAATAGTTAAATATATACCTTAAGGCTTCCACAATTTATTATCCTTGACCTTTAGAAACATCCTTGATTGATAAGTTGCCCTTCCTACATGTTAAGTAACTTGATTTTGGTGATTGCTTACAGTTACCATAGATTCGTAGTTTTTACATCATGCGATTGAGTTTGTAAAATAATGTGGTACATTGTGACGTAACGGAAACGGGCATGACCTATTCTGATGCTGCGGATATAAAAGTTTGATGCTAGAAATTGTGTTAAGTGGTAACTGGGGTAATGCCTTGGAAAGTGAATTTACCTCAGGAGGTCACGCCTATAAGTATGTTTCTATCAGAATACTTTGTTAAAGATTCAAGTCAGTTAGTCAGTTCTGACTGTTGGCAGACTAAAGGTCACATAATCAAATCATGTCAACATTTAAAGGTGATGCAAGGAACCATCTGAACTCTTTACTTTAACCAACGCAACTGGGTCAATGATCCATTATTAGTGACTAGTTGTCAGGACGACTAAGTTCAATGCAGTTTTCATTATATAGTTTTTTTTTCTGTAGTTTAATATATGTTATTCTGGGTTTCTGCTGGCTGCAGTTCAGATATCTCTACTCAAACTCATGTAGCAGTCGTGAATACTTGCAAAGTAGTGTTTCTTTTACATTTATATTAAGTACTTAGGAGCATTCATAGTATTCCCTCCCGCAACCAAAAAGAGGAAAAAAATTATAAAAAAAAAAAAGAAGAAGAAGATTAAGAATTGAAAATATTCTTTTGTATAAGTATGAACTTGGCTAGGCATCACAAATTGTATGCTTTTAAGCAACTAGATAGCCCTTAAACAGAGAAAATTTAATATCTTTAATAATTTTAGATCTGCACTCCCATAAGCTTCTTTCTTTCTTTCTTTCTTTTATATCAGTTGTGGAGAGTTTCCGAGTCTGAATTTCAGTTCCGCACTTTGAAAGGCTCGTTTCTAACGTATGATGGTGAAGGGGGCTACATTTCTGCAGCAGATCAATCGTCATCATCACCAGAAACATTTGAATTGGAACGAAATCTTGACAACAGAGTCCATATCAAAAATATGCAGGGAACCTATCTGCAGGTAAGGTGCCTGTCCATTTGCTTTTAGATAAAGGAAGAGCTTTACTCTTGCCCTTAAGTGACATAATGGATTCCTGGCCACATTTAGAATACACAGTGTTGAGTATGTTCCGCAATTTCATGCTTCCATTTTTTCTTATTATATTACACAGTAAAGGTCTTTAGCATCCCCATTTAATATTGTGTATCATTCAGGTATTGTACAATGGTTTATCTTTGAAGTTTTTCCACTGGTGTATTTTCTCTAGTTTTGGCTACAGATGTACCTTCCATTACAAGGAAAGTGATAGGGATAAAGTCTTAAGGTCAATGTCAGTGAGAACTAGAGGATGATACTAGTATGTGTTCGGTACTGTAAAAGAAAGAAATGCCACTGAGAGAGATGCTCAATTTACGCTATATAAGTTGTTCATTTTTTTTTTGGGGTTGTTATAAAAACTTTTAAATAATTATTTACGAAAAAAGAAATCCTAAATTTTCTTAATCATTATGCGTTATTTGAATCACTACAACATCTAGTTGAACCTGCTAGTGTGATTGTGATTTTCAATATGATTTACAAGTATCAAGTCCCTTTTCTTCGGGTTTGTGTTCATCACTGCTTGTCCACTGTGCACCAGGTATCCAGCTGGAAGACATTTGAGACTAATGTAGAGATCAATTGCATAATCTAGATGGCCATATATACCAAGTAGTTGATAGGTTATGCTTCATCTTTTTAGGCTTCATCATCAATCCTGCTCACCGCTGACTATCCAGGAACTCCAGGATGGGATGATAATGCGGCTACATTTGAAATGGCTATTGTCGCTAATACCTTGCATGGGGATTATCAGCTTGCCAATGGATATGGACATGATAAGGCTAAAGAAGTACTTCAGGTAAATAGAGTTCTTCACGCCCCTTTCAATTTGTTTTTCACTAATCCATCATAAATGATATAGCTAATGAACCATGTACATGTATCAGTAACCGTATATCACATTCTGATGATCATGATTGCTAGAGGTGTCATGATCTACTATGCAGGAAACAAAAGTAGCGAAGTCCTTAAATAGCTGTACAACTTCAACTAGCTTGTTAGTTCGTAGTGCCACAAATGATAAACCCATGCATGACCCTTTAATCAGTGCTCCATATGTAAACTAATGTGAATAAGTTTCAAACTGTTTGCACCAACATTTTGGTGTGGGTTGTTTTAGATTGTACATCACTCTTGTGTAGCTAGCTTTTACAAGAGAAAAATGCTTGAATTTGTATGAATTGGTTCTTTTACTCAGAGCCCTCAGTTGTAGGTTTAGACGCACATAGAGAGGTACCTAGAGGTTCTCTTAAAATAGCACAAGTGGGTTGCCAGGTGGCTACTGATGTGAATAAGTAACAACTTGGTGTTACTTACGCTAACACCGATTATGTTAACAAGTTGGTGTTCCTTCATAGGACTTATCCCCTCTCCCTTCCTCTTCCCTTTTTGAATAAGTAACTTATCTGGGGGGAAGAAATTTGCAAGTTTGGATCTTAGGCACCAAGTTCAAATTCTACTAAAGTATAAATGTTTAGTTTGAATTCTTGGGTTTTGATGATTGAAGGACAAACATGTGTTATATAGGTTGACTTTTAATCCATAAGAACTATCTTATCAACCATTTGGGGCAATATCTATATATTGATCAACTGGTACTCTATAAACAAGTATGATATTAATTACTAGCACTAATAACTTATAGGGACATGAGGGAATATAATTATGGCAAGAACATCTATGATGAATATTCCAAATGCTGACCTACCAGCAGCATAATCCTGCGTTTTCATGTAAAAGTAACTTACACAGGGCTTTTTTAGGAGTATATTATTTCTGAATGTTAAAAGAACTGAGTCATTCTATAGTTAAATTTGGAATAGTTCTTTATCTGATAGATGTCCTTCTGGACACTGCAGAGGCACAGAAACAGCTTTATCACTATTGAGGATTTTGATTTTCTTTACCGCCATGGCATGAATACTGTGAGGATCCCTGTTGGCTGGTGGATAGCTTTCGATCCAAATCCTCCGGCTCCTTTTATTGGTGGAACTCTTGAAGCACTAGATAATGCATTCTCGTGGGCTCAGTAGGTCTTGTTTCAACTGTCTTTAAGAAGTTGTTGCATGCATATGTTTTGTCATATTATCTGATTCACACCATATATATCTGCAGATCCTATAATATAAAGTGCATTATTGATCTCCATGCGGCTCCGGGCTCTCAAAATGGTATGGAACACAGTGCTAGCAGGGACAGCACAACAGGATGGCCGACATCTTCAGATTACATTTCACAAACATTGAAAGTTATAAAATTTCTAGCATCCAGGTAAAGCTTTGACAATTAGTGGACCACACTGCAGTTCCACTCGCTTGCATGCCCCTCTGGGCTTCTCTCATGGTCTAATTATCATATGTCAACTTCTATAACGAGTTTCAGAGTCTCATGTAGTCAACATTTTTAAGTTCCACAAATCTTCTCTAGACTTCTGGTTCTCTTTCCTCGCATTTAGTACTTGGAATGTAACAACCTTGATTTTTTCCCCCCTAAATTCTTTCTAACCCTACCAGGGTAAGTTCAAATAGGCTAATGAACATATCTTCAGCAATACAAAATCTACTCCTTCACAGGATTCGATCCCTACACTCTATCTAGGTTAGAGAACTTAAGAGGACTAGAGAGTTACTCCTAAATGTTAGTTCATTGGTAATAAGTGGTATCATCACTCAAGTACAGGTTTCGGCGTAACAATAATCTAATTACTACTCTTCCCATCCCAAAATAAGATATAAGTTCTAGTCTTTTAGGTCAAAAGACAAAATAGGAGTATATAATTCTGATTGATGTAAAGTTAATTTAATTTTCAGTTGATACATTGTACTTATATAAACTATAAAAATTAAGAAAGAAATAAATTGTTTAATTTTTCTTGTTACGTTATAATTATATGGAGTGTTATATAACCAAAACTATGTCGAGACATTCATCACAATTTGAATTTTCATTAGCAATTTTCAATGTTATGATTAATATGCATCATTTGACATCAAAAGTCAAGCGGTATCCTCCTACTTTGAAATGGACGGAGAAGTAAGGATTATACACCTAGCTGATGGTTCTATACTTTTATACTCAATTCAATTGCCAAAATTACAGGTATGCGAAGCATCCTGCTTTACTGGGAATTGAGCTTCTAAATGAGCCATCTGCCGGCACAGTTCCTTTGGATACTTTAGTTTCGTATTACAAACAAGGGTACCAGGTTGTTCGAAAATACTCACCGACGGCTTACGTTATTGTCTGCCAGAGAATTGGAAATGCAGATCCCGTTGAAATTTATCAGGCTAATATAGGATCCTCAAATGTAGTAGTGGATTTGCACTACTACAACCTTTTCGACCCATATTTTGTTAACATGAGCGCCGTGGATAATATTCAATTCATATACAAGAGCAGGGAAACCCAAGTCCAAACTCTAAGCAGCAACAATGGGCCCCTTGTTTTTATTGGTGAGTTTTCCCTATCACAATCCTCAAAGTTTAATACTTGCAGAATCATAGATTCACTACATTTTTTGCTCGTTTCAGAATTTGTCACATTTCTTATAATTTCTGGTGTATACATGGTTTCAGAATGGTTCATAAGGTCATTTGGTTCTTCCATTTTAATCAAATTTAAGATACACTTTTAAAGACCGACCATCATAAAGAGTAAATTCCTGTGTTAAAACGGTTCTGGTGCTATATTCATTCCGTACAGATCATAACACGGAATTGTATTATTTGCAGGAGAATGGGTGAACGAGTGGAATGTGGCAAATGGCTCCCAAGAGGATTATCAAGATTTTGGGAGAGCCCAGTTAGAGGTGTATAATGCTGCTTCCTTTGGTTGGACTTACTGGACACTTAAAAATGAGAGACAGCACTGGGATTTTGAATGGAATATTCGCAACAATTACCTTCAAATGGGTACGTTAAATTCTATGCTTAGCATGCTCTTCGCATTGACTAAAACGCGCGCACACAAATAAAAGATCTCCAGGCTGGTCTAGGAGAAAAGAAACCAAACCATCTACGTTTTGTTAATTTCCATAGCTGAACCTCATTTGTTACATATGCAGGCTCTTCATCAAATCTTCGAAGGTTGAATGCTGCTCTGTTACTAGCATTAGTCGTGTGTTTCTGCTTCTTTGTGCAGCAGAAGTGGTAAGCATTGCAATAAGGCAAACACCAAGATTCCAAGAGTTTATTATAATATATGATCTCAATATGGCTATTCTTTGTTGATTGCTGACAACCCCATCACATTCAAAATTTTGAAAATATGAAGGTGATACCGGAGAAACAATGGTAGATCCTATATATTGGATTAGTAGTACCTACTAGTTTCTGTATAAAATAGTTAAGAAGTCATAGTGAAAGCTCCTTGTTTGAGAAATCAGCAAGCAAACGGAAAAGATTGTGCGTAGCTTCTTGTAATAAAACTAAAAGAGTAATTTGCACTCATGACCATTTTTAGATTTTGTGAACATCTGATACTGTGAACATCTGATGCTGCATTTGATTTGACGATGAGATGAAATGTCATGAGAATAAATGAAATTTATACTATATGTTAGATTATTTGTGTAAAAATTCATTCATGCTTCGATTCTTCTCACAAGATTGTGTAATTTTAATCCAACCTTCTCCTGCATGTGGTTTATTTATTCCATCCGTAATAAAAAATTTATACACGATCCATCATTTTTTTAATTACATAATCTTCTCATAATTTTCTCATCACCGTCTTACATGTAGAAGAAACTGGTGGAAAATGGGTTATGGGACCATTAAAAGCTCTTAAAAACATGGAAATGAAATTAAAAGGAAAATGTTACTAACAATTTGCACCCATATTTTACCACATCCTTAAAAGTTGAACTAAAAGCACCTCACATTTTGTTCCACCTAACTAAAAGTATCTCACACAATTATAATTGACTTAAAAAGCAGGATTTCGATACTTATAGTTGACCAAAATCAGATATGGGCTGCTTTGAGTTCATTTTAAATATGATGTGCAGATTAAAAATACAAAATTCAGATTAAAGTATGAGGTGCAAATTGACTTTACTCTTAAAATATTGAACTCAATATGAAAAAGGGAAAAGGAAAATAAATGAAAAAAAGGAGCGGAAATTCAATTTTGTGGTGTCCTATTAATTTTCCAGTGAAACGACAAAAGGAATCAACCACAGCTCATGCAACTACATCACCAGTTCACCACATCTCCGATCCGCGAGAAATTAACCACATGCATTTGAGACACATATTAAGCATGTACACCCACCAGTCCACTACTAATGAATTTCTACGAGTTAAACTCCACATACAAGTATAATTCTTTTTTTCTTTTTTTTTTAAGTGGAGATAAATTTTAGTCTATACAAAATAAGTTTACGAAATTTTATAATTTAAAATTAATGTGAAATTTTTTACTCTAGTAACTTTGAAGTGACATGCCATGAAATATATGAAAATACTTTTAAATATAAACTTTTACATTTTATACTTTTAAAGATTCATATTATAATTAAAATTATAAAATTTATAAATAGTGTTACATTAAAAGAAAAATGTATTCCAAAATGGAAGGAGTATCACATAATATATCCGATAGCCAATACAATGCTTCATGTTATATTGTTATATACTAGTGTCGACTATCAAGTGTCATGTTCAAACCATACATTTGTTTCTTGTTTAGCTTCAAAATCCTTTGGTCTACAAATCAAATTTGAAGAGAACATTATATATACGGATAAATACGATTTACTAGATATCGAAATATATAGCTGGATGCGTTGATTTTACCAGCGGCCCAATATTTTTATTTGGTATGTGCTACATTACATAAGTGTTTTTTTTTCTTTTTGTTACAATAAGTGGTTTTTCCATTATTAACACGAGAAATCAAAAGGTTGGTCCAATTGTGATATAAAAAATATATTTAAGTGATGTATTTTTTTAAAAAGACAATGCAAACAAATATAATTAATAATCAATACTCTGTATTATCAATGGGTTACTTCTTAATATTATTAAGATCTAAGTAGTAAGATTACTATAATATTTAGTAACATTAAAATAACATTTGTTGGCATTATCGACCTAACATCTAAAATTATTAATAAGCCTTTTCAATTTACTAACAAAAAACTTGAACAGCCCTTAAGCAGTATGATTTGAAAATATCGTCAATCTAATGTAAATATTTTTTATTTAAATAGCTCAAATGTCATTTTCTTTAGAGTTAATCGCAAAAATGTCTCCCGAAGTATACTTTGTTTTACAAAAATGACCCTAATGTATAAAAATTTACAATTCACATACTCGTGTACCAATTAGTAACTGATAGACATTCTTGTCAATTTTTTTTTGAGAAAATAGTTGTCTAATTCTCTGATAAGTGTACTTTTTATACATGTCGGTCGTATTAAATAAAAAGAATAAAAAATTACGTATTTTTTTCATTTTCTCATCCGGAAATAAAAAAATATGTATCCGAATATATTCTGTACTTAGATTAGAAATACATAACTTTTTATTTAGAAATACGGTTGACATGCATAAAAATAATTAACGTGTATTAATAGTACGTATGGTCGGAGAATTTTAATTTTCTGACATATATTTTTCTAGAATATTAATAAAGTTGTGTATCGATTATTAATTAATACATAAATATGAGAATTATAAATTTTCATATATTAGAGTCGATTTTATAAGATAGATTATAATTTGAGGAACATTTTTGCAGTTAACTGGATGAGATCAAATTCCTTTCCTAGTTAGAACAACTTAATTTATAGTACGGAAACTCGGTTTCTACATAATTGTACACTTGTACATATAATCACCGGGTTTGTATTACCGAAAGATATATATATATATATATATATATATATATATATACACACACACACACACACGGGAAAATGAGAATTAAATAAACTGCAACGTATTTTTTAAAATTAAGTTGTAGTAGTTTCTTTTTATATTTTATAATGTTTTTATAAAATCCAACTGTATGAATGTATAAAGCATTCAAAAACATAAAGATGTATAAATATTCATGATTTTTGGTGATGCGTAGAATGATTTTTATAATTAAATAAAATTAAACAAAATTTTACTTACGAAAAATTGTTTAACTTGTATCATTAAAAAAACTATGATACTTATCGTATAAACTTATAATATTTTGTATACTCTATTATTTTTTAATGTTATTTTAATATGTATAGTTAGATGTTCTAAAAATATAAGAAAATATAAGAACAATCACTACGACCCAAAATTGAAAAATAGGCTGTAACTTATTTTTCATAATTCATATATATATATATATATATATATATATATATATATATATATGGGGGTCTAATGTTATAAAAGATCTTTAGATCCACTCAAATAAGTACTAAGAAAACGTCTAGCGTTTGTACAAAATTAAATTAGATACTCAGAGCTATATTGGTGATTAAACAAATTTAAGTGTTAATCACTTAATGGCCTATAGAGAGGAATACACGAAATAGACAGAAATTTTTACACAGTGGATACACATGTCTTGTTTGTGTACTTCACGTACATAAATCAACTGAGAGACGTCCAAATATTATTCTTCTTCCAACATCGCATCCACTAGTACAAGTAGTCTACAACATATAGTTCAAAATTATTCAATTAATGTAACCAAAACAAAAATAAATTGTTTAAATAGCCTGAACACGTGCATTAAAATATAATGAATCTTTAAGAAGCTTCAATGAAAACACATACATTGTCCATAAATTTTCTTAGCAATAATATATGTTTGGTCTTTAATTAGTACATGCCCCAACTTTGTATTTTGAGGAAAAAAGTCATGCGCATTAGACATCAGCACAACTCAAAAAAACAAGCATATCTGCCAAAACCCATTAGGTTGATGCTGTACAAAAGCTGAACCTAGACATACTTCATGCAGTGCCATATTTGTAGGCAAATAAGAGAGATTAATTCAAAAGTTGTAGTGTTAAAAACTGTAGATTATTATATACAGTTGTTTTAATACCGACAAACTTTTGAACCATGCAAACTAATCTTCTTCGGGATTTAATCTAAAAGTTACCGCGAACGAAGAAAAAATATACTGAGGTCTTGTCCAACATTACCATCTGGATCAATCAAACGAAACGTCTCGCAATCCGATGATCCTCGAACTCTCCGAAAATTTCCCCTAAGGTACATGACCTGGTCGTTCCGGTCGTCAAGTTCCTTACCGCCTATTACTCCGGCACCAACGACAACTGTCTCCATACGGCCTAAAACCTCCATATCAGCCTTGGATGGACGGCGTTTCACCGCGAACCCTACCTTTCTTCCATTGCAATACATGTTCCAAATTGGCATGGACAAAAGGGAGCTGTTAGAATCCATGCTATTCCTAACATGACTAGTGGATTCAAGTGCAATTCTTAGGAGTCCGCCACGCATTTCTCGGGCTAAAATGGTTGTGGGAATGGCCAATTCAAGGAGGAGAATGGGAGTGGTGGATTTAGGGTTTGTTTGGATACAAAACCTAACCTTTTTTCCGCCACGGTGGCCGAAGATTGTACCGGTGATTGTGGTGGCGGGATTGAGAAAAGGTCGAGGGCGATTTTTGTAAGTGTTCTGCATGGAGTTTTTTTCTTGTTTGATGTCTTCATCATGGTGATCAACGAAGGTGCAGTAGCAAGAAGGAATGAGAAGCTCTAAGAGAGATCGGAAGAGCCCCCACGACCGCACTTGTTTGTGGCAGTCGACGGTGGTGACACCGCTGATGACTACATTGGTGGTGGCACCAATTGTTGAATAAGTCATTTTATGTTCTTGATTGGTTAATGCACATTGAGAGCAATAGTGTCTAGGGTTTATATAGACTGTTGGAAAGAATATCATTTGTCCCTACCATTTCGTGGATATTATTGAGAGTTGGAAAATCTATAGCGTCCGAAACTTTTTTATTACGCTACAAATGCGCTCAACATGGTTTATAAAAAGAATTCTTTTCAAGTTCGAAGTTGGTTGGATTATTTTATTTTTTAATTTATTTGTTTCATTTTTTTTTAGAATCGACAATTGATATATTATTTAATCTTTTTCTAATTAAAAAACTTAACTCTAATATACACATAATAACTTTAAAGAGAATGGAGTATGCAATAAATTAGATATAATAAAACAGCTCATCTCATTTGTTTAAGCTCACTATAATATTATCTTATGTGGATGTCAAGAATTATTATGAATAAGCAAAACTTACACCTGAAAGTATGAACAATAAACCTTAAACTTGTAGGTATAATATTATGGGTTAGTTTATGGGGGACTTATTATTATAGAAATAAACTAATGTACATCAAATTATATTCATTAATTTATGTGAAGTCACTAATGTGTAAACTTGTTGGTTTGATTGGCTTTCAGCTGATCAAACGATTTTCTCTCTTTTAGAACTAGACAAGAGAATAATGGACGTGTACGTAGGAGTATTATATTTGTAACTAAACCAAAATTTTAGTTATTTAAATTTATGCCAAAATTTTAAAAAAAAAAAAAACAGAGAGAGAGAGAGATGGAGAGTCGAGAATACCGTACAATCATAGACCACAAAAACTGAAAGCCTTCAATAATGAAAGGCTTAGATATTCCATGCCATACAATAACAGTTTATACAACTGTTGAGCTACCACTTTATATTATATGGGAATCTATCTGACACTTTTTCTAGACTATTTCATATATTTATTAAAAGAAAATTAAAGGGATTTAATTTATTTATTAATTCACTGTATAATTTTTGGATGGACTTGGAGACAATAAATTGTTTATCAACAGGAGAAAACAAATCAGTAGCTTTACACTTTATAGCCTGTTTATGCACTCATGTCCTCCTTTTATCCTTTCCGCGTCTACTTTTATTTACAATGACAAGAGAAGGGATTTTTTTAAACTTTTTTTTGCTAATTTGCAAGTTCCTTTTTTTCTTTTCAATTGTTTTTCATAAATGTAACAATTGTTTTCGTGTTTTAAATTTTGCAAGACATTTACGTTTTATTATTTCTTTCAAAGTTGCCACACGCTAACATTGTTGGATGTCCCAATATATATAGTTACTATGTATTTCTTACTAGTTCAGCAATGTTTGACATTTATTCAAAATGGCCATTTACAGGCCAATACACACAAATGAAAATAATTATAGTTCAGTAGCTAAATTTTCTATGTTCACCGTTCAGTTTAAATTACTAGCTACAAAAATTAAATGCAGTTAAAGTTATTATATGTAAAATTACTATATACTAAACAAATTTGAAAAACAATTCATAACAAATCTAAAACAACCTAATAACATGTAACTATTATCAACATGAATAATAACATTGATTTTGACATTAATCAACTAAACTGTTGGTGTTTTTAGTAGATAGTAATTTTATTTTTATACATAGTAACTTTATATTTTGTACAATTAATTTTTCTTAAACTAAGATATTCTAAAACTCAAATTGTATTGTGATATCAACAAAATTATACAAAATCATACAGGTTTTACTTTAGTGGAAAATTTGTATATTTATAATATGAATCATTTAACTGATATCACATTTTAGTTTTGGTCAATGCAACAGTATTTGGAAAAATAAAAAATGTAGCTATAACTCTCTTTTTTGTAAAGAGGCAGTGTTGCAATTAAATTTACACTTGAGTTGTCACAATTGCGAAAAATAACGGTTTAGTTCCTGAAATCATACTTTAATTTTCATTTCAGTTACTGGACTAAAAATAAATTTTTAATGGAGTTAATCTTGACCAACTTTCTTTAATATATCACATGAATTCCCGGCCTGGCTCTGATTTTCGATATTATGTGACATGAATATGTAATTTTTAGATTATTCAGCAAAGTAGTGGATACTCATGCAGAGGATCTCATGCTCACCCCCATTCACATTGATAGACTTTTTAGAAAAAGCTTGAAATATTTAGTTGTTAGTTATTTTTATATTTTAAGATGACTATTTATATGTCCTATGGAAGGATAAAATAATATTTGAGATTGATATTTGTTATTTCAGTGTAGTAATTATATATGAATAATTTTGATATGTGTATTTTGAATTCAAATGACTATTATTTTGAACTACAGAGTATATAACAATATGTTCATCCACTAATTTACAAAAACATCTAAAATTAAATTACACGTTTATATCATGTAATACCAGAAAGCGGAGCCTGCCTAACAGTGTAACACTATGGTAGGGCTTAAAAAAAAAGTTTGTTTTTGGTTTAATAATAAAGGTTAACTTATTTTTAGTTGAGTAACTAAATTAAAAATGAATCGTGAATTCAGCGATTACTTTTCTATCAAAAGTTTGGAGCGATTATTGTTGTAGTGTAGCACGTTCTAACATTTTTTTTTTTTTTTTTTGTCTTGATCGGTCAAATTAGCTCTTGAACTAATTCAATTCTCACTTTTATTTTGATAAAGTTTGATCTCCTAATTTTAAGGTCATAATAAATATACTCTAATCACTTAAATTAACCATAATTTCCGTTCTAACAATATTTGGAGACTAATGTTTTAAACTCTACCATCATTTAGAATTGTTAGCGCATTTCATGTTATATTATATAAGGAAAAAGGAAGACAAGATCCCCAAACTTTATGCAGAAGAATATCTTCATTCACTGAATTTACTGATACATATATGACTACATGAGTGTCACGTACTGTGTGAGTGTGTTTTTAATATATAGTCATGTTTCAAGGATAAGTTATAATCAAGAAAAGCTGAAACATGTAGATATATATTGCATCAACAAATAACAATTCGGCTTGCTTGGGTAGCAATGAGACACGTCGATTGATAGTTTGCTCTCTCTAACTGAACTATAATTAGTTTGATGGAATGAAATGATATGAAAATTAAATTAATTTTATATTATTTGATAGTTTGTTTATGTGTAAGATTGGTTTCTTCATTATTTCTCACAAATTTATGTGTTATGTGTATTTTTAAATTCACTCTCTCAAATGGTGTTTATTTCATTTTAAATAAAATTTTACACATAATCTACTATTTCTCCATTCTCTTGTTCCCCTCGTAATTTTTGTGATTCTTATCTTTCATTATCATTTTCTTCTCATCCACCTACTTTATTCTCATGTCATTTTAGTCCATCTAATCAAATATAACCTAATATTAGTACTTTTTTTGTTTCAACCTTCATTCATTCGGGAATAGCTAGTCTGCTATAATATATACCTCATCTTCTATCCCATTTATTTTTCGATTAATAAGTGTCCTAATTTTTAATTATTTTTGTTGAAGAAACTAAAATCTTAAGGAACACATGACAATCTTGAAAGAAATGAAACAAAGATGAAGTATATATTAGAATACTTTTCGTATATATTCCAAAGTGCAAGCAAAATCAAACTTTAATTTTTGACTAATTTAATAATTCAGCTTTTTGTTTGATTCATTAATTAAAATTTCATGTTAGTTAAAGTTGTAATTACAAGTTCTTCATAGATATTTCAAAGGATTTGTAACTGTGTTGACTAAATGATATTCAATGTATACAAATTTTATTGTCAATTTGAAGGTTTGGGTAATGCATTAAATCAAATTAGACATGTTAAAGTTAATTGAACTCATTTTTTAATAAATTTTATAATATTCATGTAATATTATGATAGTGTAACTTGTGATTAATAGTAATTTATGTATACGATGATGATGAATTGGACAGGTAAGAGGGAGTGAGACAGAACATAGTGTGCCATCTCAGTGTTTGGATGTGTCACAAAAGCCCACATTGCTTTTGTTTCATAATTTGCTTTGCTATATATATATATATATATATATATATGTGGATTTGATGGGTGAGACACAACATATAAGCATTCCTTTAGTTTCCTATGTCTTCTGTAATTTTAAATATATGTCCATCGATTTTCATATCGATTGTAATTCAATTGGTCATTTAGATATACCAATTATTACAGATAGTAGATATTTAAAATTATTATAATCGTTTGGGTCGCTATCGATTTCTCCGACCAATAAATCCCTTTATGACCGACCCTCTATCACTAATTCGATCCAAGTTTCACAACCCGACCAACTAGGTAAACAAATACGAACTTCATGCTCATTAAGAGGAATAGGATCTTCACCGGACATGTTTTTGGTTCACTAATTCACCGATCTAGAGTCCAATCAAGTTAACTGGTCAAAGACATAAAAATTGATCGAGAGTATTTAACTAAAAAGGAAAAAAATTGATAAAACAGAGAATAAAAGAGGAACCCTAACTCCCTAAATCCACTTACTGAAATTGATTATTGAGATGGTAAAGAAAGCTAACCTTTGATTCTTTCAAGTCTGATGGAGAATAAGAATTATCAACGAATGATATAAGGAGATCGATTGAATGTAATTGAGGTAGCCATGGATAACTACGACTATAAAGGAAAGAAGAGATTATGCGAAAGCCAAAAGGTAAGAGAAAAAGGGATATTCGTGATCCAAATATAGAGATGAGACTTCGGCTTGAGAGTATTCGAACTTCACTAAATCTTTAGGGCTTGGTACTCTGGTGATCAGTACCCAATACTCACTGACTTGTTGGTCAAAATGTCAAATGGTCAATAGATGAAATCATGGGAATATGATATTGGGGGGCAAAAAAAAAAACATGAAGTGCAGTTCGATTTGAATGGCGCGGGGTGACTCCCAAACCAAAACTGAACCATAGTTGGGGTTTATCTGACCACCTAAAATTGTCATCTACGTCGAAACCATTGGCTCAATTTGATTGGTGTGATTTATGCGGTTTCGATTCCGAAAATGATTTTTTGCTCTGTCCTAACTCCCAAGGTTCTTCAAGCGCAAGACCCAACATTAAGTATTCAAAGATACCTACAAGGAGGATATTGAGAAAAGAAAATCTTAGAGAGTACCTTTACAAAAGGGTGGCTTATAGGACTCTATACTTAGCCAAAATTTGGCTACTTAAACCCTCACTCTCATCATGTATTCCCATATTTTCTAAAACTTAAATTCAAGTGTAAGGGCATTCAAAGGGCACCTAAGGTGAATGAAATAAGTTAAGAAAAGGAGTAAGGGGCATGGGCAAGAGGTTCTTTATGACGGGCGGCCTCTAGGGCTCATGTCTTAGACAAATTTTGGACATTTAAGTCCTTTATACATCTACATGCATTCTCAAAATTCTACAAATTTTCAATCAAGTATATATGCACTTAGAATGCACCAAACTAGGACTATTCAAACCAAGAAATCAAGGAAATCATAGATGGAGAACCCTTATAGGAGGACGCGGTTTGTGGCTCCCCAAACTTAGCAAAAATTTGACTATTTTCATGTGGCATCCATCAAAGGCCTACTATCCATTCCATATTACCATGAAACTTGTCACCCCATTATTTGGCATGTTTTGCTCACAAAAAACTTGAAATGACATAGAGAGATTTGAAGATTGCCCACAACATGGCCCTATTAGCCTCTTAAAAAAGCCTCGCGACGAGGCATCTTTGCACCCCTAAAGTATACATGGATAAGTTGTTCTCACAAGCTTAATGTACTATCTAGAAGCCATAAATAAAGTCTTACACAAACATATTGGCGAAACCTCAAGTCATACCCCCACATGCTCACCCAAAAGGTACCTTGACATGGGAAACCAAGACAAGACCAGGATTAAGGAAGCATAACCTGAGGTACACGTAAACTTACATGTACCTCAACTTACACCATGTGATGACATCACCACAACCTGCACCCACCACCCTGATCAAGTCACCAACATGAAGCGACTCATCATAAAGTCGAACTATCTTTCTAGTCGGATTATCTTTCATACCACTGATAGAGGGTTAAAAAGATCATCTGAGAATTAGATTTAACAAGGGTTTTAGATTGGCGACCGAAGACGTAGGACAAAATGGACTCCGAAAAGATGACAATCACATAGAAAACATGTATTATGGCCATAAAAAATATAAGTGTCAGATATGTCATATGCATGACACATGACCTCTTGGATCCCTATAAACACCCATCACCCCATTCATTTTAAGGGAGGTTGAAAATTTTACAATCTTGACAGGTTTCTCACTTTTCTCGAGAACTTTTTTTTTGTATAAAATTCTCTCTTTAGAAAATTCTTATAATTGTAAGGTTTTTTCTTAGTGGGTCTATACCTAGTGGCTTGACATTTCTACCAAGTGAGGCCAAATAGAATTTCTAAGGACTTAGCTCACATACTTATCGATGTCCTTTCTTTCACAATTTACACCCTACCCCACTCAAACACCATATTCATATGCCCTTAATCTTTAAAGTTAAACTCTGTCATTGTCATCTCCAAGGAAACCTATGATATTCCCCCTTGTTTATCACCAAAGTTAAGTCTCATATATTTCGTGGAATGCTCATCTCACCCAAATCATTTTAACATCTACTCGACCTGCAAGAGAATTTGTAATAGTAACTACACACATTTAGATCACTCAACAAGATTAATGAAATTAATCCTACTTTACTTTATAATTCTCTTTATCCCTAGCTTTACATTTTCTCGGTATATAATTATTTACATTTCTTAAATTTTTAATTGATAGATAATATGTTATTTTACATTAATATATATTATATAATAATAAATTATATGTGTGTGTGTGTGTGTGTATATATATATATAAATATCAAATTTATATATAAAATAATTATAATAAAATATTAAAATATCAGTACGGATAGATAACATATTTTCGTATATTATAAATCACATTTTAATATATTATAACATATAATATTAATTTATATATTATAATATTATAATATATAATATATTATATATTATATACTATATAATATAAATAAAATTTATATATAATAATTATAATATAATAGAATATAATATTTATATAATATAGTAAAACTTATAATACTATATACACTAATCTTTTCTACTAATTAATCACTATAATATATGGTATTAGTGAATTTAAATAAATAAAATATTACTTTTATTATTAAATTAATATATAATATTTTAATACACATTATATATGTATATATATATATATATATTATTAACGTAAGATCATTAAATTCATAAAATAGAATAAAACAATATTATAATTTTGATGCATGTTATAAGTTTAAGAGTGTATTTGTTCACAATAGTTAAACAAACTTTGAAATAGAAATAGTTATGCCTGTCATTAAAAGTTTTTAATATAAAGAATATTATTGAATTTAAGAGACTTGGTATAAGTGCTCCTACAAATCGTCAGATTATAGTTGGTAGTTTATATTTCTTTGGTCAGTTTGTAAATCATGCATAAGTCAGACGTGGTGTTGGTAGTAGTATTAATCTGTTAGGCCAGTTTATTTTTCAGAGTGATGATTTACGTATTAATCTGTTAGGCCAGTTTATTTTTCAAAGTGATGATTTACTTGCATGGTGCCTAAAACAAAAGTTCAAGCCAAACTTGGTAATTGGGCTTTTGACTTACTATTTCATTCTCCAAAATCTCAGCCTTTTAATGCGATCGTTAAGGGAGCAAAAATGTTCAAACATATTTTTCATTTTTTCAAGTTTCAACTTGAGTTAGGCCAGATCTGCAACTAGAAATAGTCCCCACTAAGTAGTATGTTAATTAAAAATTTTGGAGTATTTTTTTTATGCCTAATGGAGTAGTCAATGTGTTTGTAAGTACTTAACTTCTTATATTGTAATGCGTTTAAATAGGCTGTTGTAGTTTTTTTTTTTTTTATGTTTTGTATTGTTTTTTAAAGATCCAACCACACCTATAAAAATAATATTTAATAATTAAGAGATATGCAAATTTTCATAAATTTTATGATGTGCGTTATAGTTTTTATAATCATGTAAATTGAACAGCTTTTCAAGAGTAAAGTCATTATAATTTTGTGTAGTTATAAAAATTATTATACCCATTATCAAAAATTTATAAACTTTCATCTTTTGAAATACTCTATCGTTCCATATAGTTAGATTTTTTGAAAACATCGAAAAAATTCAATAGATTTACTACAAACAATTTTTTTAAAATAGACTACAACCTATTGCCCGATTACTTTTTTAATAATCACATGAATAAGTACATAAGTGTTAATATATATTAATTTTGTACATGATCATAAAACTAATATAAATAAACTCAACAAAAATCACAAATTATATTATCTTTTAATATTTTTGTAATTAGTATAATTAAAATTTTCTCATATATTTTAAGTCCAAAACATAGCACAAATAAATAAAATTATAAAAACTACTCCGTATTACTTATTTCCTTGAAAAAAAATATATAATCCACCTAAGGTTCTGTTAAATAATGAAAGAAAAAAATAAATAAATAAAACTAAGTGTATATATGCACACACTCGATTAATGAATCCGGAATGGTGAATATCACTGGTTTTATTTTAGTTGACAATTTTAAGTGAACATACATCAGTATATGAGGCCATCTATAATTGCAAATGCTGACAAATAAGTTTTTCTGGAGAAAAGGCGTTAGGTGGTTGTGGCCTTATCTCAACCTTTCTTCTAAAAAGTCACAAACAGGCCGTTCTCGAAACACATTAACAAACTCTGCCACTGCCCCCGTTTGGTATCGTCTCACTTTCTGTTGCGCCTTTTTCTGTAATTCTTCTCTTTACAAATAATTTAATATCAAAAATAATACACATGTCGATTTTTCTTTTTAATTTTTTATCGCGACTCACATCTCTATTGTAGAAATTATCCACGCATTAGAAATAATTTAACATTCTCACCCTTTTAAACAAAATTAAAATTCAGAAATTGATATTAGAAAAGAATTTTTCTTCACATAACTAAATATGTCACATTTTCTTTTGTGGAAAGAACTAATGGGTCGTGTTGAGTTAAGATTATAATAATTTCATCGATTAGAATGTACTAAATTATGTTAAGTTTAAAGTTTATTATGTTGTCGTTTGATTTAAAATTCATTCTCAGTGGATAAATAACAAAATGTAAATATAAATATCGATATGGGTAGAATTCATACAAAAGAGTGTGCGAATTTTATAATGTGTTGTATCATAGTTTTTATTATCACATAAGTTTAATATGTTTTGAAGATAAAAAAAATTATACTCATATATAATTATAAATACTATTCTACAAAATACAAAACCCATGAAATTTTATAAATTTTTTATAATACTCAATCCATTCATATATAAAGTTAAATTATCAAAAATAGTATAGAAACAAATGGAATATACAAGAGCTTTAGTTTTGTCTCTCTCTTTTTCTTTTTTCTTTTTTTCACAAGATCAGCTTTAATTTAAAAAATAAACTATACGGAGTAGTATATTTCCCTTTCTCCCTCCAAAAAAGGTATAAACCCAGAAAATCTGACTCGCGCACATGAATAACAAATTCTCGTACAAAAAGAAAAACAAAACTAAAAACACACACACCGAAACATAGTAACAAGGAGGAAAAAAACTAGCAGAATCAAACACAACAAAACAAAGAAAAATCAACCGCTAACACATTAATCAGCAGTGGAAGTATACCTGGTACATCAAATGGTCCAGATCTTCCCACGTTTCACAATCATATGTCCCCTCAAAATCTCTTACTTCCCGCGCACGAAAATATCCAATTCAAGCAATTCCTTTACATATACATAAATATACATATATTTAGCCTTCCCATACAATTCTCCTCCTCTTTTTATTTTTTTCTTGATTACAATCCCCGTCTCATTCATTTTTACTTCTTAAACCAATTCACTTAATGAACGTTCACTATACTCGGATGGAAAACTCTCTAGTACCGCGCACACACATAATCACCGTCATGCTCGCCATGGTGGCGGCGACACCATTCGCCGCCACTGCACAGTCGAGTGAAAATTCTACTACTTCCGAATACAATTACCAATTCGACCCCAACTTCAACCCGCAATTCACAGTGACAATCGTCGTCCTTGTGCTCGCTTTCTTCTTTATCGGTTTCTTCGCCATTTTTGTCCGTCAGTGCGCCGACATTTCCAACGGTCGACCGAGTCTCGACCAATCCTCCGCCGTGGAAAGCCGTTCGCGGCGGACTACCAAGGGCCTTGATTCGTCGGTGATACAAACCTTCCCCATTTTGATGTACTCCGATATAAAGCAGCTCAAGATCGGCAAAGGAGCGTTGGAGTGCGCAATTTGCATCGCGGAGTTTGAGGATAACGAAACGCTGCGTTTCGTGCCAAAGTGCTCTCACGTTTTTCATCCCGAATGTATTGATGCGTGGTTAGCTTCACATTCGACATGTCCCGTCTGTCGAGCAAATCTAAGTCATCCCATTATGAACAAACTCGGTGCTCACTCGGAGGGAGGCGCCGAGTCAATGATCAACCCACTGAGTACTCACTCCAGAGGAGAAGTAAGTACCGACACTCAGAACCAAGTCTGCGTTACTGTGCAAGATCACAGAGACATGCGAATGATGTTGACTCGAAAGTTTCCGAGGTCTCACTCAACGGGTCATGACTCACTGGTTCAACCAGGAGAGAATTGCGAGAGGTATACGTTAAGATTACCAGAGGAGATACAGAAGCATATTGTAATGTTGAAGAGATCGACGAGCTGCGTCGTCGTTTTGGGAGGTAGTAGAGTCCTAACGAGCTAACGGTGATGACGAAAATGTAACGTCGGTGGGGACTTGTAAGTTGTAAAAGGATGCTAATCACATACCAAGCCGTTTGATAGTGACGTTTCCGTTGCTTCACTGTAATTTTTGTTGTTAACTCACAGCTCGCGTGTAACTCACTTTCACAGCTTCGAGCTGTGTATTTTTGGGTCATTTTTCAATAACTTATACTCTCTCTTCATTTTAAAAAAGAGTATCATCTAGGAATAAAATTTGTTCATAAAAAAAGGTCATATTTTATATAAGTTTTTGTTATAGTGTTATATTTTTAAAATGTTATAGTTATTAAATTTTTCTTAACTTATTATTAATTTAACATTTATAATCAATTTTATGTAGAAAAAAATTTATTATTTAAACATGTAATTGTCAATTAAACATGTAACATTAATATTTATTAAAAACTTAAAAGTAACTTTTTTTGTGAATTGAGATAGTATTAATTAATATTAGTGCAAATATATATTTTCCAAAGAGGATACTGCATGGGTTTGTCAAATTTTAAAATGATAATATACTAGTTTGAAAATCCGTGCACAATACAGGTAATTTATTATTATTGATTTAATTATAATTATTTTATATTAATAGATTATTTTAATTAATAATTAATATTAAAATTAATTTAGTTAGCATTCATTAATCATGGTAAATTATATTATTATTTGTGATTATCAATTTGATCATAGTTATTTTAATCATATAAATTTAATTAATAATTAATTTTATTATGTTATGATTAATTTGAATATAATTTAGTTTGTATAGACATGATTTGATCGGTCCAATTCGTGATAAAGAATAAATAAATCAATAGATTAGTATACACGTGATTGACCCAATTCGTATAATTAGAAAGATTAATATTGACAAATAAAATTAAAAAATTTTCTTGAACGTATTCTATTCTTGTAAATTAGTATATTAGCATAGATAGATAGATCAAGTTTGTTCAGATATATTCAAATATATTTTACATTATAAAATTTAGGTATATATTGTGAAATTGATGATTTGTAAAGAAAATCGAGGAATTAGAAATGTGTTGTAATATTATCTTCGCTCTAAATATAAAGTTCGTCACCCACCCCCTTATTTTTCTTTTTTTGTTACAAAAGATGTAGTCTAGATTTTTAAATAAAACCTTGACCATAAAATAAAATAAAATTTAGTTACACACGCGAATGCATTTGTGGTACAGTGGTAGCCTAGTATATATACAATGAACTTTAAAACTACTATAATGATATATTTGTTGTAAATAGATAGAAGAATGATCAATTAAACTATACAATATAGAATAAAAAGAACAAGGGAAGAGGGAAGAGGGAAAAAAATTGTAGGGCATATATCATTTCTATGAGGCATTATCTCCTTTTATAGGTGGTGGAGGATGATGAGATAAATGAATCATTTTAATTCATCTTTTCTCATTAATAGTGACTCTTTATAGGTACAACGACTATTTATAGAAAAATGTAGAAACATAAGAATATGTGTGGACATCTATAAATTTCATGTCCATCGCTTAATAAATACATGTTGCCTTATAAATCTTGTCATGAAAAACTCAATGGGACATCCATCATTTAACAAATACATGTTGCCTCGTTAAAACGTTATCATGAAAAACTCAATAGGACAAAACCATATCTAAGGGGAAAAAAAATACAATGTGTATGCTGCGCGAGGAAAGTTTGGTGGGGTTTGAATTTAATTGAAAATAAATTTTTTGATTTTATATGACCAACTTCATTAATTATACAGCCGTCGGTTAGTATTAATTTTTTTAAAAAAATGATGTACCAATTTATCCTATTTAATTTTGAAAATAATTGTGAACTCTTTTGACTTTGATGTTTCCGTTATTTATGAAATAAAAAATTCTAAGTTCGGAGTTTGATTATGCAAGAAAAAAGTATTAGGCACCCCTCACATCCATCCATAAGACTCATGGTTGCCACTATTCTCTTTCCTTTAATTAATATTTAGCATTTATTTAATATTTACATCTAATTAAAAGAAATTAAAGCATAAAAATTAAATAATTAAAGAAATTACATTAAGTAACTAAAGATCTATCACATTAATGGAAGATATGACGCAAAACATAGTTGTGGATAAAAAGAATATAAGGGTCGATATTGGTCATGCGATGGGGAATTTAAAGGGTTTGAAGAAAAAGGATGGACTGAAACATACAAGAAAACCAAAACCATTAAATGAAATAATCGTGGCAAGAGAACACGGTCATCTTTTGATAAGACGGTAAAAAAGATTTTATATGATAAACTTATCTTTTATATTAGTGCCTTAAATAATTTATTAATTGATTACTATTTTGTAGGAAATTAGTACAACATCTCAGCCCAACTTAATATTCCAGAAATCAATTATCGGGTTTGTTATATGATTAACTACTTTTATTTATATTGTTGACTACAGATTTTCTTTCTTACCCAATTTTAGACCTTTTCTCTTTGCAGCAGCCTTTTGTTACAAGCCTTGGTCCATACCCAATTATTGGGTTACACCATATTGCACCATTTCAATTTTCAAGCTACTTGTAGAATTATCAGGTAATCGAAGAAATTTTTAATTACAAAGTACTCTAAAAATAAATATTAATTTATTTACGATCAAATGATGATATATTAAAATTTAAAGTTAATTCTAAAATGTATTTATAATTTTAAAACGAAAGTAATACATAGTTATAACATAAATTATAAGAAGACTCTTTAATATCCCTATTTTAATTGGACTTTTCAGTATTCCTTTTCCAACTCTAATTTATTTCCATAATAACAGAAGGCTACTTCCAAATTTTATAAAATAAATATTATAAATAATAATAAGAGGAATCTAATCAATTTAGAAAAAGAATAATCATCAACCGAGTATAAATTCATAATAAAATATTTACAATCAAATTAATTATAATCTTAATTATTAATTAAAATTATTTAATTATAATCAAAACTACAATAAACATAATCATGTAATTTACCATAATTGATTGATTACGATTTAATTAAATTATAGCAAAATCAGTCATATGTCAAATCTACAATAATTGAATAAATTATTATAATACAAGTTTCACGATACAAATTTATTAGTACTGTGTTCTGGTTAAAAAAATTATTTTATATTTAATATAGAGTAAATAATATAGATAAATAATAACTAATCAAGCACACTTGAAGAATAATGTTAAAATTGTTGGTGTAAGTTATGACTTTTAATAAATTATTTATTCACTTTACTCAAAACAATGATAATAATAAAATGAAAAAAACGTAAAATATTTTTTAGTTTATTGAGAAGCAAATATTTGGTAAAATATTACATCAATTCATACCATTGATACATTTAAATTGTAAAATAATAAAATAATAATATATAGAAATAATTTGTAAAATATGAAAACGGTACCAATAAAAGAAATTTTATATTAAAACATTAAAAAAAACTATCAAATACTCAAAAATAATAATAAAAAACTCGTGTTGTGCACGAGTTTCTACGGTAGTTTATTTATTTATTTCAGTATCTTACCTTGATGAATCGTACTAATGGAAATGTTGTACACGAAGACAGAGTTCCATTGCAAAATTTGAAGAATCCGCGTTGATTGTATCGGAAGAAGAAATTTGTTACTTTTGGTTTAATTAGTCTTTAGTGTCGTAGTTTTAAGTGTTCTAGAGTATTACTAGTTTTGATTTTGTTTTGATTATGAGGTTAAAATAGTAGAAGAAAAGTTACTTTGATCTTGAATTTGAAGTTACTGGGATATTTCTTCAAATGAAAGGGCTATATATTTAGTTCGCATGTTTAACAATTTCAGCACTAATTTACTTTGAAGATTGGTTATTGCAATTTCTGATGCATAACTGTTGTATATTGACTGCCAATCTATTGCATCAATCTCAACAACAAAACAAAACCTTAATTCGTAAAAATACTCCTTAAATTTGAACTTCAAATTTAAAGTCGGCTCGCCAAACAGCATTATTTTGACTTAGAACTTGAGAACCATGAGATTCAATTAACAAACTTACAACCTTCTGAATAATAACAAGAATCTAAGTTTGAAAGAACTATTTTAGTTCATTATCTGCAAATTCATAACTTAAGCCACACCAATTCCAAGCAACCCTTATAGCCAGTTGCCTAAACTTCCAATATTCAATAGAACAACTTCCACTAATTTAACTACCAGATTTACTTCTTGCTAATGCTAGAAAAAGCTGCAAAATAATGAAAAAATGACTCTTGAACAAACCAAAAATGACTCTAAAACAACAATTTAGCCACTCATCAACTGATAAGTTTGAACTTGATTTGTATCACCAACACCAAAACAGATCCCCAAACTATGTACATCTACAACACAGTTTTATACATTAGCACATCACTAATTACATGATTTTTACACATACAAAACTGAATAATTCTACAACAATTCACTAGTTTTGTACATAATATATTTCTTGAACCAACACTCTTGCTGAAGAAATTCAGGATCTCATGTTGAGATGTTCAACATGAGCAAATCAGTTTAATCTCTTTCTCATTAAAAATTTTATGTCCCAATAAAACAAGATTGATTGAAATCTGTAGAATACCAATTTTATAGACTTTATTGTGCAATCTACGCAGGCATGTATCTATCTTTTATAGTTTACACTGCATTCAATTATTGAGAATATAATTAAAAACGGAAGTATATCTGAATCCATTAATTCTGAAACTTGTGTTATTATTTGATCACTTATTTTAAATCCAAAGATCACTTATTTTAATTGTGTACATTTATGCATATATAATGGATTCCTCTGTTGTAGTATTACCACCATCTAGGTAAATGGAAAGAAAACAGATACTTATCATCACCATCAAACTGATAAGTAATGACAACATACGTATTGCATATCATCACTTGTTCTATATTCTATCTTCAACCATCCAATCTGTATATCATCTCATCTTATCTTATCACAATCACTTCCAAATATTCCTATAGCTTTTCCACTAGGGCAAGACCCCTCTTGGTTTTAATTTCCCTTTCACAAATATATATACGAATCCCGCAAGGTAATTATTAGCGCTATTAGTCATATATTGTATCATATACAGTAACTATTGTATTTTTATTTTCATACATTATTTTTATATTATATTTAATAAATGCGACCATAAATATACATTTTATTTTAATAATTAGTAATAAATAGTAGAAAAACGCCATAAAATTAATGAAAATTACCTAAAATACTAGAGATGAAGCAAATGCATGTTGGACTTGAAAAATGACATTTTTGGAATATTTTATATTTTTCATTAAATGCACAATGTGTGTAATAATTACTAAAAATGTAATAAAATTGACTTTAAATGTTCTAAAATGCCTAAAAATACCAGAAATGCTAGAAAAAACTTGCAAAATGATAAAATGACTTTAAATAATCAAAATTAAATATTTAAAAATGCTATATGAGCTTAATTAAATGCTAGAAAAGGATATAATAATTCTAATACATGCCTAAAATGTCATAAATGCATCTAATAAATATACAATGACCTGGAAAATTAATAACGATGAGACTAAAAATAGAAAATGACTCGAATGCATGAGAAAATTACTAAATTATCCTTTACTCAATTTTTTGCCCAATTTTGGTGAAAAGCCCTAGTATACATAATTCGTAAATACCGTAACCAACCCTATTTTTATTTAAAACTTTAAATGATAAAAAAAATGATACAAGAGCAACCCTAGGACAAATAATTGATTTCTAACCCTAGGGTTTTGAAATTTTCGGGTGTCTACAATCATAACACAAAAAGTTACAATTCAATATAAGAAATTAAAGAAAAAAACTAAACAAACACAAGTTTATTGTTAATAAAAATAAAAAATAAAAAACTTGTAACGACTTCCAATATAATATAACTATTATAAAAAAACAACGAAATACAATTTTAATTTTTTTGACATATAATTTTAATTATCTTTTGTGATTTAATTTAGCTTGTTATTGGTTGCAAATCTCAAGAAAATTATTAATTCTCATGAGAAAATATCATATAATTTAATATTTTAATATGTAGAATTTCAAAAACATAATTATTAATTTATAATTATACATTAAACTACCCATACTTCGACCAGGATAAGAAAACTAGTTCAATTTGATTTGTTGAGATTTCTTAATTTAAGGGTTGATAGTTTCTTTGTTTCTAATTCTAGTCTCCCACTCTTCTTGATTATATGTATAGTTACAAATATATATTCACCAAAACGGGGATAATGCACGTGGTTCACATGCAATTTTGTTTGTCTTGATACTTTGAAAATGTCAAGAGAGAAATGACGATTTCAATGTTTTAACTTTTGACAGGATAGAAAATGTAATGTCACGATTATTTTAGTGATGTTTTAGTTTCGTATACAACTCATATCAACGTACCAATGTCAACTAAATGAAAGACTATTACTAAATAAATTACTTCTTCTACGCTACTTCTTCTATGCTACGTCCCTAATCTAATTAGTATATTTGGTGTGTACTTAATTAATTTTTTATTATTGAAATCTACGTTGAAAGTAGTTGCGGATGTAAAATTCATAATTTTAAAACCATACTATATGCATATTACAAATTTAATCTTATAAGCAAATTGAAATATATTACTTCATCCATTTCATCAAAAAAAAAAAAATACATTTGAGAATGAATTTTGTTCCATAAAATGAATTATATTTACATAATATTTTTATTATAATTCTTTTATCTAGTTACTTTTTAAAAAAAAATTAATATGAAAATATCATTCAAGCATGTAATATTTATATTCACAAAAAACTTGACCTGTTTAAAACGGAGTACTTGTAATCTAGACAAAACGAGTCTACGAGACAATAATTTATAAGTCAATTTGCATCTATTCTCACTTAAATATAATACTCCGTAGAACTACATATAGATTCTTTAAATGAAAATTTTTGAATTACTCGCATGCAAATACCTTCTTTTATTTTTTGATTTTGTGTAATAGTCTTTGTAAAATATAGTCAATGAAAACAAGTTGATCAATGAAATAATGATGGCAGTTGAAGATCCGCACTATATTGTTTCACTTTCATTGTGTTCATTGTATACTTCAACTACCACCATTATAGAATTTCAGTAGCAACTCAATCAATATTTAGATATTGGATCTCAAGGAGTTCTTCCGCCTGTAGTTTTCTGAGGACCACATGCCTATATTTTCATAATCCCAAATTACGTGTCTCTCTTTTTTTTTTTTTTTTTTTTGGCCTGTTGCTACGTACGTTTGAGTTTAGTGTAGTTAGATATTAGTGTAAAAGAAAGTGCGGTTATATTTTTTTCCTGAGATTTGAATAAAATTGAGCTATGCGTAGTAAAAAGAGGCTTTCTTTCATAATAAAATAATTCCGATTAAGATAAGCGCATAAAAATAATAACATAAATATGAATAACATAGCATTCAATTAAAATTCTAATGAACCTTATACTATTGAATATGTATCATTAACGTGCTTTGTTTCATTATCAAATTATTTATCAAAAAAAAAAAAAGTTACAAGCAGGGGAGCTTTTTTGAATATCAAAAAAAGAGTTGATAAGCTAACGAGGTCTCATGTTTTGCTTTCTTATCAATCTTCCACATAGAAAACTTTGAGAGATTAGATATCACAATTTTACGTAAATAATCCAAAATTGGATAATCAGATCTCACAGGAATGATGAGAACCAAACTTTACTTAAAAATTTTGTACCACAACAACTAGATTTTCATTAACTTTATCTTGAAATTTGACTATTGTGAATGTTGTCGTCATATTATTAATAAAGGTCCGATGTTATGATATTTGTTGAATTGTTGTGAACTTGTGATAATTATTGCTATTGCTATGTGCAACATATGAAGACATATAATGCATTAAAGGGAAATGCGAAATTTTATGATTTAAAATTAGAGTAAAATTTTTTATTATTAAATTTTTTTGAAGTGATATATTATAAAGAATATGAAAATATTTTTAAATATAAACTTTTATATTTTGATATTTTATAAATTTATATCACAAATAAAATTTTAAGTGCTACATTAAAAGAGAAATGTATCTATAATTTTACAACGAATGGAGTAATAAAAAGGAAAAATATCCGGTCATGTTCTTGTACATCTAAATGGAATTGAACAACAAAAATGATTGCTACGTCAATAATTTATTCCCTTTCGACGACGAACTTACTATTTTCAAAGATAAATCATTAAGAATATAAGTTATTTTTCGAGTGAAGATTTACTTCTAATCTTACCTATCTATGCATGACAACAATTAATATTAAACTGATCACTCCATATAATATAATATAATGTATTGTACTAACTAATATTAAACTGATCATTCGATATAATATAATCGGCCTCTAAATTATGCTAACTTAATAATACTTTGTAATAATATATTCCAATAGCAGAAATTGTCTACATTCTATTTGCGAAATTATTTTATCGGTATTATATTATTAACTTTATGTACATTAATAAATTACACAAATAAAATTATACAAATTAGCATACTAATATTTAATAATCTCAATTTATATTTGTACCCAAATTAATATCCCTAATAACGTTATTATCGTAAATCCAATCAACAATGTCTTCGAATTTATTTAGATAGGTGATTGACAATTACAATCAACCAACCGACCCATGATCTCTAGTATTCCGTACTTTACTTTTGTGGGTAGTGGTTGTGTAAACCGCGTCATATCCAATTATATAATGGTTCATGGATGTGGATTCTCTTTACATACTTTTTTTCTAATGCTCCTTAATTGCATATAATATTATTTATATCATTTATATTATAAAGTCTGAGATATGTAAATAGATTGAAAAATGTGATTTTTATTGAGAATTGTCAAAAAAATGTATTTACTTCTAAAAGTATATATATATATATTCCTCCACAATATAACAATAAAATTTGATTCTTCAACTTATATTTCCAAAATCTATATATGTTTTTCATGTTTTGTATTTACTTGAGAACTAATCCTTATGTTTGTGCATAGTACGAGTAATTTTATTTTATTAGTTTTTTTAAGTAATATTAAAATATTCGTATATTTATATCTTTTTTATCTATGTATTTTATATGCATGAATTATATGTATTTTATATGCATGAATTATATATATTTTAAATTTATGTAAGATGAAATATATATATATATATATTTATAAATGTGTTTGTTTCATCTATCATCTTACATGATCACTTAATGAATAAGTGACAATATTTTTGGAAGATTACCACCTAGGTGGTCATCTGGACATTATCTCATGACTACCTTCAGGAGTGATTATTGTGGATGACCGATTTGGATGAACAAAGTCGTTTGTTAAATTATCTTTGCACCCTTCACATTTTAATATAATATAATTACATGTATATATATATATATATATATATATATATATAATTGTGTGTATATTATATAATTTTATGTATATAATATGTATATATATTATAATATTTAATAAATTATTATTATTATTATTATTATTATTATTATATATAATATATAATATATATTTTGTAGTGTATACAAGAATAATAATTATTAAATATTACGATGTTATATATATGTATAATGTGCATATATACAAATTATATATAATGATTAATAATATATAAAGGATAGTGATGTACACACACACATACACACACACACACACACATATATATATATTATAGATTATATATTATGCAAAGTAGTATACATAATATAATATATATCGCTATATATGTGATAGTAATATATAATAACTTTATTATAAATTACATATTTATTTCGTACTAGTACAATTATTTATATATTATATATAAAATAAAATATTTATTATTACTTTAAGATATTATATATAATGCAACAACAATAATAATATATTTTATTTGATATAGCTAATGTCAATTAGGAAAAATATATTATATAACCTCTCAAATATGAAAGTGAACCAAATATACTTATCAAACATTATCTCTTACAATATTACATGAAACAAATAACTTTGGTCATTTAATTACTAAAATTTATTACTGCTCATCTGAACGACATCAATTATTAGTTATGTTATATTATTTGGTCACCCAAGTTAGTACGAAACAAATTTGTTGTAAGAATAATATTTATATTAAAATAAAAACTATTACATTAACTAATTAATTGGGCACACACTTACTTGTATGATATTTTGGTTCAATTGTAATTTATGAGAAAGTAATAAAAAGATAGAGAGAGCATAAACATGTTTGAGAAAAAAGGATATTATTAAGACGGATAAATATAACTTATTAGTAAAATATGCTTTTAAACATTTGAGCAAACATCATGAATACAACAATAAATGAATAATTATTCAATTAAGAGTAAACAATCACATAACTGGCATACCAAATGCAAATGCGCCCGTATATATGATTCAAGTACTTTAGAGGAACGAATCAACAACGAAACCAATGAAATTTGTAATGGTGAAATCAACTGTGAAATCAATAAAATTCGTAATTTGCAAATGATGAAAAGGCTCAAAAATACAAATATGCAGGATTTAGATTTGAGAGATCACATTTTTATATATAGGTTTTGATAAAAACAAAAAGAAAGTGCCCAGATGAGCATTGAAAATAGGAAATAAAAAGGTCTGAGTTTTTTTTCAGATTTTTTTATTATGTCTAGTATTGTTATTATGACTACACAACATTGATACAATTTTATAAATAAAAAATATTGTATTTTTGGATGTTTATAGTATATAAACCGGACATCGTAAAAATTTCTGAAAAAAATATCACGTCCCTTTATTTTTATAAACTCTTGCGGTTTGTATGATTGAAAATTTTCAAATTGAAAGAAAAAAAATATAAAAGAATTTGTGTGTATATAATTTTCAGCTCTATTTGTTTCAGTTTAAAATTATATTGTCAAAATTTAGAATCTTATAATTTTAAACTGAAACAAACAGCCACATTAACCCATTAAAATGTTTATGATCAAACCGAAAATTCCATATTATTTGCGTTGTATATGGTAACTTGGAATTTTCAAATTTAACACTCACATTCCATTTGTGTCATGTGCACATGCAGTCAGGCATGTTGATGTGGGTTCGTGTTTTAAATGATCAGGTCAACTTGGTTCAAGTCTTAAATATGGCTTGTTTTGTTTTGGGACTAATGAGGTGTCACGTTTGGTATTTTATATCTCGAATTTTGTGATGTTTTGAGTAAATTTAATCGTACGAATGACAAAAATATTAAAAAAAATAAAAATAAAATGAGCATGCATAAATTTCACATGTTTTGATAATGTGTAACACAGTTTTATAATAACATAAAGTATGAATATATTTGACAACCTTTTTTTTTTCCATAATTTACATGTTTATAAGAATGATATTAGATATCATAAAATATTGTGAAAATTGAGTTGATTTCATATTTTTTAATATCCTTTTCATCTATATAGTTAGATTTTTTAATAGATGCAAAAAATATGAGTTATAAAAACCTTGGTATAGAAATTTGAGAAAAAAAGATACATTTGAGTTTTTGACAAATATTTTTTTTGTTCCCTAATATCTGTAATTTAAAATTTTGTTTTAGTCAATTTGACCATTTTTTGACTTTAAAATTACACACGCACACACACACACACACACACACACACACACACACACACATATATATATATATATATTTATAATCATAAAATTAGAAAAATAAAAAATGGTTGTAAATTGTATGAACTTTCTTATGATTATAATTTTGTTACATATATATTTATAAAATAATTAAAAAATTAGGCATACATAGGTCAACTTTGACCAAAAATTTTTTATAAGTGACAATTATTTGAGAACAAAGTATTAATATTTATATATTTGATTAGAAATTACTTATTAAAATAATATTTTTTTATAAATTTTCAACCATTACAATGACAAATTCTAGCAAATATAACATTAGAAAAATTGCCACCACATTGTAGAAGGCCTTTGACGAATTAAAGAGAAATTGAGCCACATTTTAGATGAATAGATGGCACAGTAGGTCACCGACAAATTACTTCGTGACATAATTATACAGCTACCATGCGAAGGATTGGAGTATTTCTTGTTATAATATTGATCCCAGATATGCAACATATGTATAATACTACTATGACTTAATCGCCAAAACACACTTATAAGGCTATAAACATTTTACTTTTTAACAAAAAAAAATAATATATATATATATATATATATATATATATATATATATAATCAATTTATTTAACAAGAAAAACTTTAATCTTGACAAAAAATAGTTTTAAAAAATCCAAATATAATTCGAATTTCAACTCCGGTTATATTAAATCCCAAGTGATGTTTGAAAACTGCAATCATATTTGCTGCACGGTTGCACGGCGAAACACCATGTTACTGCAATTCTTTAAAATTCAAAATCTCAAATCACAATTATAATTATGGTGAGAAATTAAAACAACATCAAACTAATCGTATTTTTATTTTCCTGTACATTTAAGAAATTATTATAATCAACTATGGAGAGGAGATTTAACCAATGATCTTTGCTATGTAAAAAGACCCTTATATCATTCGGTTAAAGGCTCGGTGAAATTTGCTTATTCTAAATTGGGTTTTAGATGGGAATCCTTAAGATGCCTAATTCAATTTTAATAGGCGCAAACTGACGGAATGATATTTGACATTTTTACTGTCTAAAGTTGGGAGGTGTCTGTTTTTTTTTTTTTTTTCCATCGAAAAGAACTTTTTCACTGTTTGAATATTCGATTCATACTTGTTTATAAACTTAATTTTTAACTTTAAAAACAAAGTGTTTCTTATCTTTTGGATTCTAGCTAAAACTTTCATTATATTTTTGACTTTAAGTAAAATTTTGAAGCAAACACTTTTTAATTTATAATTTTCATATATTTTAATTTTAAGAAATAAGTTAGATTTCTATTTTAATTCATAAGAGAAAAGTAAGAAATCAACAAGCCCTTTTTCTTTAAATAAAGAAATAAATATAATTACGTAAAAAGGTTAAAGGAAAGTTTGAAATTCGTTTCCAAAAGCATAGCGTGTGAAAGAAAATCATAGTAAAAAATATATTAATGTGAATGACCCGTTTCTTGGCCGTAAATGAAAATTTCAGATTCTTGTTGTATAAACTACATTGTTAAAATTTACAATTTTTAAAATTTAATTTAAAACAAATTGCATCAATCAATATATCAATCAATCAATATATAATATATTATTTGAAAACTCATATTTTATGAACTCCGTTTCGTTAATAACTTGATGAGTTGATTTAATATACTCACCGAGTATATTGACTCGATCGAGTTATATGTATCTATTTAATTATTTTTTATTTTAAATAATTGACTTTAGTTTACTTAGGTGTTCTTTCAAGTAATTTTTTAATTTTTAATAGTTGACTTTATAATCTACCTATGTATCTTTTAGAATTACTAGATAATTAGTAAACTTTTGAAATCATTAATTGTAGATAACATTTTTAAAAAATTGCTACAATAAAAAATCTGTAACAACAAAAAATAAAATAGAAAAATCAACTACTATTATGAACAAAGGAAAAAAGTGAGGATATCTTTAACAATAAAACCCTTCCCAAATCTAACATAAAGTAAACAAATTTTATTACATAAAATATTTTTATTCGTAATTAATTTTATATATAATTAATCATAAAAAATAAATTTACAGTACTATCTAATCAAACAAAATAAATTGAAAAATTATATTTTGTTAAATACTATTACCAAAATTTCAAAAAGTATTAAATATATAAATGGATGATCTAATTATATAAACGACCTAATTTTTTATTTTTTAAATATAATTTTAAACGATACAAATTGGTAATGAAAATGAACTACACAAATTAAGTGTCAAATTAGAAGACAAAAGAAAAGAAATGTGTAAATAAAAACTAACACAAATTTCAAGTATCTATCCAAATTATATATATATATATATTTTTTTTTTGTAAGTACGACAAATACAAAAAATAAACTTTAAACAGAAAAAATTTATCAACACAATATAAAAAAGTAAAAATTTTAAATATATATATTCAAAACAAAACAAATTTAAAAATTCTAAATTAAATAAAAATTTATTTTAGGGTGCTTACTCTTATACTTATTAATATTTTTATAAACTATACTATCACATAATATATTGTTTTTATAGTTGTTATCACACAGTAATAGATATATACAACAAAGTATAATAAAAAAAATATTTTAAAAGATAAATAAAATAAATATATATTAAAATTACATTTAAGTAAAAATAATCATTCAATGAATGACCGGGGTATACTAGCCACGCGGTTAGTATATCCTTATTGAACTTTCTTTACATAACCATAATCCATCATCCATGAAACCCCTCAAAAAGCTTAAAACGCTTCTCCATTTTATATACCTCCTCCTCTCTCATTTTGAACTCCTTTCTCTTCTCACTCATTCTATACACACGCACACGTAATACATATACAACCTAATATACAAATTGATAAATATATCGATGACAAAACTCAGAGATCTGATCGGAGTTATGAAAGACAAGGCGTCCTTATCAAAGGCAGCTCTTCTCTCCAAACCAAACACTGCCGCTCTCCACCTTGCAGTCCTACGCGCCACCTCCCACTCACCCTCCACGTCGCCGGATGACCACCACCTCTCCGCCCTCCTTTCCCTCGGCGACAGCTCACGCGCCACCGCCTCCGCTCTCGTGGAAGCCCTCATGGACCGCCTCCACCTCACCGCCAACTCCACCGTCTCCCTCAAGTGCCTCCTGACCATCCATCACATCATCAAGCGGGGCCCATTTATTCTCCAGGACCAGCTGTCCGTATTCCCCTCCACCGGCGGCCACAACTACCTCAAGCTCTCGGCCTTCCGCGACGGCACCACCGCCACCACGTGGATCCTCTCCGCGTGGGTCCGTTGGTACGGCCGTTACCTCGAAACCCTCCTCTCATCTTCTAGAATTTTGGGGTTTTTTGTGTGTTCATCTTCGTGTATCATAGAGAGAGAAAAGCAAATCGATAGTATTTCATCTATGATCAACGTCGCACTAATGAGAGACGTTGATTCCTTGATTGGAGCGATTGAAGAATTGTGCAAAGTACCCGATACTCTCCTCGTTGAAAACAACAAGTTACTGCGGGAAATCATGGCTTTACTAGAAGATGATTATTTCCTGCTGGTTAATGACGTTTTACTCCGACTCACTGAGTATACGGAGAGACTGAGTCATCTGAGTTTTGGAGAATCGTTGGAGTTAACGTGTAATTTGAAGAGACTAGATGGCTGTAAAGAGAGGTTGTCAATGTTATTTACCGTTAATAAGCCGTTAACAGAGACGTTATGGGGTTTGGTTGAGGAGTTGAGAAGCACAGCTGGAAAGGTCAAAGTGGAAAAAGAGGGAGGTAAATTATTATTGACTATGGGAAAGGATAAACCAGCTGAGTCAGCTCGGTTTGGGGACCGAGTTCTGAAATCAATGGACTCGGTGCACTTTCAATCATCAAGGTTTGGATTGAACAAATTTTCTTTTACAATGTTAGAGTCTGGTTATACCTAATCAGTTAATTCTGATTGACTGTGAATAAATAATTAATTTCATATTCTTATAAATTCGGAGTATATCTTTAAAGATTTTGAGAGTATTAAGATTATTATTAATTTTGAGAGTATTAAGATGATGATGATGATGATGATTATTATTAATTTTGAGAGTACTATTATTATTATTATTATTATTATTATTATTATTATTATTATTATTATTATTATTATTTGTGTTTAAATAGTTTAGATTTTTTTAAATATTTTTTTTATACAGTAAGAGAGTTTAATAATTGTATTCTTATATTTATATAGAAAATATACAAAGGCGTTGAAACAATGATATCTATACACAAATATATTTGGATACCGATTCTCTCGTTACAACTTCTACCCCGTAAATAAATATGTACGGCCAGTACTTTTTTATTATTTTTTTGGTCATAGCACGTGAGAGTAATTTCAAATCTATGGGATTTACCTTTTTCATCCGAGTCAAGATTTTAATTCGAAATTTATCTTAGCAAACTTAATCTAGTGAGATGATTAATTTAGTTGATTATGATTTACATAGTTTTCCAATCGTTAAAATTCAAAGAATTTACTACATCGTCAAATTGTATAAAAATTAGAATACTGTTTTATTCTTTTTATATTCTATTTATTAGAATATTTAAGATCGCATAAAATATATTATATTAAGAGAAAATTGAATAATATAATAATAGAGAGCATCTAAGTCCAATATAATAATTTAAACGTTAACATTAGGGTCAACATAAATAAGAAACATCGCAAGACAATTTAAATTCGCACGTTAGAGTCTAGATTATTCAGGTGATTATGTGTCAAAGGTACGTAGCTTGTTTGTCAACATATCTACAATTTTTAATATTTAATATTTAATTGCGATCGGAACTACGGTATTTATATTTATTGATTTTTGTTACTTCGGATGAGTGGTTATTTATATATCATACAATATGGAGAGTTAATAATTTATTTCATTAAACTTGATACTTGTGGAGAAAGTAAGCATATGGTTGTATTATGTTTAGTCCTTTGCAGTTGGTTATAAATCGAATCATGAAAAGCCAAACTAATTTTAGACTATTTTATATTTTAATCAACTATTTTTCAATTTTTAATTAAGTACAATTAATTCTAAAAGATTATCGTCGTTTTAACTCAATTAGTTAACAAATGTTAAACAACTTCGCAGAGAACTCCTTGATATTTGGATATTAAGTTACTTGTTAATACTATAATTTGCTAATACTGCAGATTCCTAACAAAATTATAAATATTATCACATTGTTATTTCTGTTATGTTATTAATATATGTTACATAATTGAATTAAAATAATGAAGTTGTTTATAGAATTTATTACACTTAAATAAAAAATTAAAAGTGACCGATTAGAATAAAAAATGGCATCTAATTAATTGAACTTTTCCTTAATGGAGCCAAACTGAAAATAGAAGTACAATGACCTTTTTCTCTTGCTGCTACGAAATTAAGTCAGACTCTAAAGAGACAAAACGCCCGTCACTCCTCTCTCTCGGCACGACTACTTATTTTGCAGTTTGTCATTACACCACCGACTAATCTTAGTTCGCCCTTGATCGATTAATTCTTTTGTCTGAGCGTTAAACGGTCCTGTACGATTTACGCTTTATTTTTTATTATTTTTAATTAAATCATTGTTTAGATCTACTTAATTTTTTTTGCAACGTTAGTTCTTACCGATCTAATCATCCATACTCTATACTTTAATCATAAATAAATTTAAATTAAATAAAAGAATTAACTAAAGGAAACAATCTAATATATGGGTAATATAAACAAAAATATATGGAAAACAGCTCAATCCCGACTCAACTCATACCCTTTGACTTCCAGATATAAAAATGCCATTAGTTTGTGTACGTCCAGCTCCTTATAGGCCACACAGAGAGAGAGAGAGAGAGAGAGAGAGGGACTGCTCTTTATTGGCCGCCTTGTGTTGGTTGTGTATCATATCATTTACGGCTCTTCTTTGTTCTACTATTTCTTTAATTTTTCTTAATTCATTTTGTCATTTTACATTTAATTTGTTTTTTGTAGTTTGCAACGGTATTGATAGATAACACATAAAAATAAGCGAGTTTATGAAATTTTATACAATTTAATGTTAGAAAATATATTCATCTTAATAGTTGAAATTTGATGTAATTTTACCGAGTTATATTTATTAGTTTTTTGATTATTAAAATCAAATAATTGATATCATTAAATTGTATAAAAATTGGTATACTCACTTATTTTTTCATGATCTATCCATCTATATATTTAAAATTATACAAAATAAATCACATTTACAATTATCCTAATTGTTGTCTCTTTTTCATTTTTAAATATCAAATCTTGACGAAATTTATTATTTCATATTTCAGTTCAATAATTGTAACATTATTATGGCTTGATTATCTATTATTTATCTATATTATGTATTATAGGTTAAATTGGCAAAACAATTTTTTTTTAAATGAGAAAATTTTGTATTATAATAATTTATTCTATTTTCGTAGATTTGACAGATTTTGTTGTACTTTAATTTTATCGTTATAGATCAATTATGGTAGATTACATGATTAAATTTTATTATTAATTTAGTTATGATTATTTTAATTCAATAGGTTTAATAATTGATTAAAATTATAATTAATTTGAACATAAATTTTGAAAGTAGTTCTTAGTTATCATCTATGGGAATAATTATTTCGTATTACCTATTATCTGTAATATATGTTCTCTTGAGGGGAAAAACAATGAAGATTGATCAACAACAATGTTGAACTAAGACATGGTACATGAAGTAGTCACATATAATTTCATAACCTTAAAAAGTTACATTGATCAGAGGAATCATTCATACGAACAGCTAATTGTGTCTTTAGTATGTAGAAGGAGAGAATTTATAATATCATTTCAGTTCATGACGTGGTCACCTCACGTCTGACCACTTCTGTACATGCATTCTAGCTTTCTGTGCCTGCAAGTTCAATTCAAGATTTCAGTTTTTGAAATGGTTTAATTTAATACGGAGTACATATACATATATAAATTAAATTATTCGACTAGAAATTATATCGTTAGAACAATAAATATTACTGAAAATATTAATTAATATTATGAAGGTATTAAGGGTAATGAATTACATCTCAATTTTCAAATCATACCTACTAATTCAATATCATAAATCTACAATCTATTTGAAAAATTCAATTGTATATATTGAAAGAGTGAAAAAAAATATAGAAGGGTATATCAATTTTCTCATTTATTTGTGTTGTATAACATAATTTTTATATATATTGATTTTTACATAATTATAAAACATATGTAAATGAACCAAAAAATTCACATATTATATTAATTTTACATACTCTTTCAATCTGTACAATTAACAAAATTGGTCATATATTTTAGATACTAATGTATAACACAAGTGGGTATAATTATAAAACAAAATCATGGCTAATTGTAAAATATCAGTAAAAGTGTAATTACTCGGTCACCATTTTTTTAAAAATCTTTTTTAACGATATGACCTGCCATATTCATTAGTTTAGAAGATTAAAAACAAGTGAACATACATATGACAGATACACAAAGTAAAGAGTAGGTACTAGTGATGGTGGAGAATTCTCACCTCTTTATCCCAGTCACATCGGATGGTAATTGCAGCTAATATCAATGTTTGAATAAAAGTTCCACCAAATATCATTCCAGCCCAGATACCCTGAATTATGTACAATTTCAATTTTTCACATGAAATTAGTCTTGATTCACTACAAAAGTTATAGGATGCATTGGTGAGAAACACACATCTATATTTTGATCTGGGAAATTGTTAAATGAGCTAAAGAAAAAAAAAACAAGGGAAGAAAAAACAAATTGCAAAAAAGAACATACATCTATCTTTTGATCTGGGAATTTGTTAAATGAGAGAAAAAGAAAATGTAAAGGAGGGAAAACAAAAAAATTGCGAAAAAGAAACTGACAATTTTCGGCCAGTGTACTAAAAGGGAGATAACTTTCGTGTTGTTCATGTAATTTACTTTTTTTCTGTGCAATTTATAATAACATGTCAATATTGATATCTGATACCATTATATTACTATCTGAGATCATTAAATTACTATTCATAGAAAAATTTATTTTCAATAAATAATAATTATGATAACATTAATATAAACTTAATGAGTGGAGTTAGCACATCTAGGCGTTGCATCAAAATTATTTTTAAATAAGTGCCCCAAAAAGAAATTTAAAAATACGTACCATAACGCCTTGGTCAAATACCCAGCCCATGGCAAATCCAAGAGGTAGACCAATTACATAATAGCAACCCAAATTTATGTATGCCACATATGATTGCCATCCAGATCCAACAGCAACCCCTACACAATTCAACACCACCTTATATATCTCACAATAAATTCAAGAGCAAAATTTTTAATGTTATACTAGTAATATTGCAAAATAAGACTTCCACTTTTAAAATTGACGATGGTTACAATCGTAGAATGCATATTGTGTCATCATCTAACTTTTTTTCAAAAAAATCCATGACGCCCAAAAATTTTATACTTCAATCATTCAAAAATATTTTTTGATATTGAACAAATCATGATGTTATTTTATCACATTCTGTTTTACAGGATGTGCAATGTTATTCGTGCATACAAATTTTTATGCTTAATATGTGTATAATCGCATAAATTATGCATTGGTTCATATTTCACACCAGACTAACACAAAAACCACCTTAAGACATATCTATATTTGAGCCGCACAAAAATATTGTAGCATAATTGACACATTTGAATAACACAATAAACATATTTATAATTTTATTTGTGATATGAATTTATAAAAATAATAAAGGGTAAAAGTTTGTATTTAAGAGTATTATTCGTACACTTTATGATATTTCACATCAAAGTTGTCAGGAGTAAATCTATAATTTTAGATTTGAATCAATAAAATAGAACAAAGTGAGATGAAAATTTGAAAAGAGTAAACAAAAACATACCGGAGAGAATAGGTTGAACACTATTGAGGAGGACAGTGAATGCTAATAGAAGAGAGAGCTTATTGACAGCTGCTAATACTTGAGTGCTGGAAGTGAATATTAAGGCTATTTCATTGTGAAAAATCATTATTAGTAGCCAGAAGATGACTCCAATTACCGTCGACGTGCTCACTGAGATTATTGTAGCAAATTTTGCTCCTTTTCCATTGCCTGCTCCTAGTTCATTTGCAACCCTTACTCTGTTTCATTTAATAATCACAAGCATTAAGCAAATGAAATATATATATATATATATATATATATATATATATTACATCTTTACTTATTTTGAAATGGCATGCACTTTAAATAAGAGAAGAGAAAAAAAAAACCAAATATTTCTATTTGATTTTAAATCGAACCGCATCTAATTCAAATTATATGGTACTTATTTGAGTCGCACCAAATCTAGATATTAAATATCGCACATTAACAATTTTATCCGACCATTTTTGAGTATAATCACAACAAATTGATAAGTAAAACTTTCTTTTGTTTATAAACAGGTATACAAATTTAAATGCTCATCTAAAAAGTAATTTTTAGATTAAAAATCACCTTAAAATAAATTCCCAACATGCCCTTAAAATGGCAAATGCACAATCCAAAGACTAAAATTGATAATACTTATGGGCCGTTTGATTTGACAGAATTATTTACGATAGAATAAGAATCAGAATGAAAATGAACATGAAATCAAAATGGATATTTTCATTGATACGCTTGGTATGTTATTTTAAAAATACTTTGGAATGGAATGATATCATGAAAATTTATTAGAATATCCTTCTTGGAACTAATATATATATATATATATATATATATATATATATATGTATATGTATATAATAATAATAATAATATTAATAGAATAATAATAAAATGATGCTGATAATAATAATAATATAATAGTTATAATAATGATAATATAATAGTAATATAGATAATAATAATAATAATAATACTATACATAGTAATAATAATAATAAAATTATAATGATAATAATAATATAATAGTAACATAATAATAATATACTAACAATAATAATAACAACAACAACAATAATAGTAATACAATAATAATAATATACTAACAAAAATAATAGACTAACAATAATAATTATAATAAGGGTATACATGTTTTTATCTACTTTATTGATTCCAATATTTATCGTAATTCTCGATTATCAAGAGAAGCTTGATAATACTCATTTTTAATACATAAAGGAATGAACAATTTCATCAAAATCTTATTAATCAACCAAACAAGAAAAAAAAAAAAAACAAGAATCCATTTCTATTCTGTTTCACCCCAACCAAACATCCCATTAATGTACAGAAGAACTACAAGAAAAGCTACGCGTCCCAAGGAGTGTATCTTCTTTTTATTGTTTGGTTTGGTGAAACCTAACCCCGCATGAGATATAATGCAAGAACATAAACGTGGTCCGTTAATTCTAGATTATATGCAGGAAACTACTTGTTTTTTATTTGCAAAAAGTATCATATTTTTAGTACGGAGTGTCGGAATAATTATTATTTATATATATTGATGCTAGGATCCTGCCCATCTGTTCTCTCTTGTCTTTTGTTGTTTTTATCCCACTTATTATTTGAATCATCTCAAATAATTTAAACTACACACTACTCCGTATTTCTTTGCATTTTTTCGTTAGTAGGTATGAACATAAAGATTGGTTCGAAAAGTAAGCTTGAAAAACAATTCGGATCGACCTTAAATGATTGCACTGCTTAATAGTTCCGGAATTTGACTAAGGAATAGTCGGAGGACTGACCTGCCTAAAGATCGGGATCACACCCGATCGGATCAAATTATTTGTAATTATGTATTAACATTCACCATTCAACAGCACGCGTATTCAATTATCCACATATAATTGAATATTTTATTTTGTATACATTTGTTAAAAGTTTTCATAATTTATTATTCTATATTTTTAGGAATTAATTTGTAAATATTAACATTTGTATTACATCGACAATTTTAGATTGTAAAATAAATAATTATATATCTATTCTATGTTTTGTTCAATTCTCTTTTTCTATTTATTTACTCTTTAAAATTTGTTAAAAATATAAAAAAAAAAAAAAAGAGTAAGAAGAAACAGTTCGGTCTGGAATCGGATTGATCTAAGACGAATTGGGATTGATAGTTCAAATTGATCCATATTTTTTATCTTCAAATCGGCTTAGTCCAATTTAAACAACGTAAAGACCACTTTAAGTCCAACCTAATCATTCATGCCTATTTTTCAGGGAAAACTCTCAACAATATGATTTATATTCTCCATGTATAGAATATAATTTTCTTTGAGTCTATATGTATATATATACACACACATATATTAGTATGGAAGTACATATTCATTTCTACGATATAATAATATCGCTTTAAATCCTTGATATATAACAAATTGACTCCATTACGTACAATTAATTGCATTATTATTTAAAATAAAAGGTACTTCAATTAATAGATTAACTAGTTAGTCGTCTCGTGCATAACACGAGTTTTTATTTTATTTTTTGAATTGATTGGATTATTGAGTTTATAATATATATTATTTTTAATTTTTAATACTTTTTGTTATATTAAATATGTAATCAGTAATTCGTATTGTTGTGTAAAATATCATTACTTTTATATTTATAAATTTGAAAATTGTTGGGGTGAATTTTTTCTAGATATTACTTATTTAATAAATTATTTCATTTGATTATATTTTTGAAGTTGTTTTTATATAATTCAAGGTTTTAAGTTAGTTTAATTATCTAAAATAATTTACATGGCCTAATACTAAATATAATTTACTTTATATTAATCAAAATAATTTAATAAATCTAAAATTCTTAATTGTTTTAATTTCTTTTTTAATTTTATCGTGGTGCTCTATTTGCTTGTCATATAAATTATCGTAGATTTTATTTGTTTTACTTTTTAATTGTTGATTATCTTATTCTTTTTTGTTGTAATATTTTAATTTTGAGAGAAGTACATGATTTTTTTTAATGTTTTATATATATGGTAATAATCATTTGTTGACTTCTTTTTTTTCCGATAATCAGAAGTGTGATAGAATTTCTTTAATTTTCATAATTAGAGACAAAATAGGAATTAAAGAATAAAATTATTTCCAAATGTGAAACGGTGTTGTTGAAATATTATATAGTAATAGATAATAAATTAGAATAAATAAAATTAAAGAGCCCTTTTAAACACATTTTTCTCATTGTGAATTGGTATATTACGTAAATTTTTCTTGTAAATTAATATATGGTACTCGGTAATTGATTAGGAGGAAATTCGTCGTAAACAATAGACATGGATGTTAATTTCAAGCAGTTTTTTAAATAGTCCACGCAAAATAAAGAAATTGTCGCAAATGACAAAAGAAATAAATGACAAATTTTGTGGGAGAGAAAAATTTTACCCAGTTGCAGCAAAGAAAGCAAGAGGTATCATTAGTTCCCATCCATTAATTGACATGCTGCAAATAAAAACAAAAAACAGAAAAGGAAATTAGTAAATTAATATTCTCAGTTATTAAATATAAATAATTATACTTAGCAAAAAAATAAAACAAATAATTAAGAGTTTGTGGACAAAAGGAAAACGAATAATAGACGTCCCACCGCATACGATTGTAATTTTAGTGAAGCTCTTATGGCCACATATACGGCTAGGAATATGACACCATGTCTAAAATTTTAATTAGGCACAACGAACCTAATAAATATGCGATAATTAAAAAAAATTAGTATATATCCAAAATTTATTATTTCAATTTTAACAAATATTATTACATTAATTTATGTTACTGATAATAAAAACGTGTTACGCAAAATTAAATATGTGTGAGAACACATAGCAAAGTTGCCTTTAAATGTACGTGAGCACCGAGGGATCGTTCGATAAAGAGCCAACATGATTTGAAAAGTATCATCTTTTTTATTATATATATATGTGTGTTTGTGTGTGCACGCGCGAATGTGCATACGTGCGTGTCCGTGTGTATCACCCCACTAAGCATAATTTTACAATTCCTGAGCTAGTTTTCTAGCTTGAGTTTGTGGCGTTTGCATTATCATGAAACGCGTCAAGGAAAAAACACAAAAGAAATTGAGACTTCTGTTTTGATACGGAGTAGCATACTACAAACAAGGTCGTTTCAACTATGGTTAACCCCGAAAAAAATATGACATTTATTTGTGAGAATGGCGGTTGCCTGGTTATTTTTAGAATTTTAATTTGTATGGGGCAGATTTTTGGACCCATCAGTTTAATAACTGTGGACCAGCCGCCTCTCTAATTGATTTGGTGATTTAGAAATTTCAATGTGAGGTCTAGAATAACACCGATTTTAGTATAAATTGTTGGAAAATATTTGGGGAAAATAAGATATTTCGAAATGACTAAATTAAAATTAAAGAAAGTAGAAATCCGAGGCACGTCACATTCCTGTAGAGTTACAGGACACCCCCTCTATTTGCGGATATCCGGCGCAGGTCGTGCCAAAGTTCCCTTTGGAGCATAATGTAACTACTCAATTTGACTAGTTAGCTTGCTTTCCCATATAAAAGGTAAGCAACAACCCTTCTAAATTTCAATGTGGGACAAAGTTCTCTTTACTTAACTCATCTTTGCATCTTCTATTCCAAATGAAAAACAATTTTCATTCAAATTCTCATTAACTTCCAACATAAATATAAGATTCAACATGAGTTATGATTGGTGTATTTGAAAATTTTAAATATTGTATCCTTTTTGTTTTTCTCTATTGTGTGCTTTTTCTTTAATTTTATCTTATTTTTATTTTCATTCCAACATGTATGAGACATAAATATGCAACCAACCCTGTAATTTGAAATGAGACATAAATATGCAACCAAATATGCAATTGATTTGATATATTAATGAGGCTGGGTAGTAGCAGCTGACCATATTGACAAAGCATCCACGGCAATTTCCGCGTTCTTCAAGTTCCCGGTCATCACTATTAATATTCTGTAGTACCAATTCTCCAAGCTGTTTCAATTAAATAAATAAACAAGAGATAGATACCGTTAGATAGAAAGACATAGAGATAAAATTTCAATGACAATCAACCACAAACTTTGACATTTATTCTTTTGTATTCTCCTAGTCTTTTTAAGCTAATGTCCGAAGCATATTTAAACACATATTATGAAGAGGAAAAAAAATAATACAAAAACTAAAAAAGAAGGGGAGTATCGGAAAGAAAAATGTTATAAATATTGTATTTTTAAAGATTCTTTTGATAATACTTTAAAGAATTTTTAATACTCTTTCAGTGACAAAAATGTGTTAATATCACAAATCAAAACAAACATTCAGCGGGTGAGTATTGGGTGAGACTTGGTCAAGTGATAGAATAGAGATTTCGCCCATAAAAAAAATCAATGAGTAGAATAAAGAAGAAGTTACCAAAGCATAACCCCAGAAGCAGCAGAGAGTTTAACAAACTCCCAAATCCCAGAAAAGGCTTCAATGGTAAAACCAGTCCAAGACAAAGGACACCAACCACATGTAGTGTAAATAAACAAAGCAAAGGGAATACCACACCATGCCAAATTCATACTAAGAGCAGTCCCAATCACTCCCAGCTGAAACTGATAAACAATTAGCCAAGTGAAGATTATGTGAACAATAAAAGCCCCAAAAGCTACCCAAGCAATCACAAGGTTCTTCAGCTGGCTTTGCAAGAACCTTTGCAATGGGAATTGAAAAGCAAGACTGAAATGAATTGGTATCAAACATAATGAAACCACCCCAGATAGCTCTGCTACATCATCTGGCTGCCCCAATAGCTTCAAAATTGGTGAAGCATAAAGGAATAAAGGTAGTATAAGTATACAACATATGAACAGAACTATCCATGACCGTTGTAAGTATACTCCCAACATCCTGTAATTCTTCGCACCATATGCTTGTCCACATAATGTTTCCAAAGCACTTGCCATCCCCAACTGAAAATAAATAAATAAATATATATATATGTATATATATATAATATATATATATATCAATCAAATGTTAAATTTCTTCGAAAAAATCATTACTCAGTTTCCGAGAACAACTAGGTCTTATTCTTTTTTACCTTAAATTTTAAAAATTATAGATTCGTGTAATTTATACTATCGTAATTTAGGATATCTAAAATTTAAATCGAAACAAACAAAATCTGTGTACATTTTATGAAAATTAAACCAATTCTGATCAAATAACAAAGTTTGAAGTTTATGATTATTATTATTTTAGTTTTTAAATATGACCTTTTTTGTGGAACTAAGTACCTACCAGAAGGCCGAAGTCGAAGCCAAGGATGACATTGGTGGCAATGGAGATCCCGGCGAGCTCAAGATCACCAAGGTGGCCGGCAAAGGCTTGAGTGATGACAAACATGGAGAAGTTGGCTAAGCGACTGAAGATTGCGGGGCCCGCTATCTGCCATAGCTTCTTAGATTCGATCCAAACCTTGTCTGTTAACTTAATATCATCATCATCGTCATCTTTGTACTTGGATTCTATAGCTCCAGTTGAAGCTGCATAGTCTAATAATGGTACTGTTGGCTCATCTGCCTCTACTCTGTTGTTAATTGCCATTTCTTGGCTCACTGGTCTAGTGGTCTCTCTCTCTCTCTCTTCTTTCTGCTTGCTACCTTCACATTTGTAGAGAGAGCAGAGAGAAGGATAGATATTGCACAACAATGTGGAGAGAAGAGACACAGAAGATGGGACTAGAATAACCTCTATATATAGAATTCACAACATACTTATCATCTACTTTCATTTTCTCCTTTTTTATGTGGTCCTATGTTAGGAAGAAGAGAAATGTACTTATGCTTCTTTACTAAATTGAGTCTTGAAATTACTTGTGTTTCGATATAGGAGTATACAATTTCAGTTTTTCAAATATATTAAAATTTCACATGTTTCCACAAATGAAGTTTAATAATAGATAAAGTTCACTTTGAAAAGTCAGAATCTGTTCTTATCTTTTGGACAAGAGTGAGTATAAAATATCATTATTCCTGGCTACAAAATCTAATAATATCTATCATTTTCACTTTTTAAATTTAAAGTTTATGAAAAACTTTGAATTTTAGAATGTTAAAGTGGCAACTATGTGTCTACGTCTCTTTACTAGATGGCTTCGAAAACTTGTATAATTGCATTTAGTAAAATTAATTGAACTTATATTATTATTGTTGTTGTTGTTATTTATTTTCTACAAAAAAAATTTTGGATTGAGAGGCGGCTTTCCAAGTCCACGATTAAGAGAACTAGCAAATTTCGAACTTTCAACTCAATAGAAATGATTATTGAATTTTATTAGTGGAATTAACATTTATTGAATTCATATTATAGTTTAAAGTAAGTCAAATTATAACTTTTAGAATTATTAAAAATATAAAAGAGAGGAACGGGAACTTATTTTGTAGGAATAAAATTTATTGTAAGATACGAATAAAATAATTTTATATTTAGTGTTCACGAATTCTACATCCGTTCCTTTTCATAACCGTAAGCTATGTTATCATTTATTGGTATTAACTTTTTTATTTAACAATATTAAAGAAGGAAGTCATTTGTTTCATTTGTGTGTTTTGCCTTCTTGGTTGTTTTGTCATGATTTTGGGAATAAGCACAATCCACAAAATTTTGAAGTGCCTCTATATAATACAAAATATATGAGAATGGTACAAATTGCAACAAAATAAGAGGTCAGCAAGAGCAAATTGGAACAAAATATATGAGAATTGTAGGCGTCATTTTGACAAGTTGTAGCAACCTACCTTCACACTCTCTTTGCCATTATTTTGGGAGTGTAGATCATTGGTTTGATGTTGTTTCATCTTATATTTAGTTACTTTTTATAAATGATATGTAAATTTTTTTTAATTTTTTTATTAAAAAAATTAAAATTTTAAAAAAACGTGACAATCTTAAGAAAATGAGACATAAGATAAAATATGATGTGAAATATAAGATTTCAAATCTTATTTTGTACCCTCTTTTATCATCATCACAACTTTCTATAATTAATTAATCATTCAAGGAGCTAATCACATGTTTATCAATTTACTTACAAGACACTCAAACATGTTTTATAAAGATTACTTTTAGGAAATCCTTATAACCACATGATTTTTTTAAACTTCATTTGTGGAAACGGGATAATGGTCAATAAGTTTGTTTTGAACTAATTCGTTTAAAATGCATTAGTTTAGAGTATATTGATTATCAAAGATTATAAATCTAGATAAAGCAAGAATTGCCTATCTATCTATGTAACAAAATAAATAGAAACAGGGTGCGATTTTTGTCTTACACAATAATATAGTGCTATCTTAGTCACGTAAGGAGTTACGTTAGCATTTTGTCCTTATATAGTTAAGGAAGGGGTAAGCATGCCAAAACTGGTCCAACTTATAAATGCATGCATGCATCGTCAGTGCCAAACTAAAATATATTTTCTTGAAAAAAGTATTATTCAAGCAAAAATTATATATATATATATATATATATATATCAAAAGTATCATAAATAACCAAATTAATCTGACAGCTTATTTTTACTTTGGCAATATAGTCTTCCTTTATAAGTGATTTTAACGTGATGAATTTGACATACATACATACGTATATAAATTAATTTATAATTATCTAGGTTTAGTTAATAAGTGTAAATTTTAAAATTATCTGAAATCCAAAATACTGTGTATTTTATCATGTTGAATTTATTAGATAACACTTGTTTACATTTCATGCATAACACTGGTTATTTTATTTTATTTTGTAATATTAAGAAATTCATATACTTATAATTTTCATATATGGATTCTATATTTTTTATATGTATAATTATATACATTTTAATTTATGTATGATAAATATTTTTTCATATCTCTTTTTAAGAATAAATTTTCGTTTGCACCATAAATTTTACACTGAAAATTGAATTTATACCACAATTTCAATTACAGTTTAAAAACATCATAGCATTGGGTTTCGTATTTTTAAAAACACAGCACAACCAATTATCTAGTTAAATCGTGAGCAAAATAAATTTGAGTTATTTTATTTAAATGTATAATCATCAAAACCCTCCTAAAATTACAACAGTTAGACGTGACTGAAGTATCTTCTTAGACTGACTTTGCTAACTGCAATTGGGTTATGGGGCGCTGATGTTAATTGTTATGGTGGGCAATAGTCAGGTCAACTGTTATAATTTTAGGAGGATTTAGACAATTATATCCATGAATAAAATGACTTAAATGTATTATGATCATGATTTGATCGGATAAATGATCATAGTGTGTTTTTAAAAATACGAGACCGAACATTAAGATATTTTTAAACTATAATTAAAATTGTATTGCAAATTCAATTTTCGGTGAAAAATTTAAGGTGCAAATAAAAGTTTACCCTTCTTCTTAATTAATTGCAATTGTTTTAGTATATGTAAATATACTTGTCTATATCTTACACAAAATTTTCAACTTTTATTTATTGTTTTAATTGTATTTATATTTTTATGGTGTGTTTTTTTCAAATATTTTAAAAGAGATGAGATAAATTTGTGTGTTTTTTTTAGCATTAGCATATTTTATTTCGACGTGTGTCTGACATGTTTGAATCAACCCCATGTATTTGGTAACCACATCCATTCTTTTGATAACAAAGCAGATAATGATCCTTTGTCTTGTATTTTAAAAATATTTTTGAAAACTTAATATGTTTTAGTTTTTTTCCTTCTCTCGTAATTTTCATATTCGAATTCGAAGTCGGAATTGAAATTATTTTACAGTCAAAATCAGATATTATTTAAATTTAAGTTAATTAAAATTTATTTTAATAACAATAAAAAAAATAAAATTAATTGAATCAATAAATTGACTCAGTAAAATCGATTTGTCTCTAAAAGAAGAGTTGTGAATTAATATATATATTAATAGATTAATAGATAAGACACACAGATAGTTAAATAGATTATAGAACTGTACAACAAGTCTTAAAGATAAATAAATCTTAAAAACTAAATATAAAATAAAGGAAAATGTTTACAACTGGAAACTATTGGTGCCTAATGTTTGCCACAACAGAACTAGGATTATTAACCCACCTATTGTTCCTCCATTTCCACAACATCCAAGTTACCTACTGCAAATATATCATTCCAAAGCCAATTATTACCCTACAAAAAGCAATTCAAATTTCTTAGCAACTTCGGGATCTAAGCTTTCCCGTAAGTCTCGGGCTACTTAATTAGAGAGAGATTGCAATGTTTGCTCTACTTAATATTTGTAATATAAAACAAAGCAAATCTGTGTCGAATATTAACGACAAATCTTGAGATCACGTGCGAACAGGTTGCTCCCATTACCGATCACATCAAATTATATATTCATTACTTGCAAATATTAAAAATGTATATCATGTCGATTGCATGAGGCGCTAAAATATTTGATATTTTAATTATCAAGTACATGCCAGTCATTTTCAAATTACTAGCTCTTTTATTTTTATTTTAAAGATAATTGGCTCAGAATATTTTAATACCAGTGATTCTTACTTCTCATTGATTGCAAGCTATTAAAATTTTCATTTTTTTTTGTCAACATATCACGAGTTTTTTATTTAACGGAGTTTGTTTTGTTTGTGTAGATTTCATTGTCTCAATTCATATCTTAAATTATTAATTTGGAAAAGAAGAGAGTGATGTTTCAATACGATGTCTATTATTGTTATTCACTTTAATTAATAACTTGAACGTATCTTATTCTTATTAATATTAAAATAATAGTATGTGCTATCGTCAATTCATCCTCAATTATACTTTATTTATTCTAAAATTAGAGATATTTTTTTTAAATATAATACTATTTGCGAGGTTATAGTTTTATTTGTAATATAATTTTTAAAAGTATTAAAGTCTGAAAATTTGTATATAAGAGTATTTTTCATAAATATAGTAAAAATTGTATATAAGATTATTTCAAATTTATTAAAAATAAAAATTTTCACTTTAATTTTGTATATGAAAATTTGATAATATATTTTATATAAATTGAAATGTACCTTTAATTTTAAAAAAAAGGAAATAATGAACACCGATGGGGATTGATTTTGGTCAATTAATATAATTAAGCTTTTAAGTATGTAAAGAAAAATACGACACTTAAGTAACTATAATAATAGTTACGTACTTCGACGTTAAATTTTGTCGGAGAAAATGATCTTTATTAGTCTGCCAGGTCATTATGTACTGATGTGTCTATATATATACACATTATAATAGATTGATATGAAAGGGAAAGTGTTGTAAATTTCGTTTCCTACAAGCACAAATTTGTTTGATTGTCATTATGTAGGTTCGATGAGTGAATACAGAAACCACAATCAAATACTGCACGGCTGAAAAGTTTTCCTCATAATACGTGTTCATGTTGGTTTTTTCCTAGTCCTAATCATAATGTTTTTTAAAATTTTTGGGTTGGTGGATGCGGGTTGGTGGGGGGGGGGGGGGGTGGGGGGGGAGAAGGGGAAATTTACAGTCATAATGTGTTCTTAGTTCTTACCCATATAAAAAATGAAAGTGCATAACTGTTCAAAATTTATTTTTAATTATACTTTCAGTAAAGTAAATAATTATGTTATTTAAAATCTTACTGTCTGTATACGAAGATTAAATATTATCAATTTATCTATTCTTATATGTTATTACAAAAATAGAGATAATTTTAGAAAAGTACAAAATGATTTAGTGAATTAATTATTGAGTCAACTCACTAAGTTATAAATCAAAATTAAATAAATTTTAATTACAAATTTTATTGAACCGTTTTAAGAAATCAAGTTTGTTAAACTTCTTATCAAAGTTGATTTCGAAAATTTTATAATTAATAAAACTGCAGTTTCATTAAATCAACTTTAAAAATAAATTGTATTAATTATATTTTTTACCAAATATATACCTATTGCACATAAAATTTAAATCAAAACTAAAATAAAACATATGTTTATTTTGAAAGTGAAACAAAAATTACAAGTCTTAATAAATAATTAGAACAAATTAACTATAAATATGTTTGATTTTATTTAAAATTTAATCTATGCTTTTAACTTAATTCTTTCTTTATTATGTAATGAATCATAATTAAAGAAACATTAAGTTTATCTTTGTATTAAGTAATATTCTAAACTTCAATAACTTCTAATTATTCAAATATACTAACTGTATCACGATTATTAAATTATATATCTAAAAATATTTACGATTATTAAAAATATTTTAAGTATTTCATGTGTATGGAGTATTACGCTGCTAGTTCGATTGATTCCGTAGTTGCAAGAATTAGTACTGAAGTAGCGAGTAAAGATAGGTGATAGGGTCCCTGAAATAATTTAGAGGGGTTAAATAGATTATTTAAATTATGGTAACTTAATTTATAGCAATTTTTGCAGTTTGAAATAAGTTACAATTTATTTTATATTTTGAAAGGGTTACTAGTTTGATTGGGTCAAGTTAAGTTTTTAGAAATTTTTGTGTAAATGAGATGTAAGAAATAATCGATGACAAAGACAAAGAAATTTATATTTGTTCATTAATATACCTTCTCGGTATATCTCTATTCTAGTCATCAGACTCCTCTCCCGAATCTAAGTGTTTATTCATTAAAAATAACTCTTTCAACTTATTACAGATACACATCTTATAACAACTTACAAAAACTATAAATAAACAATACAACAATTTTATCTTGAACAAATACTACGTGTATTTTAAAAAAAAATATGTTTGCATTAATACGAGTTTTGTACTCCTTTTAAAACTTGGTCTTCATACCTGTGTAATTATATAATTCTCACTAGTATGCTAAAAACCTGTTCCCCTCGACGAATCTACAACTACAATCTTAAGTTACAAATGTTTTTCATTACCTCACAATTTTTAAGGATACTAACTCTAAAACTTCATTTTAAAATAAAATTATTTAATGTGATCTAAATAGTTCTTTTTAATCAAATAAGAAATACATGTAGCAAATAAGCAAATAAGAACACAACTTGTTTGACCAATTTTATTAATCAAAATATTGTATTTTTTATGTATAAATTAGGCTATAACATGAATCTTGAGTACTAAATTCGGCCTACAAATCCTAATTTTATGTCTTTTATCGGAGTGAACCTTATTTAGATATGTTAGGGCAACAGAATAAGTAACATTTACAATTTATGTGGCTTATACTATCGTTTAAGAATATAATTCTTTATTCGTATTAAAGTTTTGATATCGGTAATATTAATTATAGATACTTCACTTTAAATACGTTGGTGAGTAAACTATGTTTACAAAGGAGCAATTTTTGCTCGAATGAAAGAGTAAACTTTCTGTTAGTTATTTCTGGATCAATTCACTAATACCTGAAAGACCACTTATGTTGTATATTATGTACTCCTTGGAAGATCTCGGAAGAACTATTAATGTAACCGGAACGTGACTAGCTTGTACACGTATACGAGTTAATAAGTAACAACTCTAATCGGTAAAGAACAATTATTTTCAGAATAGAGTGAAATATTTACCAAGTTAATTAAGAAGGGGTAAAAAAAGAGATCAACTCAACAAGGTAAATAAAAATCACAAGTATAAAGAAATATCACTGTGGATTATAGACTTGTGTGAATGCCTTGGATGTGAAGAACACTTGAATAAATCTTTTCTTGAATGTGTGTTCTTTAATAAATGTCTAACTTGATGATATTACAAATATAAGTGAAGTTGGAAGAAACATGAATACACAAAGCCCTTTAAAGTGAATATATATTTATATATGTATATATTCCAGCGTGTATATAAATATATATATGTGTGTGTGTGTGTGTGTGTAAGCCGAATGTGTATATTATATATATATCAATTTTGCTGGGCACCGCAATAAAATATCGTAATACATTATCGCAATAAGGGAAACGACACTGTACGCTTAAAAAAAGAAGAAGGAAGCAAGTCGTATATCTCCTTACTGTACCATATATTTCTCTTCGATCATCCTCTTCTTTGATCTATATTTTCAGTTTTGTTCTCCGAAACTGGCTATAGTTTTTCTTTACAAGGTAAAACTTTGACAAAATCTGCAGTTTAGACATTTTTTGTTTTAGTATTGTTAATTTGAAATTTTTATTGTTCATGGTTTAATGTTTATCATTTTGATAATTGATTGAGTTTATTATTATTGAGCATCTTCCAAATGTTTGTCGATATGCCTCAATGACCATTCGCATAATTGAAGATTATTTGATTAATATATTAGTGATAGTGATCGAATCCATACATGATAATTTAGTTACATTATCTCCTCTGTTTTTTTTTTGTTTTAAGTACTGCGGTGCTTATAGCTACTTTAAAAATGTAAATGTACTTACTATATTTGGTATGAAGCAACACTTTTTAGTTTTGTCTATTTTTTATCAATTCATTTATGTTTGTTTTACTTGTTTAAACTTTTTTTCCCCAATGAAACAGCTTCTCTTATCTGATTGAATGTGGTTTTAATTCATGGATGAAGAACATGATCATCAGATGCGTGAGGAAGTAGAGACAAGTGTCAAAATTGTAGAAGTAAATCAATGTGACAATGTTGAGAAGAAAATCGACGTTCCTGAAGTTGGTATGATCTTTGATACTTCTGAAGATTTATTCAAGTTTTATAGTGAGTATGTCACACAAGAGGGCTTCGCGGTGATTAAGAGTTCACATAGAAAAGATAATGGAGTACTGAGATATATTACTTTGGCATGCAGTCGTGGACGAATATTAAGTCCAAAGCTGAGAATTATGCAGAGGCACGAGTTACTACTAAATCAGAGTGTCAAGCTAAGGTTAGTGTCATCCTATGTACAGATGGAAAGTGGCGTGTGTCCAAAGTTCAAGTTCAGCATAATCATGTTAAGAGCCCTAGTCACGCTCGATTTTTCAGCCACAATAGTGTCATCCCTCCACATGTGAAGAGGACACTTGAATTTTTTTGACAAAGGTGGGATTAGACCGAGCAAGACTTTTAATACTTTGGCAATTCAAGCAAATGGTCATGAGAACTTAACATTTTTGGATACTGATGTTCGAAATTGTATGGCTAAAGGTAGAAGGTTGAGGATTGGGGAGAGGGTGATGTTTCTGCAATCCAAAAATACTTATCAAAGATGCAAGTAAATAATTCAAATTTTTTTATAGGATTGATATTGATGATGAAGGTTATTTAAAAGATATTTTTTGGGTAGAAGAAAAAAGCAGGGCAACGTATGAGGAATTTGGAGATGTTGTCACGTTTGACACCATGTATTTGACGAACAAGTATGGTATGTCATTTGCTCTTTTTGTTGGGGTGAACCATCATGGGCAATCAACGTTATTAGGATGTGGCTTGATATCAATGGAAGATGTTGACACCTTCACTTGGTTATTTGAAGTTTGGCTTGCATGTATGAATGGTTGTCCTCCCAACAGAATAATAATCAATCAAGATAGAAGTATGAAAGTTATAATCGGGAATGTATTTCCAAATACTCGACATCGGTGGTGCTTATGGCATCTCATGAAAAAAGTGCCCGAAAAATTAAGTATAAGGCTTATGAGTTTATCAAGCATACCTTGCAAGATGTCGTACATGATTCATTAACTTCCGATGAGTTATGAATTTGGTTGGGTGAAGATGACTGAAAAATTTCAGCTCGAGGAAAATGAGTGGTTACATGGATTGTACATTGAACGGAGTCGTTGGGTCCCTGTCTTCTTAAACAAAAGTTTCTAGGCAGGTATGTCTACCACTTAACGTAGTGAAAAGTATGCATGCCTTCTTTGATGAGTATGTCAACTCCAAGACAACCTTGAAATAATTTGTAAAGCAATATGAAAATGCCTTGAAAGACAAGATTCAAAAAGAAAGAAAAGCTGATTCAAAATCATGCAACAAGGTAATTGTTTGTATATCTATATCAGATTATGAAATGAAGAAACAATTTCAAGATGCTTATACGAATAAAAAGTTTAAGGAATTTTAAGAAAAATGAAGCGGAGAATCTATTGTCAAGTGTCATCCTCAAGAGAAAATGGTGCAGGTTTGGAATGTCAAGTCATGGAAGATGTTAAAATTTCAAGTGTACTAGAGCATAAAGTTCATACGGTTTGGTTTAATAAGGATTCTGACGATGGAATTGAAATTAATTGCAATTGTCACTTATTTGAGTTTAGAGGAATTGCCTGCGGACATTGTATCATGGTGCTTACTCGTTTTGGATATGATAAGATTCTAGAAAAATATATTATATGAAGATGGAGAAAAAAATTGAGGAGGTGTCATACTAAGGTAAATGTAAGGTATGATGATTCGAATAGGCAAAACAAATGAAATAATCCATGTATTTTTTATTTGGTTTCAATTTAGTTCATATATTTTTTAATTATCGTTATAGTTTTTGTACTAATTTTTATAATTTTAATTTGATCCAAAGTGATAAAATAAAATGATAAATTACTATTAACTTGATTTTTTAATGCAATTTTAATTAAATAACAAGGTTAAAAAATGTCTCACTATAATATTTTAATTGAAATCACAGATTTTGCATTTAAAAATAAGTTAATGTAAATTTCAAAACGCTATAATTGATTTTTTATTTTAGACTTTGCATTTAAAAATAAATAAATTTAATTTAAAATGATTAAATTTATCTTCTAGTTCAGAACATAATAAAAGTATATTCTTTTAGGATTGAGGAAAAAGATATATCAATCTTAGTAAAAGGTAATTTTTTTTATAAAAAATATTATATTAATTTGAGGCCACACACATAAATCTCCTAATTCATTTGAATATATCTATAAATAATTGATTATTTATTATTATTAAAATTTTGAAATATGTATAGATTTTCTTAAATATGATAATGAGCCGAAAATATGATAATTTTGTTTGAAAAATAAATTTTTACTAAGATTGATAGATTTTTTTTTCTTAAATCAATTTTAACGCTTTGAAATAAAATTAGTTAATTTTTAAATGCAAAGGTTGTATTTTTAAAATAATGTCGGGAGAGACATTTTTTAACTTTATTATTTAATTAAAATTGAATTAAAAATCAAGTTAATAGTAATTTATTATTTTATTTTATCATATTAAATCAAATTGAAACTATAAAAATAGTACAAGTACTATAATGATAATTATAAAGTACATGCACTAAATTGAAACTAAACATAAAATACAACAACTATTTTATTTGTTTTGCCATTGGAATATCAAATCAGAAGGCAAACGATTAGACAAGTTGTGTAAAGCATTTTATAAAATTGCTGAAAGAGAGATACAACCTAGTATCAATGTAAGTATGCCAAATTTTTTCATGTTCTCTATATTTGTATAATGTTGTTGATAATCTACTTTATTCTGTTTCACAAATATTTTCATATATGTAATAATTTTTTCTTCTCTAGAAGATGCATTGTCTTCGAGTGGAACACCACCACCGAGTGCTGATTCTAATTGTTACACAAGCCAATTTCAGGTAATGTGTTGGTTATATTTGAACTAATTTCAAACTTAATTTTTCTATTAATTTTTTGTGCATCATCATTTATTAGAGTGTTCTGCCGATGCCACCTCAAAATATAAACCATGGAGTCCAGCAAAACCATTTCATGCATGGAAAATAATCTCTCTCAAAATATTGGTTATCCATTTGATTATCACTATATGCCTGGAATGATGCAAGGAATTTCTTCAATATATCCACAAAGTCCATCACAGCCACGTCAAGAAAGTTCCACGAGGATGGGAACTGAAGGAAACAGAGACATTGATGAAGGCAAGATCATACTCAGTTTTGATGTAGAAGGCTGCTCCTTTGTTGAATGTTTATTAAGTATTGAAGCATGTGCTTAAAGTTGCTGGTGACCATGTTGCTGCTGCTGGTGCACTCTTGGAGCAGACAACTAAAAAATTTCTTGTTGGCTTTGTAATTTGGCTTCAAATGTATCATTTTTTTTTCTTTTTTGGTTCAAGGCATTCATTCCATAAGCCACCCTTAGATTCACAATGTCTGTTGCTATGTGATCATTGCCTCAAAACCAGCTTCAAAGATGTTCAATATCTCTCTTAATTATATGCACAAAATGTCTGCTATGCGACCAAATTGTAGAAATATATGTACTACCAACACCAAGCATTGGCTGTCATGAAAACAGACAAGTACAAATGTCAAAAGTAACAATTAGTAGGAAGATCATACTGGTACTATCTATTGAATATCAATTTTTTTTTGCAAAATCCTCTAACAAATGACCAAGACTTAAGTGCAAAAAGGAAATTAGGAGCCTGAAGCGCAAGATGCAACAACATGAAACAAGTTCTCTTTTTTGTTGGAAGAAGTTGACTTAAGTTCCTTATTGTGATACTGGAATGATAAAAGCATTCATCAGAAACTTGATCCCTTTTTTCTAAACAAAAAAAAAAAAAAAAAAAAACAATAGTTGCACTTGCAAGCAAACTTAGCAATTTTGTCATTCTGATTGGGGTAGCAAAATATAATTAACTGGGCAAGAGATAGATATAATCCGTATAGATTATTCATAAGAATCATTGGGTACTGAGAGGGGAGAGACAACGGCATTGAAATTGAGTAATAGATCTATGAGAATCATTAGGGTTGAGAACTTGGGAAAAGCAAATCGAAAGAAGGGCGGAAACGAGAAGGTGCGGAGGGAAGAGAGAAAATTCCAGGTTTCGGAAAATATACGACGCCGTTTTTCTCAATTGCGAGGAAGTGTTGTGATATTTTATTGCGGTGCTTAGCAATATTGTGTATATATATATATTGACTATATTTCTCATAAATTTTAGAAAATTTTATTTTTCATATAAAAAATTAACATATTTATAATAATACGATCTCTCAAAAATTAATTTATTGATTAAATACAAATATAGCTGAAAGTAAATTCGGATCGGAAAAAGAGAAAAAATGGATGTGAATTGTAAAGAAAATTATAATTAATTTGTGAATTGTAATTACAAGAATGTGAATGAGTATGCAAATTAATTTGACATGTGCGACCGGCCATCCGGTTAACGTTGGGGATGCTCTGAAAAGGTGCCCGGGAAATTGCTGCATTTAGTCAACGTGTCAAACCTTCTCACTATCCTTCGGATGCAACCCAACCCAACCCAGTTCTCCAAAAATACGCAGTCATCTTAGCCCAGTTCCCGCGTTAATTTCCGCTATTGAGTCTGCTCATCACCGCGTTAATTCCCTAAACTCTCCAAATTAGTCAAAAACCCTCCAACGTCTTGAAAATCTTTCTCGATCGAACACCGTTTCAAACTGACGCATCCATCGATGGAGCCGCCGAATGGTACGGTCGAGAATGCCGTGAAGAAACCCGAAGTATTGCTGGATCATCGGAGCTCTGTTGAACCGGGTACGGATCCGAATCCAAATCCGGCACCCGATTCTAAATCTGAAGGCGGCGATGCTACTTCTGCAGAGCAACAGATTGATATAAATGATGACAAATCAACACCTACTGGAAGCAAATCGAGGAAATCCGTGACTTGGAGTCAAGAATTGGTAACTGAATCTTCCTACTCATCGTCTAGATCAATGAATTCTTCTGGATCCAATCCTTATGAAGCTTATACTCCTGCTCAATCCAATCCTTCGTCCTTCAACTTCAAAGGTTAATAATTCTATCTTCCTCTAATTACATAAGAATGAGGGTCTGTTGGTTTCGGATTTGCCGCTGCCTTCGGTGTAGAAGTGCTTTTTTTTTTTTTTAATCTATATGACTCTGTCATTAACTGTGTATGATTGCATCGGTAACAGTGTGTCCATAGAACTATGACTATGTTAGCTGTTAGGGTTATCTATGTCAGTTGAACAAGTTGAAGTCCTGGATTTCATTCCTCTTTCCTAGTATGACGTTGAATCAGGAATAAAATTGTTTGTCTATATGTTTAAGCCCAAATTCACATCTCTGACCACTTTCCTAGAGAACAAATGAGATATGAAGTGATCTCAATTGGCTTTCTTGAATTCAAGGTTGAAGCCACATATTTTGAACAATTACAGAGTTAAGGTTGTAACGATATTCTGTTAGTTCGGATGTAGAAGAAACTGAACTTCCCAGATGAAAATGCGGCAATCTAATAAAAATGCAATGTGGATGATCCTAAAGATAACATCTCTGTTCCATTTTCTTGCAATCAGATTCGGTGGATACTGTTAAAGACGTGCTAGGGAGATGGGGGAAAAAGGTGGGAGAAGCCTCAAAGAAAGCAGAGGTTCTTGCTGGGAATACTTGGCAGCACTGTAAGTTCCTATTCTATTGTGTGTTTTCATTTGCGCTCTTCATTGTTGATGATCATTTTCCTCTCACTTAAGCTAAATTGGGAAATTTTGACATTTTGTTGTCTTGTTGGTCGATCTACGCAACTCTGTCCCTAGTCTCATGAAATTTTAACAAGTTACCAAATTGAAAACGCAATTAAGTAATTACAACTGCTGGGAGATCTGTATATAAGTGCAACTTTGGTGAAAATTACAAAACAGGGGAGATTATATAATTCATCTTTTGTGCTTGAATCAATTACGTATCCTAACACCGCTACTACATGCAATTAATCCTAGAATTAGTTGCTCTTTATCAATATATGGTCAGTTATTTCTTAGGTTACAATTGGTTAAGGAATTGGTTTCTAGTCTATGGAAATTTATTTTGTGACTGGCAACCACATACTAATGGATAGGTATTCGTAGATTGCTCAATACATAAGTAGGCCGGAAACATGCCAGCTCTATAAATTAAAATCAGTAAGATGCTGCATAAGAAACAGCTAATATTGGCACCATGGACAGTAAACAGATGGTTGTTGCGTATGGAATGTGGATTGTGTTTACAGTTACTGAGGAGTTCAGATGAATGATTGATATGATTTTGGTGTTCGTGAATATAGATGTGAATAATTCCAAATAGAACAATATCAATGGGAGTATGCAGAGGCAGAACTATGTAGGGACTAGGGAGTATGGAATGAGGGATGGCTTCAGGAGAGGAACCGGTAATAGAATTTTTAGGGGGTAAAACGGACCCACATTAATGAGAAAGTAAAAGCAATAAATTAAATGAATAAAAATTTATCTTAAATGAATCAAAAAATGTTTGAATTTGGGTTGGTATTTCAACATATCAGCAGGGTTATATAGCAACTGTCACTTGAATTTTTTTTCATCAACAAACTAATGAAAAGTGAACTTTGTTGTATAGTAACTGCACAGTTATAATTTTTCAGCAAAGTTGAATATGGGATTTTTTAACATATCAGTGTGTGTGTGTATATATATACACACACACACACATATATATATATATACACACACACACATATATACACACACACACACACACACACACACATATATATATATACACACACACACATATATAGATACATACATACATATAATATATGTGTGCGTTGTGTGTTATGGCAAAAGTGAATATGTGTCTGAGGTGCACGCAAGCTTGTGTGAGTCCATAGTTATAAAATTTAGGGAAACAACATCGTGGATTGAGTCATTCTTTAGGGTTTTAGAAAATTAAACAAAACTATGGCGTTTTAGGTAATTATTATATAGGGACACACAAGTTTGTATGTGCCTTAGATACATGAAAACACCATCCAATGAAGTTCAATTGGCTAAAAGAAAGCACCATCATTAAACGTTTGTTCAAATTGTAGCGAACGTTTGATGAGGTTTCTGAAGTCGCGTTTTGCTAAAAAATGTAGTGGATGGTAATTTTAGTGTTTTTCACGTCTCATAACTACAAATTGTAGAGTACGTTTGATGAGGTTGGGACTACTAGTATGAAGATTTTATTTGTTATTGTTTTGTTATTTAATTTAGAAATTAAATCATCGTAATAAATTTTAAGGCATTAGTAGTATTAGTCTTAATAAGATATTAGAATAAGATCATTATAATTAATTTTAGGATCAGGATCATTAATAGCAGTTATAGTAGAAAATCATATTTTTTTAGGAGATCTTAGTGATTATTAGTAGAGATACTTTAGAAAATTTTCTTGGTAATTAATTTGTAGAACTATATATACGCAATTGTAATCCTTTACTTTTTTGAGGTCTTGGATTTTGAAGTACAATTGTTTTAAGCATTGCTTTAGTGGGTTTTGCCCTGGTATACGCCTTTCTGATGTAGGATGGAATAGGGAAAAGGAAGAACAAAGAGATTAGAGACGGATATTCAAGGCAACAACCTCCACATCACACAGTTTTACACAATAACAATTCAACAATACATGTCTCAATAAAAATAATAGGTTACAGCCGTTTAAAAATCTCCTGATGACCTTATTCTATAATATTCATAAAAAAAATACATCTAACACCTTAAAATTTATCGCAATGATTTTATTTCTAAATAAAATAATAAAAAATTAACAATTAAATTTCTTGATAACTTTCCCTGCATCACCCAACCTCCCTACTTAGTTCTGTTCCAAAACCTGTACCCTCACTTTATTACCTAAGCTTATTAGTTAAGCTCAATGGATCCATATGTAAGAGCAATAGCAGAAATTTATGGATAATAAGAGCAAACGGATCAAAATAAGAAAATATTATTACAAAGTAAACTATCGTATAGATAAAGTGAATATGAAAGGGAATTGATGTATTCACATGAAAATTTGATATTTCCACGTGTGGATTCCACATGTTGCGCATTAGATGGTTGTAATGTGTACATTATAAGTTTTACTCTTTTACATATTGGACCTCACTTGTGGAAGTATTAATTTTTAAAGTAGGTATAGTAGTTTCTGCTAAAAACCATCTTATAGGTGCATGATTACATGATTATACAACTTCCAGAAAAAGAAAATGGGAGAAATAAAAAGGAAAGGGGTTTGAAGGAATATTGAAAATTTGATTATTTTCTCACCTCATCTTGTTCTATTAAATTCTTTGGTTACTCTCTTTCCTTTAAACCCCTATCTACAGTATTTTTTTTCTTGTGTACTACCCTATCTGATGTAGGACAAGAATGAGAAACAATTTGGGACCAATATACGCGACTCTGGGATTGTTTTAATAAGCCCAACAGTACCAATTTAAGCCGAAGGAAAAGAAGATTCTAGTCCCTTAATTTATCTATTGTTTAATAATTATTTATTTTATAGTTATCCATTAGAATTCTAGTTTAGTTAGGGAAGTTGTATAGTATTTCAAATATAAATATGGAGGTAATCCATGCTTTTAGTCATTCACGAATTATAATGCATTGAGTTTATTGATTTGTGTTGTGTGGGAGTTGTTGTTTGAGAGTTTGTGAGGAGAAACCCCAAATTGAGCCCCGTTCCCCATCTGTATCTTTCTATAACGGATTTTCGGATTGCATCGCTTACTTATTGCTGTAAAATTTCAGAGATGAAGCTTGATATAATTGTTAGCATAAGAATCCTGTATTTGAAGTTGGAGTTTTGATGTAGGAAGGCAAATCTGGCGTCTTGTAATTACCCAATACTGTACAAAAATACCTCATGTCGAATAACAATAAACATAGATGGAATTAATATAATTGCAGACTTAATGACCAAAAAAACCATTAAACTTTTTGGTTATTTTCAATTTAATCATCCAACTATTTATTTATCACTTTTACCATTTAACTTTTATTCAAAGTTGCAAAAAGACCAGTATTTGTACTATGCCATCAACTATAATTAACTCATATTTTGGTCTTTCTGTAAACTAAGGAAGAAGTTTAATGGTTAAATAATTAAAAAAAAACTTGTATGGTTAAATTGAAAATAACCAAGAAGTTTAATGGTTTTTTTGGTCATTAAGTCTTGAATCAGAATACATTCCAAAATTGGACTATTATAAGAAATATCGACTCAATGATATTTCTAGTGAAAGTTGAAACTCTAGCAAATTCAGTAGAACTCTCTATGAAATTTCTAATGATTCCCTTTGGACTTGAGACAGATTGCGGAGCTTCTATATTAACTAATCTACAATTTTTTGAGCTACTTTTGGCTGAAAGATTCAAAATGATGCGAAAAATGCTGACAAAGATGCTCGGTGCAGATTCTAGGCTCATAGAATGGAGCGGTTATGGGTTAAAAGAGGCCAGTCCTTAAAGAGGAATGAAAATTTCAAAGTGTTTTATGTCCACGTCATAGTAACTTTAGTTGCTTAAATTGAATTTTAGGGAAAGGATACTACCACAAGTAATATGTACAGCATCATGGGCTCTTTATTATGCCTGGAAAAGTTTTGTATTTTTCCCGTGTTTACTTTATTAAGAAATATAAGACTTTTCACATTCAGATGTCTTCCTACTTCAGGCAATTAATAGGCTGAAGATATTTTGGTGTGACACTTATTTTTGGAATTAACTGGAGTTGGTGATAGCTGTCTTTATTTTCATTGATGTTGTGCGTTTTCAAGCTTTTCTCTGAGCATCAGCGCTAGTGCATTTGGAGGGATGAGTATTAAGGCATTCATGGTAATTAATTGATTATCTTCCCATGGGAATGTACTTTTTCTTATAAGATAATACTCCCTCCGTTTTTTATGAGTAGGTTTTTTAGCTCAAACAAAGACCAATGCCAATGATTAATAAGTATAATAACACTAAATTTATTGTTCTTATACCACGTTCGCCCTTATTTAATTTGCATAGAAAAGAAAGATTATCACATTTTCTTGAAATATGTAAAGGGATAGTTGTCTTAAAATGTGAGAAAAACAAGTAAAAAAAAACGGGAACCAAACTCTAAAAAAGCAACTAATAAAAAACGAAAGGAGTAAGAAATATCTTTGGTTTTCACCTAGATAAACAAGATCATTAAGTCATTAAATTAAAATATCTTTAACGTTTTAAACCTTTGTTTATGTTTTTCATCGAGTATTGTTGGATGCTTGTCCAGAATATGTTGTTTTATTTGGTTTTTCCCTCCAATATTTCTATTTGCTCGACTTTTGTATTGTGAAGTTACATTAGTAGTATTTTTTTATTATTATTATGCTATTGAATTATTCTCTTGGCTTTTTGTTATGTCTGGTCTAGTATAAAATTTGCAAAAGCTGAGCCAATATTTATATTGTTCAAATCAGTGAAAACTGCTCCTAGTCTTGCTGATGCTGCACTGGGAAGAATTGCACAAGGAACGAAGGTTCTGGCTGAAGGTGGTTATGAGAAAATATTTAGGCAAACCTTTGATACTGTCCCGGAAGAAAAGCTACAAAATTCTTTTGCATGTTATCTATCCACTTCAGCTGGTCCAGTTATGGGAGTTTTATATGCTTCTACTGCGAAGCTTGCATTTTGTAGTGATAGTCCTCTTTCTTATAAAGCTAATGATAAGACTGAATGGAGCTATTATAAGGTACGTATGACAAGTTTTTGGCTGCGTAGTAACAGTATCTTAGTCTATAGCTACATTCACTTGAGTATAGTTTTGTCTGGTATATATTACTTCTGCTGGAAAATCTTCAATGTGGTGTCTCGATGATCTTTCATCACTTAAGTAGTGGGATAAGATAATATAATATGTTGTGCTAACTCGTTTAATGTTATTTTAGCCATACAATTTTCTGTGATTTGAAATATTTTCCCAACCTCTTACTACTGACTTTAGGATGTTCGTGATTTTCCAGCGTGGGGCATTGAAATTTGAATCATTGAAGTGTTGTATGAAAGTGCCTAAACAGTTTGATGTGGAGCAAGAAATTAAAATATTAATTTTAAGTTATTTTATGTTACTAATAGGATATAAATTACTGATGTAATTAATTAGTAGTTATTATATACTTATTAGTAGTTATTTATTAGTAGTAGAGATGTGTTACAATTGTAAGAGAGATTTTAGTATTTATCTTATCTTATCTTTTGTTTATTCATAGTTAGCAAATGATTAGGAATTATCTTTTAGAGTTCTAGTGGGCTTAGATAATTTGTTAGGAGTCTATTTAAATGGTTGTAATTTCTCTTATTTTACATGATGAATTGAATTATGAATTGGTATTTTGCTTAAGCCGTGTGCTTTTGTGGGTTGTTGCCCTGGTTATCCTTCTCTAATCACTTGTTCTTCCTCCCCTAAATCTTGTCCTGCATCACCATTGAAGGAAACTTAAAAAGAATGAAATTTTATGTGCATATATAGTACACATGTTGCTAGCAATACCCAACTTTAGGTGCATTCATGACATTGCACCATTTAACTGGTTATTGACACCTATACTAGGTGTTGCTAAATGGAAGTGATCATGTTGCTAGTGATGCATAACCTTAAGTGCACTTACAAGATTTCACCATTTTACTAATACTGATCAACACCGAAGTTAGGTGTTGCTGGCCACATTTCATTAGTGCCATTTAAAGCACAGCCATCTGTATTCAGGATGAACGACTATAGATTGGTGGTTGCTGGAAGCTGATCCCAACAACTGTTGCCGTGGATCAGCAATACATTTATTACGTAATCTTTCTTTTTTTTGGCAAGTAATTATAATCCCATTTTTATCCTATATATTTATGTTTATATGCCACTGAGGACACACCTTTAATGTCCAGGCGCTTGAAGGTCGCTTAGCCACCTATCATCTTTTACAACATTGATGGAGAAGTATAGCAACAAACGCAAACATTCTTATTCCTAAGTGTATAGTGTTTTGCTGTGTCCATCAAATATACTTAAGTTGGGAGCTTTCTTTTTCTGGTTATCTTTTTGCTATAGTTGCCTAATTGACTTCCTATATCATTTGTTTGAAAATGAGGTCAGCCATGCTCAGCCTTGTTATGAATATGAGGCTTTATGTGCACGTATAATCTGATTTTGTAAAAGTGGTCATTAAAATTCAGCTGTTTTTATCATTTCCAAGATTGATTCTACTATTTAGACATAAATGTTGCAATAATTAGATTAATATGAATATACTAGATTCCTTTACCAAAAAAAAAAAAAGAACAAAAGAAATACCAGATTGTAAATTGTGGTATTAGAGTAATAATTCGAGAGCTTGCCTTTTTATGATACATAAATGGTAATATTATAATATTATATACACTTAAAAATACACTAAGTTGTGACCCTCAAGCTGGTTTTGAGGAAATTATTAGGAAAAAATGAATCATGAATTAATGCTTGGTGCTTATCTGTGCTTCTAGTTTTTTTAGGGTTACAGGATATTTTTCTCCAGTATTCCTTTTTTCCCTTTTTCACTACATCACTGGGCCAAGAGTGATAGTTATTTGCTAAGCATACCTAATGAAATAATCCTTATTTTTGCTTATGCTCTTGCTTTTCTGATGTGAAATAATTTTCTTGGGGCATTTCATTAGGAGATAAATATTATAGGGAAACATTGTAATTATTTTTCTTGGGAGATGGAAGGTCACCTCCATAGCTGAAAGATATAAGATGTGCAATCAAGATTCATAGTTTCCAGTTTCCAGTAATATAGAATAGAATAAATTGAATTTATTTAGGCCTTTCCATGGCAAATGACCGTGCATTGCTACAATATTATTTATGAATATGTCTCTTTTTGAGGTTTGGGAATAGCTCGTGTTTAAGAAGAGTACCCGGCTCAACCTTAAGGTCAATGGGTTGGGGTTTTTTGGGCATAGGAGGGGAGGGCATTTGTAGATTTAGACAATTATTGCCATGTACTTTATGTTCTCTTCCACAAAAGAAGTAATTCATGTTCTGTTTCTTTGTCTGTTTCACTTTCCTGCAATTATTTGCTAATGAATCGTCTGCTTTGCTGAAATAGGTAGTTATTCCGTTACATCAGCTTAAAGCAATTAATTCATCAGCGAGCAGAACCAATTCTTCTGAGAAGTATATCCAGGTTATATCTGTCGATAATCATGAATTTTGGTACATGGGTTTTTTGAATTATGACGGTGCAGTAAAGTGCCTAGAGGAAGCCCTACAAGCGGCACAGAACTCTGTTTGAATAAAATATACTGGGTCTGTAGCTTCAATGACACATCATCTGATGTTGCTTGCAAAGAATCTGGAATTGAGGTAAGGAGGGAAAAGAACAAGAAGGATTACATGCCTATCATCCCTTGACATATAATCTCTTTGATATGCCTAGAGAACTAACCGGACTTACTGGAATCCATTTATGGAATATTTTGTGAGAAACTGCACAGCTATATGGAATGTTTTTTGTTACACTGGCATTGTGGATGATTATTTTATAACTCGTTTTATGGTTAACCATTGCAGAGCACAATTCCGTGAAGATGCTAGCTATTGTGCTATTGTTTTTGCTATTTCAGTCTTACTAAACCTTATCTTTAAGTGGAACTGCTTGCAGCTTGATTGTACTTATGTTTGATTGTACCATATCTTTTATCCCCATGCTCTCGAAGCCTGAATCCCGCTCAAGGAGACATCTGAGCTCTGATGCTCAAGCTCCTAATCCTTTAAATGCCAATTTATTTGCTCTATGAATAGTACATAATTTTTTTAATTTTTGCAGTATCCTTTTATTGTTGCCCTCAGATAAGCCTAATATGTTCATATTTTCTCCTCTCATGTAAGGACAATATGGCACAAAAAATTTGACCTAATGTTATAATTTTTTGTGCTACCATCAGCATGGGTGGAGAAAAGTAGATTACCCATTAGATTTATTTTTTTTTAAGGCACGGAAAACATTTCTCTTTGCTGCATTTGCTGAATCCTATTCCTATCCTACTGTGGTTTGTGATGTTCTCTCATGAATAGTCATATATTCTCTGTACTACGTGTTGTCGTCCCGAAATCTGAAAAAATTCTTTGAGGTGAAAATGTCAGCTTTTGGCTGTGGCGTAGCTTTCTTGCGCTGACGGTATTTTCTAAATTCAAATTAGAGGGATATAATTTATATATTTGAACACAATTTGTGACGTGTAAAATTAATAAAAATGTACGATTAACGTTATTAGTTACACAAAACCTGATGCTTGTGAGTTTTGAAAATTAGAGAAGGTTAGTTTTGACTTTTGAATTGTAGGGATGGTCGGTGAGAATGAAACTGATATTTTTTTGAATTTTACAGAAACGTCAGACTGCCGTGGCATTTAAAATACAGAATGTAAAATAATAATCATGATTAGTCCTTTTTTAATGATATTTTATGGACTTGTTTGTTTCGGTTTAAATTTTAGAGATTTTAGATTATTGTAGTATGAATTATAATATATTGAAAATTTTAGAGATTTTAGATTATTGTAGTATGAATTATAATATAATAAAGAGGTCCTTTACTTGTTATCTGTCAACCAAGCTAAATGGATTCAGTCTAAAATTCTTTTAATAAAAAAAATATTAATATTTTCATAAAGTGTGTCTCAGATGATATCATTCGAGGGCAAAGCGTCAAAATGAAACAGGTAATATTTTTCTAGTTCTTACAACAGACTCGAATTGACACAGCAGATTAGTACTTTCTTGGCAAATTAGATTGTGATAAGTGAAATATCATGAAGGAATAAAGGCTATTATTGACAAATGAGTAGATAAAGAGGAAAAATAATATTTTTGCCAAAACAAATTCGTAATTTTTTGTGTGCATACGCATGATCACCTGAATTATTAAACAAAATCAATGGCTTGTTGGCCTCTCGCAGTCTCACTTTGTGTGAATTAATGACTACATATTGTGAGCATTACAAATTTACAATATTCAAAAAGAGTTCACCACTTCACCTCTTGTCCCAATTACAATCTGTTCGCAATCATCACTCGGGATCTGGAGCTAATAACCAGAGTAGGGTAGACAATCAAATCAACTTGAAATTTTATGGCCTTTCAAAACTAAATTTTGAAGTATATTATTAAGTCCAGGAAAAGATATTACATGATTAGTTCATTTACCATATATAGAGTAGGGTTTATCGATTTCTATATAATTTAACAATATAAACATATTTATCTTAATAGTCGAATTTAATATTTCATATAATTTAAATGATTGAAATTTAATAATTTTTTAATTGCTAAAACGTATTTTAATTTATCAAATTATATGAGACGTGATAAATAGTCCCTTTTTAATGTATAATTCCACCTGTATAATTAAAATTATGTAAAATAAATTATATTAAAAGTTATAAAATATATTGAGGAGAGAGGAATTGAGAAAAAAAAGTAATAAGGAAGAGTTAAGTTTAAAATGAGATAGGTACATTCAGGGGCCATTTCCGTAAATGGATTAGGAATGAGAATTATAGGGGAATAAATATGGAAGAAATGAGAGTTGGAATCAACGAATACAATGTCAAAATAGCCCTTTAAAGACATATATTTATATTGATGTATTATATCTTAAAAAACTATTATAAAAAAATATTGTCAAATTTTACATAAATTATAGCAAATAGATAAAATTATATAGTATAAACTTAAACAATAGAAAAAACTTGAATTTTTTAAATTTTGTATGAAAAATTTATTTGTTCAATAAAAAACCATTCTTACCTCGTAAAACTAAAACTTTAATTACAATACTAACACGAGCAATATTGGCAAGGCAGTTGAATAAAAAGGGTAAAAATAGAATTCAAGCCACAGGAATGACAGGCCCACAAAACCCTAGCTACAAAATTGAAAGGGAAATTGAGCGTAATGAAGCCAGAAATCAGATAACAACGAATCCCTAGCTAGAAAATTGCACTAAAAAGCATAAAATCAGAAGGACCCTTGACACGTCAGATTTGGGAGCTTAGCGAGGATTTTGCTGGTGACATTGGGAAGAGGAATACTGGTGTTGGCACAATCGTCGTCTTCAATCTCCAGCGCCACCGCCGCCTCCATCTTCGGAAAAGAAGACTAGAGAGAAGATAGATAGATGAGCCTTGAGAGGGTCGATCCATGAGTTAGTTTTGTCCAAAAATCTCATTCATTTTCTATTTAATCTATTCAGGCCGGAATGGCCCATTCCGATTCCTTGATAAAAGTAAATGAAAAGTAAACACTTCTGAGATCTTATCTATGACATAATGAACAAAGAAAAGTGAGAAATTCAAAGTAGGATATACATGGACATGGACATGCGCAAGTTCATATCTACACTGAGAGCACTGCAAAACTACTTTGAATACTAAGTGGACTTTTTAATCTCTATTCGAATCTGCATGCTTACTTAATCAATATGTATGATCACTAAATAAATAAATAAGTGATAATATTTTAAAAAATTGTTACGCATATGGCCATTTTGGTATTATCCAGTATCACATCCAAATGTGATTTATCTTGAATGACTTATTTTGATGATCAAAATTATTTATTAAATTATTTTTCTACCCTTCACATTTTGATGCAATATATTATATATATAGATATATTATTAATACAATAATATATGTTATGTTATAAATAATATGAATGTCCTTTCATTTCTAAGTTTCAAAAGTTTGAAGCATATTTTTTCATTAATGTATAAAACTTTTGACTTCTCAAATACCTATCACATTCATTGTATATCATGTATCTCGTAACCTATAAATAAGCATGTATATGAGAAATATAGATCAAGTGATAATAATTTTATACTCTACTTTTCTCTATTCTCATCTTAAAATTATATTATATTATTAATGTTTTTATAATATATTATCGGCACAAGTAACTCTTCCGATTAACATTTGAAGACCTTTTCCTTTTATTCCCAATGTATGTATGTTTGTTGCTTATAATAATTTATTTCTTTTTAGTTTACAACAATTATTATTTGTTTCTAACAAATTTTATCATAATTATAGCTTTTTTCTCATGTTCAATTTTCAATATGAAGTATAAATTAATTACTAACGTTCTTGTTATTAACATCTAACTAATACATTATTTTATAGTTTTCATATCATATTGAATTTTATTAAACTTGAATTTGAGACTCTTGATATTACGGGAAAAAATTATTTGTCATGGATATTGGATGTTGAAATCTATTTAACTGCTGAGGGTTTTGGAAACACAATTAAAGAAGGAAATCAAGAATTTAACTCAAATCGCGCAAAATCTATGATATTTTGTTAGTGCAATATAAGCACAAGTGTTTGTAGAAAGGGGGGGGGGGGGGGGGGGGATGAATACAAACACCTGAATCTTTTCGCTCTTTTAAACTTAAAAGTGATTACTGGAAACAGTTGAAACAAACAGAAAAACTATAAGAAATAAACACACAGATTCAAGTTAAAATAGTTATATTAAAACTTGGGGTTTTTCTGGAAATCTGTACAATCACAAATGCGATTTGCAGCTACAAATTCTGTAAATAAAATTTACAGCTTCTCACACTCACTAGCTACAAAAACTTTTCTCTGAAAAATAAATCTCTCAAGAAATATATTACAGAGCTTTCTAGTGTTGTGTGTTTCTTTGTTTGTTTGATCTGTTGGATAGATTCAATCACTGTTTTTGTGTAATGAGAGCTCCGTTGCTTATATGATAAATCAGTGAGTTGAAATCACGTGCTTAAGACGTGTTGCTATTCTCAACTTAACCGCAAGTATGTCACATCGAAACTTTATGTGTCAGACCGCTGCATGCTTCGTTGCTACTTTTCTTCCCCTGATCTGTGTGCATTTAATGAATGAGAGTTCTCATTGGATCAAAAACAAACTTCAAGAAATATCTTTCCAGTTGATATTTCTTACTTCTGAAACACGTTAGGTTGATTTCCGTGTAAGTACTGATGACGGGTGCATTTGTCATAACGATCCACTGACTATCAGCCCTGATGGACTTTGGTCAGTGCTTCTGGATCCCCTGATGCTTATTGACTGGATCAGGGTTTCAACCTTCACTTGAGTTTTACTTAATGCTCCTTTGATCCTGATGGTTATGACTGACGGCATACACTGATGGCTTCCACTGATGTCATGTTGGTCATTCTCCCTGACGGGTTACCCTGATGGGTTTGCCTGACACTGACATGTCATGAAGTGTTTCCCTGACGGGTTGGTCTGCCCTCGTCATACCTTGACAGGTTTTCCTGACATGTTCCCCTGATGGGTTCCCCCTGATGAGTTCCAATCAACGCAACTTAGAATTTCTGATGTGCGGAATACTTTGACTTTTTACTAGTAGCATCAGACATTTTTCTTTACTTTGTCAAGTCCTTTGAATGCTTCTGTTTTCTGACTTGCCTTGTGAAGTTATTGACCATCCACTGATGAATAAGTTTATCATCAGCGGATGCAAAACTTGTGCTGAGCTTAAGGTTTATAAAGTACCTCAAGTATTTACAGTTGCACAAATTATTACATAATCACCATCATCATCATTTATCTCTAACAATCTCCCCCTATTTATGTTTATCAATTTGATAACCATAAATCTCTAGATGCACTGATGATGATGTCAAAACCAATACTAAATACATGAAAGAATTTTAAATGAATTAATAAAAGAATTTCTGTACAAGGATTTTCCTATAACTATTACAAAAAGAATGTTGTATTAGACATCAGGATCCCTTTTCCTTTTTGCTGAGACAAAGGGCAATGGATGACTTGATTCAATCGGTTGAGAGTCACTTCCAAGGCCTTGTCTTCTTTGATCTGGGTTTTGATCAGGAATCCTTAGTCTGTTGTCTTATCCACCTGCTTCCAGTTGCTCCAGCTCCTTTTGAAGAAGTTTTCTGAAATTCACTATGTTGACATTGTTGCTGGATTCCAAAGCTTCAAGGACAGATTTTATTTCTTGAACATTGGCTGCAGCAAGTTGTGACCAGTAGAAGGTAATGATCTCCCTCTTTTCATTTTTGAATTGAACACCCATGAGGCTAGTGATCATTTTTGGATATTCTTTAAATCCCTTCACTGGTAGCACATACCTTACTGCAGTGTTCCCATCATCAGCTTTGGTTTCTTCAATCTCCTTCAATGCTCTCTGAATCAGCAAGATTCTGAACTTGATGACATGTTCATTTTTGTGATAGGCTATTTGGCTTAGAACATGCATCGCTTCCTCCAGGTTTAGGCCATTAACTTCTTTGATCCTTATACTTTTCTCCTGCCCATCAGTGGATCTATAGAATAATTTCAGTGGACTTTCCAATGATGTGGGCAGGCTCCTTTCATTATTGATGGCTCCCCTCAGCCTGTCGATTATCCCCCTTAAGTCTTTGTTAGCCTGCGAGGATCTTGGAATCAGATTTAGGACCAGTCCTAATTGCTCAGCATCTATTCTCCTGAACCAGTCCATTGCTACATTGAATTCTAACCCATTCTTCAGTTGAACTGTTATTAGCTGATCCCTTCTATTGTTGAACCTGACATCTATACTTTTTATGGAGAACATAAATGTCAGGTTTTTACGCCTTTCTTCTTTGAGAAATTCAGCTAGAGTGGGTGGACCATATTCTTTGGTAACAGGAGAAGGTGCTTTGTCCTTGGCATCAGATGACTTCTTTGTAGTGACATCAGGGTCTTCAGTTTTCTCTTGATTTTTATCCCCTGATGCACTTTTAGGGTTCTGTAATCTTCTTGGCTGAGGTTTCCTGGAGGTCCTGGGCCTGACACTGTTCTTCTTCTTGGCTTCTTCCTCCTGTTCCTTTGCCATTTCCCTCTCTTCTTCTTCTTGAAGTTGCTGTGCAAATATTGCATCAGCTTCTACTAACTTTTTGTCTTGAGGGTAGACCAGCTCCATTTTCCCATCAATTACAACTTCAACGGGTGTTGGAAAGTGGGCTGTCTTCATGGCATCTCCAAGTAGCTTAGGCCTTGATTGAGTGTTGGATTTCTTCTCGGGTTCCTCAATCAGGATACCCTTGCCTTTATCCTTGGATTTTGGAGCAGGAACAGGAGCAGTCACATCCCCTGTTTGTTGATTTGAATTCTCAGCAACATCCCCTGAATCCCCTGACGACTGCTTGGTAGATTTCTCCCCCTTTTTGATAGCATCATCAGTGGGAGTTGAGAGTCGGGATATGACTTGAAGAACTTGTTGCAGAGTGCCAGCCATGGAATGTTGCAGAGTTTCCATGCTGGACAGCTGGGAAGTGAGTTCAGCTAGCTTTTTGTCAACAATGTCAGCTTGTTGCTTCATCCAGAGTAGAGTCTGGCTGGTGACCAGGGAGTCGACAACTTGCTGTATATTTTGTATCTTTGATGAAAAATGTGTATACAATTTTTGATTTTCTATATCTATTGACTGACCAATCATGATCTGTGACTTTAACACTTTGATCAAGATTGGATCAGTAGTTCTAGCTTATTCATGCTTTAGTAACTGTACAGTGTCAGGCATCTGGTTTTGTCGAAAGTATAAATCAACTCCGATGAACTGGGAAAAATCATCTTGTGGAGCATCATCTTCATAACTTTCAGAGGTAGAAGTATTATTTACAGTATCTATGTTTTCTCTCTGTTCTTTATTTACAAGGATCTCATCCTTATCTCTC
>CM025786.1:19564350-19625662 GCA_014636745.2 Centella asiatica
TTTGCCAAAGTCCTCTCAAGGGTTTGACTTTGCCTCTCTGCACTAAGCATTTTCTCAGTCTCACTCAAAATTGTCCTAGAGGGGCTCCTATAGGCTTGGAAATCACCAACTGTGACCAGTTCAAGAGATGTATCTACAGATTCTGGTTCGATAGTTGTGATAGAAGAAGGAGAAGAAGTAAAGTGAGTATGTATAATTGGAGAAGTGTATGTTTCTATAGAGGAAGTATATACAATTGGGGGTACATAAAGAGTTATAGCTATAGTATGTACAGTGGAGTTTATGTCCCCTGTTTGATCATCAGTTTTTGTATCAATTAGAAATGAGTCAACCATGTGAGAGTGGTGACTATCAAACACTGTGTCAGAGAGTGTTGGCTCCTCCATGAATTGAGAATGTGGAGAATCTGATTGTATGACACTTAATGTTTGTGTCATTATATCTGAAGAAATTTGAGGAACAGAGAAAGAAGGAAGTGGTGTAGATGAGAGTGTTGGCTGAATCACTGAATGAGGAGGTGATTCATCAAAAGATGCTGTAGAAGAATGCTTATGACTCATGTCGATCTTATTAAGAAGCTTCTGAGCTACAACATCTTGAGTGGTGTGTGCACTCACTATGGAGGATATCTGCAAGTGGCTCTCAGAGACCTTGATGGTAGGTTCATCAGTGTTTATGGTCAGTGTATGTGCCTCACTCAATTGTGTCCTTGGTTGGAGATTATTTTCAATAACTAATTCCTTTTGAGAGGAACTAGTTAGGAATATGTTTAATTCCTTATCAAAAGCAACATCCTTTTGAGAGGATACTGCCTGGTTAGGCTGTTGGGTAACACTCATGGCTCCCTTCTTCTTCTTACGCCTGTAGCCAATCACTCTCTCTCCTTGCTCCCCCTCAGTTGTTGTGGTAACTTCACTGGATTTTCTTTTAATCCCAACAGTTTTTTGGGAGACTGTGGGTTGGATTGTTGAGAGTGGTTGTGAAGAAATTGGTTGTTCTACTTAGGTAAGCAGAGAGGTGGTTGATTTCTCTGCCATAGTAGATGAAGGTGAAGAATGTACAGTTTGAGAAATAGAAGGTTTAGAATTTACTACCTGTACCATATGCGATGGAAGTGCAAACGGTTCGGCTGAAAAAGATTTCTTTATTATTTCTACAAACAGTTTCTTTGTTTGCTTGTATGTCTGTACAGGTATATCATTCTCAAAAGAAAAATTAGTAATCTGATCTTTAATAATCATGTACAAAAATCTAGCATAATATATTTCAGATTTCCTATTATTAAAATTACCTAATTTATTTACAAGATCATCAAAAATTATTTTACCTATATTTATATTTACATTTCTAATTATTGCGTATGTTATTTTTAAAGTTAAAGAGGTAATGACCTCAAAGTTAGAACACTTACCTGAGAACACCTTGGTGATGGTGTCGAAGAGATAAGAAATCTCCCTCTTCACGTTCACCCTCTTGAGATCCTTGAACTTTAACACTGCATTGAGAGCAGCGTTATAGCCCAGTTCCCTCAAGAAATCCAGCAGATCTGCATCACTAGGTACATCCACCAGATCTTGAGTAGGTAGCCTCAAAACAGAGTTAAGTCTGGAAGGAGTTATTTTCCCTTTCTCAGACGAAACTTTGAATGAGATACCCTTGACCACATCAGGCTTGGTGGTGGAGTACATGAACTTGGCACTGGTCTAAAGTTATGACAGTGCCTCCCCTGACATTTCTCATCAATGTCAGAGAAGCCCACGTAGTTTGTGGATGGGACTGTCAAGTTCCTCTGAATTTGTTGACGTGCCATGGATGCTTTGAAGATTTGAAGTTCTAGGGTTTCTGTAAAGACGAGAGAGAAAAAAACTCCGCCTATAGACATTTGAAAACTTCTCCTGAAAACACGCTATTAGGGAGTCAGTTCAGTTTCTGTGATGACACGTCATCAGTGAGAGAAGAACTTAATGATGAGTTGTCATCACTTAACTAACCTAGAATCCCGATGCAGTAAAAAAAAATTTAAAACTTACCCTGATGATTTACTGTATGTACACACCATGACCCTGATGCACAAGACAGACACCCTGACCCTGACACACAGGTCAGATACCTTGACCCTGTCGAACAAGTCGGACACCCTGACCCTGACGAGCGATCTGGACATCCTAACCCTGACGAGCGATTTGGACATCCTGACCCTGACGAGCGAGCCGGGTACCCTGACCCTGATGCGTCCTTAAGGAAGCCATGACCCTGATGCATACAAATATATACATATTTACAATTTGAACATATATAACCACATATCAATTGGTTTCATTAAGAACTTATGAAATGAGTTAGAAATACCAAATCTTATGAGTTTGACTCTGACCCTGACGCATAATTCACCATTCCCAGCTCTCCCACAAGATTTGAAAATGTGGCTTCATCAAGAGTTTTGGTGAATATGTCTGCCAGCTGCTGATTTGAAGGTACAAACTGTAATTCAATATTCCCATTCATAACATGTTCCCTAATAAAATGATATCTGATTTCTATATGCTTAGTTCTGGAATGTTTTACTGGATTTTCAGTAATGGCAATGGCACTAGTGTTATCACACCTTATTGGAATCTTAGAATAGTTCAGACCATAATCCATTAGCTGATTTTTCATCCATAGAATTTGTGCACAACAACTTCCAGCTGCAATGATTCAGTTTCAACAGTAGATGTAGAAATAGAATGCTTCTTTTTGCTGAACCAAGATACAAGCCTTCCTCCCAGAAATTGACAGCTTCCTGTTGTACTCTTTTTGTCAATCCTGCATCCTCCAAAGTCAGCATCAGAATATCCTAGCAATTCAAATCCAGACTCCTTTGGACACCAAAGTCCCAACTCTGTAGTGTCCTTGATATATCTCAAGATCCTTTTCACTGCAATGAGATGAGATTCCTTTGGGTCAGCTTGATATCTTGCACAAAGACATGTTGCAAACATTATGTCTGGCCTGCTTGCTGTCAGATATAGCAATGATCCAATCATTCCCCTATAAGTCTTCAAATCAACTTTCTTTCCATTCTTATCAGGGTCAATCTTGGTTGTAGTGGCCATAGGTGTCTTTGCTACTTTTGAGTCCTCCATATCAAATTTCTTGAGAAGTTCTTTGGCATATTTTGTCTGATGAATGTAGATTCCATCAGAGTCTTGTTTAACTTGCAATCCCAAGAAGTAAAATAATTCACCCATTAAGCTCATTTCATATTTGTTTTGCATGAGTTTGGAGAACTTTTCACACAGTCTTGTGTCGGTGGATCCAAAAATAATATCATCAACATAGATTTTAACCAAAATCAGATGACCTTGGTGTTGTCTGAAGAACAAGGTTTTGTCAATGATACCTCTTGAAAATTTGTTTTCCACCAGAAACTTTGACAGTGTGTCATACCAAGCTCTAGGTGCTTGCTTCAGTCCATAAAGTGCCTTTTCCAGTTTGTAGACATGATTTGGAAATTTTGCACATTCAAATCCTAGAGGTTGTTGGACATACACCTCCTGTTCCAATTTCCCATTTAGAAAAGCACTTTTCACATCCATTTGATATACTTTAAAATTTGAATGTGCTGCATAGGCTAAGAAAATTCTTATAGCCTCAAGTCTGGCTACTGGTGCAAAGGTCTCATCAAAATCAATCCCTTCTTCTTGAAGATATCCTTTTGCAACCAGTCTTGCTTTGTTTCTTACAACAACGCCAGCTTTATCCATCTTATTTCTGAATACCCACTTAGTACCTATTATGATCCTATCTTTGGGCTTAGGTACAAGCTTCCATACTTGATTCCTTTCAAATTGATTTAGCTCTTCCTGAATTGCCAAGATCTAGTCTGCATATTGAATAGCTTCTTCAAACTTGTTTGGTTCAATTTGAGAAAGAAAACAAGCATATAGGCATTCATTAGATGTTGCTTTCCTGGTCTGCACTCTTTTGCTTGGGTCACCAATATTCAGATCTGTTGTGTGACTTCTGGCCCATTTGGGATTGGAGATATGTCTTGATGAGCTTGCTTGACTATCATCTCCTCCCCCTAAGCCTGTGCTACCAGCTTCTGAAAACTCTCCCCCTAAATTAGTGGAAAATTCAAGGTTCAAGTTATCCCCTGATGGTGCATGTCCTGATGAATGATCCCCTGATAAAGTATCCCCTGATCTGTTGTCCAGGAAATTAACTCTATCTGCTGAAGGGGGTTCTACATTGTTTGGATTGACATCAGGAATGGATAAATTCTCCATTTGTCTGCACTCATCGGCTTCATTCTCTTGATAATCAATATCATCTTCATTTTCAAACCTGAGTTCTTCATGAAAACCAGGGTCTTCAAGCCCAGAAATTTCTTGATCATTAAAAGCTACATTTATAGACTCCATCACCACTTGAAGTCTCTTGTTGTAAACCCTGAAGGCCTTGGATGACAGAGAATAACCTAGGAAAATTGCTTCATCAGCTTTTGGATCAAATTTTCCTAAGTTCTCACCAAAATTCCTCAGAACAAAACATTTGCATCCAAAGACATGGAGGAACTTGTTGCTTGGTTTTCTCCCTGTCATTAGCTCATATGGTGTCTTGTTGTGAGCCTTGTTGATTAGTGATCTATTCTAAGTAAAGCAAGCAGTGGAAATTGCTTCAGCCCAAAAATAGGTGGGAATCTTTGCCTCTGCTAGCATTGACCTAACAGCTTCTATCAGGGTTCTATTTTTCCTTTCCACTACACCATTCTGTTGAGGAGTCCTTGGAGCAGAAAATGTATGATTTATGCCTTTCTCCACACAAAATCCCTCAACAGCTGCATTCTTGAATTCAGTTCCATTATCTGTTCTCAACATTCTAACCACTGACCCTGATTCTATTTCCACCATCTTGATATGGTCAATAATTTGTTGAGATACTTCTGATTTAGCATGTTGAATCTTTACCCAAGTGTATCTGGTGTAGTCATCCACAATGACAATTGCAAATCTTTTCTTTGACACTGACATAATGTTGACAGGGCCAAAGATATCCATATGTAACAATTGAATTGGATCTTTGATCATAGTGGCTTCCTTGCTGACAAAGGATGATTTCCTTTGCTTCCCTTGTTGACATACTGAACATAATCCTTCTTGGATAAACTCCATTTGGGGTAGTCCAGTTACCAACTCTCTCTTCACTAGATCATTAATTGACTTAAAGTTTAGGTGAGAGAGTTTCTTGTGCCATAGTCTGCTTTCATCAGGAGTAGCCTTGCTGTAGAAACATGATTCTCCACTCACTGAATTAAAATCAGCAACATAGAGATCTCCTTTTCTTATCCCTGACAAAACCAGCTTCCCATCACTTTCATTTGAGATTAGGCACTGATCTCCTTTGAAGGAAGTGATGAACCCTTTGTCACTTAGTTGACTTATGCTTAGCAAATTGTGCTTGAGCCCATCAACCAGTGCTACATTTTCAAATGAAACACTCCCATTTGCTGCTTTGCCATAACCAAGAGTTAGTCCTTTGCTGTTATCACCAAATGAAATTACTGGACCAGCCTTTTCTTGGAATTATGTGAGCAGGGCTTTGTTTCCTGTCATGTGCCTTGAGCAGACACTATCTAGAAACCAGATTTGACTGCTTTTGATCTTTCCCTACACACAAGAAAACATTTAAATTGTTTTGGGTACCCAATTTGTTTTGGGTCCTCTAGGTTTAGTCACATTAATAGATAATACAGCTTTATCTTTATTGATGACTTTTGGTTTTGGCAAATTTAAAACTTTCTCCTTTTTAGGAGCTTCAACATATGCTTTTGATTTCTCAACAGTTATTTTGCCTTTATCCTTGGAGGAGCAAGCTTTAACAGTTGGTAAATCATCAGCATACAAAATTATACCAGTCAAAATTTGTGGTTTTTCTTTGCATTGAAAAGATAAATGATTACAATTACCACAATTCCAGCACACTTTTCTAGGGGCTTCATGAATGGAAGAATAATTGCTAGTTTTATTAACACCTAGCTTACCATTTCTATTCTTCTTGCTTTCCCCTGACAGGCCTTTTTCCCTTGACGGGCTACTACGGCCTGATGCACTCTTTCTCGCTGACGACTGTGTATCCACTGATACACAGTCTAGTTCTTTCATAACTGGAGGGTTGAGTGCTTTGGCAAGAGTAAGTTTCTTGCCTCTCCCACCACTAGTGGAAGCTTCACTAACTGGGAAAATATTCCCTAATTCTAGGTTTGCTGCTGCCTTAACAAACTTGATAGGTTGTGTTGGCCTTTTTCCAAAGCTAGCTGTCATCTCAACCTCAATGGGAGGTTGCTGCACTTGAGTCTCTTCATAGCCCAAACCAGATTTTGGATCAGATTTCTGACTTTTCAAACGATCCTCCAATTTCCTGCTAGACTCACTCCATCTCTTAATGACTTCCGTTTCTTGACTGAGAAGATTCGAGGTCCATTCCTCTCTTTTGATAGCACAGTCAAGGAGATTTTTAGCCCTTGAGAGTTCTTTTTCAAGACTCTCAAGTCTAGAGTTTTCTGATTCTAAAAGAGTGTTCCTAGCAGATAACTGTTCATTAATTTTCTGCACTCTCTCAGTTTCAGCTACAGCACTCCTCAGGGTATCATAAAGATCCTTTATCTCACAAGTCACTTCCTTAACAGTTTTAACACAATCAGTTTTAGACATGTTAGAGGAAATTTCGAGGCTTACCTATGAGCTGCTACTGTAAGTGGATGTGGCCATCAGGGCTAGGTTGACATACTCTTCATTTTCTTCCTCATCAGAGTCAGCCCAGTCCTTTCCCTCTGCTATATATGTTTTTCCCTTCTTGTTTGCATTAAAAAGGTCAAAGTATTTCTTCTTGTAATCCACAACAGCTTCTTTGTCTCTAGATTCACCATCTTTTGTGGCCTTGCGGCACTCATTTGCAAAGTGACTCATCTCATTACATTTGTAGCACTTTATTCTTGATTTGCCAATAAAGTTTTTCGTGCTACTGAGTTTCCTTGCTGAAAATCTTTTAGATCCCGAAGGCATTTGGAATTTTAGCTTGGAAAACCTTTTTGCAAGAAAGGCCATGGTTTCATCCAGCTCCTCTAACTCTTCCGGAGTATATTCTTCCTCCTTGAAGTCAGCTTCTTTGTCCCCTTCTATGTCAGCATCTTCTAGTTGTTGCTTCATCAAGACACTTGGCCTTGCTTCTTGTTTGTCCTTCAGGCAGCCATTAGGGCTACAGATTTAAGCTTTCTAGCATCCCCTGACATTTCAGATCTTTGTTGAACCTCAAGTTCATATGTCTTTAGGGTGCCATAAAGCCTATCCAAGTCTAGAAGATTCATGTCCTTGGATTCCCTGATGGCTGTTGTCTTAGGATCCCATGATATGGGAAGGGCTCTCATGAACTTTCTGTTCACATCCTTGTTAGCATATGCCTTCTCATATAATCTCAGGTCATTTACCAACCTGTTGAATCTGTCAAACATTTCAGTAAGTGTTTCACCATTTTTCATTGTGAACCACTCATACTGTTGTGTCAACAGCTGCAATTTATTTTCCCTCACTTCCTCAGTACCATCACAAAGGATTTGTATGGTATCCCATATAGATTTAGACGTGATAAGATTCATGATACTATTTAGCATATCATCGTCTAGACCATTATACAAGATCCCAGTGACTTTAAGATCTTTTTTCACCTTTTTTCTTTCCTCTATCGTCATTTCGTCAGTTTGTCTTTGGGACAAGCTTTTCAGGAATACTGACTCCATTAACGACTTCTATAGGAATGAGCTTCTTGGGAACGTGAGGTCCTTCTTCTAGAATCTGCAAATATTCATCATCAATAGCTCTAAGATGAACTATCATTCTTTGTCTCTAGAAGAAGTATTTGCCCCTTTCCAACATGGGGACTTTACTGTTTTAAGCTTTGTTGGCCATAGATAATGATCATTTTTAGCAAGTGAAATCTGCTAAGAGGCTCTGATACCAATTGTTAGTGCAATATAAGCATAAGTGTTTGTAGAAGGGGGGGGGGGGGGGGGTGAATACAAACACCTGAATCTTTTCGCTCTTTTAAACTTAAAAGTGATTACTGGAAACAGTTGAAACAAACAGAAAAACTATGAGAAATAAACATACAGATTCAAGTTAAAATAGTTATATTAAAACTTGGGGTTTTTCTGGAAATCTGTATAATCACAAATGCGATTTGCAACTACAAATTCTGCAAATAAAATTTACAGCTTCTCACACTCACTAGCTACAAAAACTTTTATCTGAAAAATAAATCTCTCAAGAAATATATTACAGAGCTTCCTAGTGTTGTGTGCTTCTTTGTTTGTTTGATTTGTTGGATAGATTCAATCACTGTGTTTGTGTAATTAGAGCTCTATTGCTTATATGATAAATCAGTGAGTTGAAATCACGTGCTTGAGACGTCCTGCTCTTCTCAACTTAGCCGTAAGTATGTCACATCGAAACTTTATGTGTCAGACCGCTGCATGCTTCGTTGCTACTTTTCTTCCCCTAATCTGTGTGCATTTAATGCGTGAGAGTTCTCATTGGATCAAAAACAAACTTCAAGAAATATCTTTCCAGTTGATATTTCTTGCTTCTGAAACACGTTAGGTTGATTTCCGTGTAAGTACTGATGACGGGTGCATGCTGTCATAACGATTCACTGACTATCAACCCTGATGGACTTTGGTCAGTGCTTCTGGATCCCCTGATGCTTATTGACTGGATCAGGGCTTCAACCTTCACTTGAGTTTTACTTAGTGCTCCTTTGATCTTGATGGTTATGACTGACGGGTTACCCTGATGGGTTTGCCTGACACTGACATGTCCTGAAGTGTTTCCCTGACGGATTGGTCTGCCTTCGTCATACCCTGATAGGTTTCCTTGATAGGTTCCCCTGATGGGTTCCAATCAACGCAACTTAGAATTTCTAATGTGCGGAATACTTTGTTTTTTTACTAGTAGCATCAGACATTCTTCTTCACTTTGTCAAGTCCTTTGAATGCTTCTGTTTTCTGACTTGCCTTGTGAAGTTATTGACCATCCACTGATGAATAAGTTTATCATCAGCGGATGCAAAACTTGTGCTGATCTTAAGGTTTATAAAGTACCTCAAGTATTTACAGTTGCACAAATTATTACATAATCATCATCATCATCATTTATCTCTAACATATTTCTTCGCCGTCATTTCCACGAAAGATTAAAATCTGAATATCTTACCATGAAAAATTCACTTGACCTTGAAAAAATTTGAAAGATAGGTACGATCACCAAAAAAACTCTGATTCTTCCAAAATCTCGTTATGATTGGACGCATTTGAGGCTTCAAGATTTTAAAACTGTCAGTTAATACAATTCTGCACTTTTTAAAATAACTTCTCAACTAAAATTGTGCGGAAAAAATATTACTAATGCTAATATGTTAAAAAAAAGCTATTCAATTTTTCATGCGTCAAATGTACTCCTCCAACAACAATATCGAGAAAAAAGTTTTAAAAAATATTCAAAGTTAATTTCATGTCTTCTCGTTGCTGAACAAAATAACAAACTTTTGATGAAAAATCACAAGTCTCGCCTAACTAGCTCAAGCTTTTTCCTTGAAGTGAATACAACTACATTTAATTCTGGGCGTGGATGTGGTCGTGGTCGTGGTCGTGGTCGTGGATGCGGTCGAGGAAATCAAGTCAAGAATAATACATCTTTCAAACAAAGGAAAACAAATCACAACCAGAAGTTGGAGAAAAATGATGACCAAGGTAGACAAAAAAATTTTGAAGAAATTTGTTATATATGCGGTATGAAGGGCCATTAGTCGCGTACCTATCGTACGCTTAAGCACTTGGTTGAATTTTACCGAGTATCCTAGAAGAAAAAAGGAAAAACTATTGAAACGAACTTGGTTTTTCAAAGCAATGATCATGAGTATACTTTTTCTAATATGACACATTTGGATGTGTTTGATTTTTATGAAATCCCTAAAAGAAGCGGCGATATGAACAATAAAAATATTGTATAACAATATGTATCTTTTTGTTTATTTAAAATTTGTGATTTGTGTTTATGTTTATCTAAAGTACTTTATCTACTATCTAATTTTATTTTTATTTTTTTTAAAATGATATGGATACCTCTCATTCTCACATTGGACATAATGTAAAATTTGAAGATATTTTGTCTTGTAGATAGTGCAACTACTCACACTGTTCTTAAAAATGAAAAATATTTTACTTTTTTGCAAAAGTACAATGATAATATTTGTATGATTTCTGAAAGTACAAAATTGATTAAAGGCTCTGGAAGAGCTAACTTCACTACAAAAAAAATGACCTTCAGTGACGATCGATTTTTGGTCACTAAAAGGACCTTTAGTGACGAAATATGGTCACTAAAGGCCTTTAGTGACCAGAAAATTGGTCGTCACCTGCTCGTCACTGAAGCCCAGTCACTAAAGGCTTTGGTGACCATGATTTTGTACGCGATCACTAAGTTGCTACAGGGAAAGTGGTCACTAAAAGTAAAAAAATAAAATAAAATGCAATGGGTCAAATGTCAAGTGGGTCAGATCCGGGTCGGACCAACCCTTCTTCCTTGCAGCACGTCGCCGACGCCGGCGTAGTTTCCGGTCGGCCGCGGCATGCCAAGCTTGTTATACTCACACACACACACAACAAAACGAGGTAGAGGCACCACCGAGACAATCACCATAGGCGATTACCCCATTTCCCCTCACGCCGTCACCTGAAAAACCACTGGAACACCAACTCCAAGCTTGCCGTCGGCCAGCCTCCTCCGTTGCCGAGAACACCATTGTCGGCAAGCTCCCAAAACTCGAAAACGTAACCATTTTTGACGAATCAAGTATCGAAATGAATCCGGAGACTTCAAGGAACTCATTCATGCAATCAATTTCAAGTTTTAACAACTGAATCGCAAGAAAAATCAAGAAGAACATTCGGGTTTTAAAACTTTCGGCTAAGTTCCTAAAACGAGCTATGCTTTGCCATTTTTGAAATTGATTGAGGCAAAATGTCGATTCTAAGTGCAGAAACAAGGTCATGTAATCAATTTGAACAACCATGAAGCAATTTGAGCTTGAATCGTGAAATTATGTTCGTTGGGTTATAGGGTTCTACGGGTTTTTCTTGAATTTTTTTTTTATTAAACTTTAAAAATCAATAACTCTCAAACCATATATGCTATAAACATGTGCTATATATGAAAATGATACTGAAAAATATTATCTACATAATGGTATAAACAAAAATAATAATAAATGTAAAAATAAAATAACAATGGGTATACCTCTTTAAAGCCTCAATAAAAAAAAATAGAAAAAAAATATAAAGTAAAAAAAATATAAAGTAAAAAAAATATATAGTAAAAAAAATAGTAAAAAAAAAAGAAATGATAATATAAAGTACAAATATAAAATTAAAACAGAAATGATAATAAATTGCTTAATATGAAAAGTTATAGTGAAAAAAAAATAGTACCATATTTTTTTATAAAAATTTTATCACTAATATGACACAACAAAAAAATAATATATCATAAAATTGTATGTCATTATAAAGTAAAAAAAATTACTATACATTATTATATCATAAAATTATATAGAGTCAAAAGCATTTTTTCACCAAAGAATTTAGTGACGAACATATCTATGGTCAAGAAGTTAAGTGACCAGATTTCTAGTTACTAAACAAGTTTTAATGACGATACCAAGATGTGGTCACCAAATTCGGTCACTAAAGGAAAATTTATTGACCACTTTCTTGTTTTGGTCACTAAATTTGTTTGTTCACTAACATTTGGTGACCAAAAAAAAATTAAGTCACAAAAGGCTACTTTTGGTGACCAGAATTTTATTCGTCACTAAAATTTTCGTCACTAAAGGCCATTTTTTTTGTAGTGCTTGTTGTTACCTGAAGGAACAAAGTTAATTATAAATGATGTATATACTCTCCTCCAAGTCACAAAGAAAAACTTAAGTTTCAAAGGTATTCGCAGAAATGGATATCATGTTGAAACAATAAATAAAGAATTTCTTATATCACATGCATTATAGCGGGTAAGAAATGTATTGTCGAACAATTATCCACTTTCATTTCCGAATTGTACTACACAAATATACGTGTCATTGAGGCGAATGCTATCATAAACCAGAAGTTCACTAATATAAATAATTTTATTATTTGGCATTATCAGTTGGGACATTTGGGATCGATAATGACGCATAGAATTATTGAGAATTCACATAAGCATCCATTGAAAAACCAGAAAATTTTTCAATCAAATGGATTCTTCTGTGCTGCTTATTTTAAAGGAAAATTGATTATTATGCCCTCTTCAGCTAAAGTTGGAGTATAATTTTCTAAATTTTTGAAACATATTCAGGGTGAGTGGACTCATTCACCCATCAAGTGGACCATTTAGATATTTTATGTTGTTAATTGATGCATCAACTAGATGGTCACATGTATATTTATTATCATCTCGCAACATGGCGTTTGTGAGATTGCTTGCACAAATAATTTGATTAAGAGCATAGTTTTCAAATTATCCTATTGGTTCAATTCACTTAGATAATACTGAAGAGTTTACATCACAAGCCTTTAATGAGTATTGTGCGTCAATTGAGATAAATGTTGAACATCTTGTAGTTCATGTTCATACACAAAATGGTCTTGCAAAATCATTTATCAAACGACTCCAATTGATTGCCAAACATTAATTATGAGAACAAATCTCACTATTTCGGTTTGGGGACATGCTATTTTACATGCAACAACATTTGTACGCATCAGACCTTCAAGTTATCATAAATTCTCTCATTTACAATTGGCTTCTGGAAGTTAGCCTAATATTTCTCATCTCAGAACTTTTGAGTGTGCAATATATATATGTCCCAATTTCTCCACTACAACGTACCAAGATGGTCCTCAAAGAAGGTTGAGAATATATGTTGGTTATGAATCTCCTTCTATAATAAAATATCTTGAGTCATTGACGAGTGAAAAATGAAATTATACGGAATGCATCAACATTAAATATATTTTATCCTCGTACAAATCAATGTGAACTAGAAATTCATAAAATAATTCATTTATAAGGTATTGCAAATTAATTGTCTGATACATTCAATGATATTAATAAAATGACTAAGCCACATATATCAGCTGAAAATGCTCCTACAAAAATTGATGTGTAAAGGACAGACTATTAATGCAAATGAGTCAAAACCTCGCCTGAAGTGTGGTAGATCAATTGGTTCCAAAGACAAAAATTCTCGAAAAAGAAAATGAGCAAATAATCTAGATGCCTAAATAAAGGAAACAGAATCTCCAGAAGAGACCTGTGACATGATGGATAAAATCTTGGAAGAGGTTAAGGTACCTGAAAGTATTGAAAGAGAAAAGATCTCAATAAATTATGTTGTCACAGGAAAAAGATGGAACCGAAACAATATTATCATCGACGAAGTTTTTACATATAATATAACGTTTGATGTAATGATGAAAAACGAGGATCTTGAACCTTAATCTGTTGATGAATGTCGACATAGAGATGATTGGCCAAAATGGAAAAAAGTAATACAAGAAAATTTGAACTCAATTGATAAACGCAAAGTTTTTGGACCTGTAGTCCAAACCCCTGAAGGGGCAAAACCCACTGGTTATATAATGGGTATTTGTGCGTAAAAGAAATGATAAAAATGAAATTACAAGATATAAAGTCCGTCTTGTTGCTCAAGGATTTTCGCAAAAATTGAACATTAATTATGAAGAGACATATTCTCTTGTAATAGATGCTATAACATTTCGTTATTTTATTAGTTTGACAGTAATTGAGAAATTGGAAATGCGTTTGATAGATGTTGTTACTGCATATTTGTATGGTTTCCTCAACAATGATATTTATATGAGGATCCCTGAAGGATTTCAATTGCCTGGAATACATAGGTCACATTCTCGTGACTTTTATTCAATTAAATTGCAAAGATCCTTGTATTGATTAAAACAATCTAGACAAATGTAGTATAATTGTTAAATGAATATTTGTTGAATGAACACTATAAAAATGATCCTATTTGTCCATGCGTTTTTATAAAGAAATATGGACTATCATTTGCTACAATTGTTGTTTATGTTGATGACTTGAACATTATTGGAACTCCTGAATAGTTTCAGAAAACGATTGATTACCTGAAAAGAGAATTGGAAATGAATGATCTTAGAAAAACAAAACTTTGTCTTGGTTTACAAATCGAGCATCTAGCAGATGAAATTTTTTCTCATCAATCAACATATACAGAAAAGGTTTTAAAATGTTTTTACATGGACAAAGTACACTCACTCAGTTGTCCTATGATTGTTTAGTCACTTGATGTTAAAAATGATGTTTTTCGACCTCGAGAAGATAAAAAAGAAATACTTGGTCCTAAAGTACCATATCTTAGCGCTATTGGTGCATTTATGTATCTTACTAATAATACACGACCTAATATAACATTTTCTGTAAATCTATTAGCAAGATATAGTTGTGCTCTCACACAAAAACACTGGAATGATGTTAAGCATATGTTTCGTTATCTTCAAGTAGCAACTGATATGAGATTATTTTATTCTAATAAATCAAAAACAGTATTAACTGGTTATGCAGATGCAAATTATTTATCTGACTCACATAAAACTCGATCGCAAACGGGTTATTTGTTTACTCATGGAGATATAACCATATCATGGGGCTCTGTAAAATAATCTTTGGTTGCTACCTCTTCTAATCATGCAGAAATACTTGTAATTCATGAAGTCAGCCGAGAATGTATTTGGTTGAGATCAATTTGTAAGCATATCCGGAAAATATGTGGCATAAACTACGACAAGACAGTCCCAACAGTATTATTTGAAGATAATACAGCATGCATAGCACAACTGAAAGAAGGTTTTATCAAAGGAGACAGAACAAAACATATATCACCAAAATTCTTTTTCACTCATGAGATTCAAAAGAAATATGAAATTGATATTCAACATATTCGTTCAAGTGATAATCTTGCGGACTTGTTTACGAAAGTACTACCCACTATAATTTTTAAAAAATTGGTACATAAAATTGAAATGTGTTGACTTAAAAATTTGATATGATGTTAGATAGATTCCTTTTTAGAGATTGTGTACTATTTTTCCTTTACTAAGATTTTTTCCCACTGCGTTTTTTCATAGAAAGGTTTTAACAAGGCGCAATTTCTTGAAAATGAACATCTAAGGGGGAGTGTTATGAATAATATGGATTTTCCTTCATTTTCAAGTTTCAAAAGCTTTTAACATATTTTTTCATTAATATATAAAACTTTTGGTTCCTCAAATACCTATACATTCATTGTATATCATGTATTTCATAGCCTATAAATAGGCATGTATATGAGTTGAAAATATAAATAAAGTGATAACAATTATCTACTATACTTTTCTCTCATTTCATCTTAAGATTATATCATATTGTTAGTGTTTTTATAATTGACACATATTGTATTATAATACATAATAAATAATATAAAATATATTATATACAGAGTATATTATATCAAATATTACCGCTTAAAATATTGCATGGAAACAAATAGTTTTGATTATCCACCGTATTATTAAAATTTATTAATATATTACTGGTCATACCAATTTTTTATTTTTATTTTTGTCATCAAAGACCACAGGAAAGAAATTATAGTATAACTAGATTAGCAGAGAAATTAATTCAGCTAGATTTAATATAAATTGGAGTCATATCGACCTGCAAGTGCAACTGGACATGGGTTACAGAATTAAAGAGATGGATGATTGGAGTGGGAGGGACAGAGCTAAAGGCTACACATGTCAGTCGCTGCTGCTGGCAGTTGCAGAAGAGAGAAACAAGTAAGTAATTAGAAGATGATATATGAGAGTAAAAGACAGAAATTAAAGGCAATGGAAAAGGCTGGCAATAAACACTAGATATGGAATTTACTGTGGGCCCCCCATCTTCTTCTCTTCTTGTCTAGTCACCATCCCCACCCCCTTTTTCCCGTAATTCTCTCTCAGCACGCTAAACATATATATAGTGTCCAACACTCCCCCAAAGGATAAACTATATATCTATGCTTAGTTTAATGGGAAATTTCGTACCCCTAATTTTATTTTGATTATAATTTTAATGTTGCAGTTGGGAGGAAATTATTTTTCTTTCCTAAATAGTTCTTTAATAAAAAAGAGTATAACGTAAATTTATACCAATTTCATCTCTTTAAATATATATTAAAGTTTGGACACACGTTATGCGTGTACAAATATACATTCAATTATGAATAATACAAGATGTCAATAATAATATATTTAATAGAGTTAAATTATTTTACATAAAATATAAACTAAAATAGAGAACAAAATAATATTGCCTTTATTTTTTCTAAGTTACGTTTATTTTTTTTTTTTTTTTGTGAATATTAAGATTGTGTATTTAATTGAGATTTACATATATAAATGATAATTTTTTTAAAATCTTTTATTATTTCTAATGTAATTATAATAAAATATAAGTTGTTAGTTTGTAAGTTTATTATTGTTGATCATATATTTATTGTAATCGTATTATTCCATTTAAAATTGATTGTTATTTTTTGTGGTATATTATACATAGTAGTCATTATTTGGTGAGTGTTAATATAGTAGGGTTTAGAAATTTTGTTTCTTAGTTAGATTCCAAGGAAATAGTGCATGTGTCCATTTATAAAACTCAACTAATATAATATGTAATATTACACAACTTTTATGTTTTATTATAAAAAAATTTAAAAAATATGTTTCTAATCAATTTTGGATAAAATCCCCTTGAACAAAAAGAAAAAAACTAAAACATAGTACTCTAATCACTTATGGATAAAATTCTTATTGGATTTTTTATATATAAGTATAGATACTTGCAATATACAAACTATTATACAACTTTAAATTTTCATTTTGCTATAAATTTTCAATTATATTATATTAGACCATAAAAATTTATATATAATTTAAAAATATATATAGGAATACTAAAAATGTAACATAGAATTTAAGATATAGAACAAATGAAATGGATATTACATATGTGGATATGCATGTATTCATATTCGAATTCATTTTTAATTAAATAAGGATAATATTCATTTTTTCGAATACAAGATAAAGTACTACTTGAAATCGAGATATCTGGTTAAGTGAGTTCAAACTTTTTTCATTTGAGTTGACACGAGCCTTTTTGAGCTCCTATACACAAATTTATGAGTTAATATATTTTACCAATAAAAATATTAATTTCACATAATCATACGACTATGCTATTAATTACAAAAATTAAAAATATTTATATATCTCTTCTATTCTTTATGTTGTTTCAATACTTATGATTAGAATTTTCAAAAAGAAAAAATAGATTTGTAGGTATACAAATAATAGATATGATTACTATAACTTATTTTCTTAATCCTATTGAATAATTGTTATAAATTGTTTTTTTAGTATAGAACATATTATGTTATTTGGATAAAATACATTGTTAGTAAACATTATTATCTATGATTCATAATATTAGTCGTTTTAGAGGAATTCACGGATATTTAATGAGTATATTGTAAGTTAAATTAATGATTAATTGTAATTCCATATTACAATATTACACTTGCAATAATTAGTCAAATTAATTCTTTTTCCAATTAGTGTGCACATCTCCCATAGACTTTTTCAACAAGAAATAAAGATAATATGATAAATAGTTTTATTTATTTACCTAGTTAGATAATCGTAATATGTCAATTAAAATAAAATTTTAACAAATTTTTAAATGAATTAATATTATGATCCGAATGTATTTGAGAACTTAATGAGAGATAATAGAGATATAGAACTTTATGAAAGTATACAACAGATCTGTTAGTACAAATATCAACACTAATATCCATGTTATGAAATAGTTGCGGTTACCAAAACGGTACGATAGTTTGGATATCATTCTCTCTGGACTTAGATAGTAGCATGCAATATAGGCTACCTTGAATTAAAATTTTAAATAATTCTTTTATCTACATACCCATGCCATTAAACATGAAATTACATTAGACATGATTCAAAGAAAATCTGAAGAAAAGAATGAAGCAGTATCGATATTGTGAATGAAAAAAGGAGAATGTAAACGTCGTAGCTGCAAGAATGATGGACACTGATAAATGGAAAAGGTATAGATGAGGAGAGTAGTTGTTTTCTGCGTCAAAAACCCTTATTGCAATTGTCCAGAAATAGAAGTTCAAATTTTAAAATTTGTAGTTCCCGTCCCTGAGAAACTAATGTTCTGCATAGTTATTATTTGGAATGTGAATAAAAATGAAATAAAATTAAAGAAAAAAATGTTGATGAAAGAGGAGGATAACGAGAAATAGAGAGGGTTTGAAATGAAAATTATGGTGTAGTGTTGAAATGAGTAATACCATTATTAGAGATAAGTAGTAGTTGTTATGATAATAATGAATAAGTTTAAATAATAACTAAATTATTTGTGATATTTACCTATATGATAAATTGTAGTTTTAGAAGTTATTAATATGTGTCTATATTGTAATTATTTTAGTAAATGAATAATATTCTTGATCTCATATTTTATGTATTTCTATAACCAACTAGAAGATAAAGAATGACCGTTACAATATTTATTATATTTATCATTTTAAATTTTCTTTACGTTTTTTGTTATCCTTTTTTTTTATCATTATTTTTTTTTATAATTCGATTCATTCTCGGTCCGACGAGTAACTTGCAACATAAAAACTTGTAGACATTTGGATAATAACGAAGCGAATGAGTGGGGAACCATAGCAGAAGAGCGTGCAGTATAAAGACAAGTAGAGAGGGAATTGGACAACATGGATTTTCATGTCGCAAATAGCATTTGCGTAATCGTATTAAAACCTTCTAACTTTGTAAAATAGATAATAGTTAATTGGTCTCCTTTAGTAATTTTGGTATAGTTATAATATTATATATATTCATTTGAAACAATTTTACAAGTACAAAACTTAATAAATTCTTGCATTTGTAACAATTGAGTTAACCTATAATATTCTGGCTCAAAATTATTGACCCAATTGTATCACTTTAGAGTCATCAACGGTCAATTTAGAATCCCCTCGTGCATGGAGGTTCTCCGGTACAACACAATTAAAATTTTATATATAATTTATCATATTTTTATTTCCATACTCTTCTCAAAAATTATTGTATTTTTCTTTTTTCTTTTCTTTTTTTTTCAACCAACCAAACTCAACCTTAGTCTTATAAGTTGGTAGACTAATTTCCACCTTTTTGATATGAGACACTTTTACATTAATTGTGATTTTTCAATTATCAGTTCTTATTTATTCACCTAGGTAGAATCTAGTCTTACTAATTTAGAATTTAGGAAGCTTGAATATGTTTACTTTCGAATATATTCAAATTTAAAATTAATATGGATCTGTTTGGAAATTTGCTGTACAATTTTTTTTCCTATACCGTAGTGTTATTAAGAGTCTTATTTTGATTTTTGAGAAATATGTAATAATTTGTTTAAGAAGCTTAGGTAGTGTTTTCCTTTGTTGCAGTGTTTTTATAATATTTTAAAATATATGGTGATGATTTTTTTTTCCATATTTTGGAAATTCTCTTAATTCAAATACATAATGTGGTAGAAGTCCTTTAGTACTGTTAAGTGGAGAACATCTTGAAAACAAAGTAGTTGAGTATATTCTTTTTCCAGATTATGGAAATTCGGAAATAACATTGATGTAATAATTTTGTGATAGTTTTCCAGAACAAATAATTAATACTAATAGGGACCAGTCGTAATTTAATCCACTGTACGTCTATGTTTAGCGGTTGAATCTGGACAGTAATAGTTTGGTGAAAATTAGTTATCACCTTTCTTTCTGTCTTTTTCTCTTTAAATTATGGTGATACACTATACTTAAACAGAGATAGATATTAATTATTTTTTAAAAATTTCAGGATAATATACTCATTCATTTTACTTTTCAAAACGTTATATATATATATATATATATATATATATATATGTATGTATGTATGTATGTATATACATTTGTTTGTAATTTAACCTATAGATAACAAGTCTTTCCCTTATAATTTGCTAAAAATATATAAAAATAACTTAGTGATTTAGTTACTGAATCAATTTATTAACTCGCAAATTCAAATTAAACTATCTTTAGCTATTATAGGTACTTTGTTGAATGGGCTTAAGATTCTTGTTACACTTCTTACCTAATTCAATTTTGAAAAGAATTGTAATTAAGAAAATTAAGTCAATTTAGAATTTGAAGTTTAGGCATAACTATAAAATTGAATTAGTTTTTTTTCATATGGATTCTCTACTGATATTAATATCATATATTTTTTTAATTGGCGATTTGAAATCTCTTTTCAAACTAACTTAATTTTATTCGTACTCAATTCTCATGAGGTTTGATTCTTAATCACTAAGTTATAAGTGAGTGTTTTTAACCACTTCGGCTAATTTACAAGCACCACAACCTCATATTGTATGTTTAATTAATAATTATATTTTTAAATAATAAATATTTTTTAATAAAAATTGTTATAAATGTTTTATTGATGATAAGATAAGAAGACTGTAAGACAAATTTTAGAAAACATGTCTCTATAATGAAAAAATTATGCCAATTTAATTGTTTTTGATATAATTTTATTTTCAAATGTACTTATTTTGTGAACAAATGGAGTATTTTAAATAAATAATATTCTTAAATATATCAGGTAGGTGTATAACACATTCTTGTGAAAATATCAATTATTCTTATCATAATTTTAATTCTTTTTGTTATTTAATTCAAGTTTGAGGAATGTCATGTACGTGGTCTTAACGCCTGCCAAGGGATGTATATATGTAAGTATATATGAGTAATTATATGAAAATTTATAAGTTATTTTAGGTGAAATAGCTTGATTGTACATGTACATATTCATAAATCAGTAGAACTTGTTCATCTTAGAATTACACAATAAAAATTTTCTTACTCAAATAAAAATAAAAATTATGAATATTTATGTCACAATATCTCACATTTAGACTTTATAAATCCCTAGGTTCGGATAGAATTATTCGCATAGAAAGTTCAGCTTTCCTAAAGAAAAAGTATGTTTAGTCATAGAGATGCATTTTTTAAAATATTGTAATTATGTAGAGTAATTATCTTTTGTAGATGGTATAACTTTATCTCAAGAAACTTCAGCTTTATAGATGGTATAATTATGCAAAATATATCAATTTAAGTAAATCAGTTTGTATGTCGGTGAGTAGTACCAATATTTTTGCTTTTTGGTTAATATTAAGAGAATTATTAGTTTTTAGATTTTTTCATTTGTACTTTTTTTATATTTGTAATTATATGTATAAGTCTATAAGGTAATATTTTTTTAACTATTAACTTGTTTAAAATCAAAATTAAATAGTATTTATTCTAAATATGAAAAGAGAAACTCTTTAAAATTAAAATAAATAGTACTTGATTTTGAATCAATTAAAATTATTTTTAGTAACAATATGAAAAGGAAAGAGTAACTAAATAGACCGAATCTATAATTGACTCAACAAAATCGACTTTATTCCTGAAATATAGTTTCTCAATTAATATATAATATTAAACAAATCGATAGAATTGACATTTGTGGATTAATAATATTGCTAAGTTTGTAACATTATGAATATTCAGTTGATGATTCAGAAAATTTCCCAACAAAGAATAGTGCCGGACTGCCGGTACAAAAGTTCAACGTGTAATGTTTTGTAAGAATTATTAAATGTTAATCAGGTTTATTAATTGTAATTGGGAAAGTAATTTTGATGTATTTTAATTTAGTGGGGGTCTAGGCGGAATTTATTATTAAAACTTTTATAGTATATAAATTTATTTTCTTCTGTAATTTAAATTTTATAATTTACCTCAAAGTTGTACTAAAAGGAATATCTTTATTAAAATACTTTTTTTTAAATAGGAGGTCACTGTTTAAATATTTACGCATACACTCACGTATTTATCAATTACCTTGCAGACACACTTATCAAATACCTTGCACTGCCCCATACACTCATACATTCATCAATCACATTGTAGGGTTTTTTATTAGTATGTAAAATTCGAAACCTTAACATAATTATTTTTTAAAGGAGATAGCTGATGATAACCAACTGTTAGGACATTAAAACACTTTAAGAGAGATTTATGGCAAGAAAAAGGTTTATGGTTAATAGCATTAAGGGAGTGTGGAACACGAATTTGGCTTCTCTCCCTTATCATTTTCTCTCAAATTCTTTTAATATATGCACTATAATTTTGAATACAATTTATCTTACATAATTTTAATTGTATAGATATGAATAGAATGTGAAAGGTAAGAGGGTGTATCATGTTTTATACAATTTAACCATATAAAAAATATTATTTTCACAATTAAAAAAATGCATCAATTCTCAATTATTTGAATTACATTAAATTTTATCTATTAAAATTAATGTGTTTTATATTGGTATATTGCATGAAACTTTGTACAGCCCTCTATTTTATTCATGTTATATCTATTTGTACGATTAAAAATACATAAAAAAAATTATTTAAAATTATAAGTTACATCCAAAAAAAATAATTGAGGGAAAGGGATAACTAGAAATTCGGTGGATCAAGATTTGTTGCTCACAGGTTTTTCTAATATTGCGGGCGGTGTTTGAAATAAGTCCAACTTACCAAAATGGAAGTGTGTGTTAATTTTTTTATTTGTAAAAAAATTATTTTTATCCTATGGAGTAAATTTAGTTTAATTTTGGACTTAATTTCCTTATATATTTAAATGATTATAAACATTACTACACACATCCAATAAAAGTACAAGATTAATTTACATGCTCTTAAATTTTTTTATTGCTATATTTTCATAAGATAAAATCTGTTTAAAATTCGTAAACAATAAAATATTATTGCTGCAGCCCATAAAAGTAGAGCTCGATCATTCCTTTCCTCTAACATTGTTTTTTTCTTTTTCCTTTTTTGGTTTATCCTCTAACATTGATTTTACTGGTTACTTCTCCGTACAATATTTTCAGAATATTTTTGAGATATATACCGGTATATACAAGTATAAATACAAGGATGCAATAGAAAATACATTTTGTTTTTGTAATTCAAACATCAGTATATTAGATTTTAAAGTAATATTAGTTTAACTAGTTAATCTAAGTTAATAATTATAATTTTTTAGTTTAGACGGGAACTTTTGACCGAAACACGATTTACATTTATAACTTTCATAGTTACATTAAATTTGAAGTTAATTTCATTCAAAAATTCAAAATGTATCTTTAATTTTGAAAATTGAAGAAATAAAAAATTGACAAATTTGATTATTGAAAATATCAATTAAGACATTTTGTTAGGTACCTAATTATTAATTATATACACAGCTCTTTAGCTAGATATTTGCAAATTATAATACATCTATTGCAAAATAACTTATTCTGAGTAGCTTGTCTAGTTGCACACCAGTTTTAAACAAATTATTTAGCATGCAACTTTATGTATGAAAAAAATATAAAAGAAAGAAAGGAAATGAAGATATGGAAACAATTTCACGTAAGAGAATATAATTTTTCATTTGATATGTATTGCAATATTCTAGAAAATCTATAATTATGAAAAAATTTAATCATACTAAGTCAGGGAAATTAAAATTCGGTATTTGTTTTCCCATAACGATCGTGAAACAAAAAGTAATGTACTTTAATCATATTTTGCAGGTTAATAACTTAATATTACTATTAGATGACTGAAATGAAACAAAATAAACATGTACATTATTTATTTGGTCTTTTCTATTGTTCATAATATTCATTTTTTAACATTAATTTTTATAGTATTAGTTAGGTTTAGTTTCCATCATTACTTCTCATAAGTCGATGTATTCACAAAATCAATGAGTTTGTTTTTCTTTTAACATACAAAATCAATAATATATATATGGTATACGTTTCCATAATTTTTTTCATTTCTAAGTTTTCTTATTTTCCTTCTAACTCTATGTATATCTCCTTCTAATTACGGAGTATATTTTTTGTTCCCATTTTCCTTCGGTTCAACAAACTTGACCTATGTTATATATATTACTCCGTATAACTCATACTATGTACTTTTTAAGTAGTATATAAAATGTAAATATTCTGATGTGAATTGGAAAGCCAGAAACTTATTAATTAGCTTGACACAGAGAATTGTCAATATGGCGAAAAAAAAATGTAGGTGTAATATATATATATATATATATATATATATATATATATATAGTATGGATTATCATCAAAAATATAATTCTCATTAATTGATGGGAAAACCAACAAAAATATGTCTCGTGCAATATATTTGATTACATTGTAATCCATATACTTTCTTAAATTCATAATTGTTGTTCGTGCTAAGTCGGAGTTAATATTGATATCAATAAAAATATTTGTTATTAAATGTTGAGTTGATATTTTTTTATTAGAAAGTCAAACATTTAAAATTAAAAGTATAACCGTAAATGAGTTGAATACGAGTTAATAATGAATAAAATAGAGTTGTTTCAACTTTATAAAAATAAATCAGTTGTCTAAAAAAACAAACTACATCTACCTCACCAATAAAACAAATAGGGGAAAAAGAAAAGAAAAGAAAAACGAGAAAACGATTCATGTAATGTTTTTATTCATGTGATGGGGATTTGTAGTTTATCCTCTGGTTAGTTTTATGAATAATTGGTTTTTTATATATTTTTTTAATATTACTCCGTCATACTCAATTTATATTATTTTGTATAATTTTTTTAACAGTTAAACGTTAATGTAGTACAGAATAAATTAACACAAATGATTATAGTATTCTCTATTTTGATAAATCATGTTGATTTGATAGATAAAGTAATAGGACACGTTTAAGATATATACATTATATATATATATATATAGACACACACGAACACATTATATGGAAAAATGTCATAACCTAATATTTTTAGAAGACAATGTAGCTGGAAGGTGTATGTGATGCCACGTACGTATTCTTTGAAAATCTTGCTCCATGTCAATCGAAAAAATATTAAATAAAAAATAACCCAAAAATGCTGTATTGCTTTACTTCACTTTCTTATTTTCTTCTTGTCCCCAATTTATTACTGTTCTCCGCTTCTCCTCATCCCTCCCCCTAACCAGCTATACCCCGCAATTCTGCAACCCATCTTCATCGCCGTGCGTCCTCTCTAGCTTATTTCCTCTCCCTTCACTCTTGCTCTCTCATTCTTTTCTCAATATTTTTCAAAGCATAAAATTAGTTTAGAATAGATGCTAAGAATTTTAACTTTGATTCTGTTTATTTAACTTATCGAACATAAATATTATGACCTTATTCAAAAGAACTAATATTGCAGCAAAAATTATAAACTTATGTCTCGATATTTTAATATTAGTTTTATTTATTATAAATAAAATATAATTATAAAGACAATTGTTTTAAAAAAAATGAGTAGATGTCAACTCATATTATTAATTAAATAGTTTTTTTAAATTCACATCAGTGTTAATTATGAATTGGGGGAAAATTGGATCAATTTAAAATCTAAAAATTAGTAGATAGACATTTACGATAGTACAAAATATATGGATCAAAATAAAACTAAATTTACGGTACAAAAATTATTTTATTAATTTTTCCATTGAATTATACAAGCGTCATTTACTCATTTGAATATAGGGTAAATTCTCCCAAAAACTGTGAATATCTCTAGTTATTTAGATATAGCTAGAGTATTCGCATTAGATATTTTATATTTTTTATAAGTTTTATTTTAAAATTTATATTTGCATCAGATATTTAAAACAGAAATTTTAAAAGACACAAGAATATGTAATTCAAAATAGTCTTACAAAAAGAACAAAAGTCACATGAAAGGATAGAAAGCTTAGTAAATGCAATATGACATTGACATAGCATCAAATACGTCGGATACTGGATTGCACGTAAGAGCATCCGCATCGTTTTCTTAAATTTAAACTTATTCTTTATATTTAAAATTTTTTGATAAACAGTAAAAGAAAGTATGAATTATACAAGTATTTTTATTTTAAAACTAGTTTAATGATTATAAAGAATATATTCTTAAATCTATACAATCACTATTCATATTCATCAAAATTATAATATTATTTTATCATATTTTATCTTATTCTATAATTCTATATATATATATATATATATATATATATATTATTTATATTAAAATATTACATATTAATTTAATATAAAAACTAATGTTCTATTTATATTTAAAGCCATTAATATAATATTATAATGATTAATTAATACATTAATATAAAATATTAACATATATATTATAATTATTTTTATTGTATTATATACATATTATATTATATTATAATTATTATATAGTATTTCATATATATAATATTAATATATTATAATATATAAAACTAATACATAATATATAAATATTAAATTAATGTTATTCATATATTAATATTATATTTTTTAATATATTAAAATGTGACTTATTTTAATATTATATTATAATTATTTTACATATATAAATGTGATATATATATATATATATATTATACATAAAATATATTATTATATAATATATTTTAATATATAATAACACATTATTTATTAATTAAAGAATTAACAAATGTAAATAATAAATATTTAAAATATTATTATTTTAGTATATTATATTATATATTAAAAATTTTGATGTAGATAAAATAATTAAAAAATCTGTATATATATAAAAAGATATAATTAATTTTGTAGATAGCCTAACACCCCACTCCCCACCTTACATCCCACCGTCACCCCCGCCCCCAGACTCTTCTCTCTCTTAAAATCTCCGATGCAATTCCCGTGTTCTTCAGCTCCTACGGTATTGGCAATAAATAAATACAAGCTGCATGGTTTTCAACGCGCCGCTGTCACGCGCTTCCAGGGGATTGAGACAGAAGGTGTGGCCTACCAAAATGGAGATGTCAGCTCAAATAGTACGTACACACTAGTGGCAGAGTAGGTAGCCCTGCAGGGTACGGAAATGCGTGCGCGTATACGACGGTGTAAAGTTGAAGCTTGTGATTGGAGCGTGTCTTACAGCGTGAGCATAATCTGATCGTCTCTTCGCTCATTACTACGACTACTACTACAACTGTACGCACTCCCCATCTCTCCTCCTGTCATTTCAGTCACCCCCATTGTACTGTTCGTTCCTTTTAATATATTTTACGTACCAGTAAATAATTATTTACTCGTTCCTTTAATAATAAATATTCTCACGAGTTCACCACAATAATTGTCAAAAAAATTTGCTGAAATTTTACGTTAATTGACACATTTTCATAATTTAAATAAATGGATAAACATATTCATTATATTACACTTATTTATTGGTGATCAGTTTATAAGAAACATACATATTAAATAAAAAATATGATAATTTAATTTATTATGGTAAGGATAATCTTGTACTTTAAAGTTATACTTAATCATTAGTTTAGCTATTCAATATACTCTTTAATATTTGTGAACTTTTTAAAAGTGATTATTATTGTGAACCAAATTAAATAGTAATTATAAATGATATTTGTTATTAGAATATTATTATGAGAATTGAATCAATACAAATCTGATTTTGAAATTTCACTAAAATGAGCTCATTTAGAATTATATTTACTAGTTCTATTTTTATACTAGTTTTATAAATGCATGCACGGTATGATAGAATATTTAAATATTTGTAATTTTAGTAATTTTAAATAATTAAATAGTTATTAAAATTTTAAAAATTACTCCCTATGTTCGAAAATTGGAGATAAATTTATAAAACAATTATTATCATGTTATTTGAAATAATTGTAGTGATAATTATGGTAAAAACCATTAACTTATAGAGCTAATTAGTGTAGTGAATTAATAAAATGACATTTAAGGAAGTTCATGAATTTTTATAATTTAAAATAGAAATGTATTTCTTATTTTGGACAATCGAAAAATGATTTCTTTTATCAACAAAATTCACCATAAAACTAACTCAATTATAACCACTTTTTTGACCCTGATGAAATTTAATCACCTAAAGGGTCATATGGATATAGTATAATCACTTGAATTAACCAGAATCTCACAAAAAAAATATATTTTTCCAAAATTTTGGAACAGATAAAATATCATTTATTAATACATTAAAATTTAGTAATAGTGTTGCATCCTTGCATAATACATATGAAAAGATTTTCTTGTAAATTTTATATTTATTACATGCAAGAGAAAAACTAAATTAAAAATATATGCTAAACTTCAAAATTAAAATATTAAAAATTTATTCATAATGTCAATTTGATATAATTATTTCTTAAGATTTGTAATCGTTGGTTCTACTTTTATTTTTATGATTGTTTATATTGTCTTAGCTCTTTGTTTTGATTTTAGATATATATGCAATTGGTATAGATTTGATGAAAAAAAAATTCTTGATACAGTTTTTTTTAAAGTCTATCTAAGAATTGTAACATGGAATTTCTTTTTTGTACATTAAAATATTTTCAAAATTGACTTTGTTTCTTATACATGTATAATTGTGTATATATATTGAATATATATATATATATATATATATATAATTTTTTTTATTTATACTTAAATCCATTAATACAATATTACAATGATTAAATAATGCATTAGTATAAAATATTAACATATATATTATAATAATTTGCATTATATTATAATTATTATATAGTATTTCATATATAATATATAAAACTAATGCATAACATTATTCATATACTAATATTATATGTTATAATATATTAAAATGTTAGTTATAATATTTAATATATTATTTATATGAACTGATATTTTAATATTATATTATAATTATGTTACATATATAAATGTGATATATTATATATATATATATATATATATTTATTTATTTATTTATTATACATATAATATATTTTAATGTAAATAACACATTATCTATTAATTAAAAAATCAACAAATGTAAATAATAAAAAATTTAAAAATTATTATTCTATTATAGTATACTATATATTAGGAATATGATGTATATGAGATAAATAATATATATATATATATATATATATATATATATATATATATATATATAAAATATGCTTGATTGTGTAAAATACACTAAAGAGTCTGTTGGGACAAACCGGTATGAATTCCTTAAATGTCGTGTCCATGTCAATGCAAAATATGTGAAAATTTCTAAAAGTGGCAGGATAAAATATTGTATGGCATATTGCATATGATCATTTTAATTGCTCTTTTTCCTTTTCTAAATCGGTGGTAAAAAAAATTGACATTTAATAATAAAGTAAACAATATATTACTCCTTCCACTTCACAAAAAAATTATAATTAAAAATAAGATATATTCTATAAAGAGTTACATTTATATAATATTATTTATATATCTTCAATACATAATATTTTTATATTATTACCACTTGGATATCTAAAGTAATAAATTTCATAAAACTTGCATTTATATCTTAGACTAGAAGAAGGATTTAATTGACAAGAGCTTACATTTACAGTAGAATTTGTTACTCCCTCCGTTTTAAGAAAAAAAAGTTACATTTGAAAAAAAATATATTCTAAAAAAAAGTTATATTTAAATTTTTTTGGTTATTTTTCTATAAATTAAAAAAAAATCAATTATAAACTTATATATTTCATTATAATTTAAAAATTCATAACAAATTTAATGAGAAAAAATTATTATTTATATATTTAATTTTTGATAAAATATGCAAAATTAATAATCGTAAAAAATTTAAATGTTACTTTTTTTGTGGGAGGAAGAGAGTACTTTTTTGGTCAAAGCCTAAAAAAAAAAAAAAAAAAAAAAAGACCACCATATATTGACTAAAGGATATTCTATTTATAACTTAATAGTCCTGTTTTAGATATTAGTCTAAAAATACTGAAACAAGCTTATCTAGAAATAGTGAAGTCTCCAATAGTCTCATGAATTAAATGGGTTTACATAGTAAAATTAGGTTAAACAATAAAGGACAAAGACATGCCTAGTATTCCGGTGACAAGTAGTATAAATGTAGGCTATTACTAGTGCTAATTATTAACTCTCTCTCTAGATTAAGAAGAAAATAACACACGCACAAACACAGTCACACACTCAAAAACACACAGAGCTAGCTAGTAGCTCCAATTTCAGAAAATGGAGTATGAGGAGCAAGAAGAAACCACCGATCAGATGGAGATTCCACCGCATTCACATCAACAACAACAACCACCGCAACCGCAACCGAGTTACGACTCGGCACTACACATCAACTCCTCCTACCGCCCCAGAATGACCACTAGTCCCGTAATGCTGCTCGAATCCCCAAGGAAGTCCTGCAGATATAGAGAGTGTTTAAAGAACCACGCTGTCGGCCTCGGCGGACACGCCGTCGATGGTTGTTGTGAGTTCATGCCGGCCGGAGTGGAGGGCACCCTCGATGCCCTCAAATGCGCCGCCTGTAACTGCCACCGCAACTTCCACCGCAAGGAACCCACCGGCGGAGGCGCCGGCGAAGTCATCAATTACACATCGCCCCACCAGCTTCACCACCCCCACCAGACACATCAGCAGCAGCACTATTTGTCATACTACCGGTCTCCGTCGGGTTACCTCCACGTGGCAGCGGCGGCGCCACAGCAACAGCGGCCACTGGCCCTGCCGTCGACATCCGGCGGCGGGGGGTCGCAGGAACAGGAGGAGGACATGTCACCGAACCCGATGAATAGTGCGTTGAGGAAGCGGCACAGGACAAAGTTCACGGCGGAGCAGAAGGACAGAATGATGGGGTTGGCGGAGAGATTGGGGTGGCGGATTCAGAAGCAAGACGAAGAGGCGGTGCAGCAGTTCTGTGAGGAGACCGGCGTGAGGCGGCACGTACTTAAGGTTTGGATGCATAATAACAAGCACACCCTTGGTAAGAAACCCTAGACAATAATTAGTAATCTGTTTATTAATATAATGATGTAATGAATTTAAATGGTAAGAAGATGAAAATTTGTGAGTTAATTTATGTGGCTGAAGATAATTTGTATTGGGACTTATAGGGTAATTTTAGAGCTTTCTTAATTTCATCTAATCTCTATATATGTTGGTGATCACATATTTGTTTTGGACTATATATACTTAGGATTTTTATTTAGAATTACTTAATTCTTCTTTTGTTTTCAATTGTGGTACGTATGTACGTGCTGCTAGTTAGCAATAGCTACGAGTTGTAAACATAGCCGATGTTAAATTTGTTTTTCATGTACACATCCATAATTAACATTAAAGGAAAAAAAAAAGGAAGAAGAAGAAGAAGAAGAAAAAAAACTGCGGCTGAGTTAATGTTCTAGCCCTATCTGCAGATCAATGTAGTAACTCCGTGTATATATGATACAGTAACAAGAACTAAGGGCGAAGTGGAGTCAGGTTTTGGGACAACTAAGAACACTTACGATCGACTTTTAGACGAAGCGATTAAACCTCTACAAGAGAAATTTATATAGGATTTAGCTGATAAATAAATGAAAAAACAAAATGGAGCACAATATAATCGTCCAAATCGATCATTCCAACAAATTAAAGTGGAGGGTAGTACTGTACAAACGTTTCATGGTCCGTCCTAATTTATAGTGTATATTCGTCCATATATATATATATATATATATTCCACCTCCGCTACTCCAAGAACATTAGAGCTAGTATTATATTAGCAGAAGTAGTACAATATGGAGTATATTTCTTGAAGAGCTGATTGAGCTAGTCTAATGATGATGAAGATAATTAATGTGGTAATGATGATGATGAAGATAATTAATTATATATGACAATTAAATTTGTCCTATGTTTTGTGTGTTTATGTACGTCATAGTAGTAATTATTTAGGAGAGAGAATACGTGCTGCTGGTAATTACAGTAGCTTGGTGCGGTAGCTGGCACTGAACCAACCTGCACATATTTTCTGTTGTGTCATTCTGTTCATCTGCCTTCTCTCTCTCTCTCTCTCTCTCTCTCTCTCTCTCTCTCTCTCTCTCTCTCTCTCTCTCTCGTGGTGTGGCATGTGCATCTCTGCCATTTGCTTCCATCTCTTTTCGGTTTTAATTTAAACACGAGTCACCTATTTTACCATCCACACACTCGCTTAACGGATATGGCATTTAGGGCATCCGTGATACTCTATTTAATTAATATTACTCTTTACTTTATTATATACAAGTTTATTCTTTTATGTATTTCGCTTTTCCCTTTGTTTTTTTAAAATTTATACTCCCTCTGTTTACCCTTTAGAGAAAAATCATGTTTATTTCAGAATTAAGAATATAATTATATTTTTAAATAATAATATGACATATAATTAATAAAATTATATTTGTCCGCCACAAATTGTGGCGGATGAAGTTTCCAATTTTTTTTCAATCGTTTTCATCGTCTTCTTCATTCTTTCATTGCCATTAACAAACTTTCGAAACTTTTAATCATATATATTTTTGTATAACACTTTTAATTACAAATCTCGATATGTCATTCGTCCATTTAATATCGCTAACATAAACTTGTAATTCACGTCGTCAATATCGTCGTAACCATTTGAAATAATAAGTTGGGAAAAAAGATTACAAACTTACACTTCTATTCCATTTCTAAGAAAATTGTATGTGTTTGAGAGTTTTAATAAACTATCAACGGTGATGAATGAAGGATTCAGAAGATGAAAATTATGTCACAACCCGACCCTGAGACACAAACAAGAACAAGCTCGGCATCCAGACGAGACATACAGTCGATACAAGACTTTTACAAATCAAAACAAGTTAAAACATTGTGAAAATCTTTGTTGAGCGGAAATAGTTTAATATACATGTTGAAAGTTTACAAAATAGACAATTGTACAATAGAAGTCTATGTCGTCTCGACCAAATACAACCAAACTAAGCAGCTCAAAAGTCTACAAACAATGAACTAACAAACAAGGCTACACCTCAAAATCAAAACCCAAAACACCCCTACACGAGCTAAATAAACTCGAGCCTCTTCGCTATCACTTCAACCTATATGAAAATGAGAAATGATATGGTTAGCACAAAGGCTAAGTAGGAATAATATAATATGATGCATGCATGAACATGCCATGTAAATATAATAAAAATGATGTATGAAAAGTATGATCAATTCATGAGTACAAGTATACACGTAGCAAGGGTCGACTAACATACACTTAAAACGTAGCAAGACCGTTCACACACAAAAAAAAAAAAAACAAAAAAGTTAGTAATACCTTTGATATACTGATATACATCTCTGGTGTGCTAGAGTAGTGAATCCTCCTTATATCCCAACTATAACACGAAAAGTACGACATAACGTGAGACCAGGAATCCCAGATGAGATCTATCCACATCGGTACCCAAAGAATCGTAGCTCCATCGCCTATCGATTCTTTAACAAGCAGGAATTGAACCATCCCTTGATCAGTACAGAGGATGATGAAGATCTGGCAACACACAGTTCAATGTACCTCGTTGGTACACTCTAACCAAAGTTTCTGAGGTCTAGACTCCCTTACAAGTATAACTCATATTAAGTAGAGAGCAAGTAAACGTGACAAGTATGATACAATTGAGTCATGTATAGTAATAATATATATGTATAATGTAGTCCTAAGATGAACATGAAACAAACAAATAACATGTATACAATGCAAGTATTTCATCTAACACCTAGCATGCATAAAAAGATAGCAGGTTGGGTTTCTAATCAACTTGACTACGAAGACTAGTTAGGATGAATTAATTACTAAGGTCCAAGAAGGATTCTAGAGCCATAAGACATCACCCACAAGTATTTAAAAGTAAGGAAATAGATAAACAAGTTTAAAACCACAAACATGACAAACTAGGTCTAACTTGTAGTTTAGGCCTTCAAACACACAATTTCAAATATAAGAACGTGTGTGAGATAGTCACATAAGCTCAATCATGTCAAGAACAAGTTAACATAATATAATCACTAAATCTCGAGAAACTCAAAACTTGACGGAATCAAAATCAGAAATTATGAACTTGTAGAGAATGAAAAACTATGAAAGTTTAGTATTGAATCCACTAAGTCTGTCGGTTCAATGAATTATGGTCAATTTATAAAAATATGGTGGATATAAGTTTAATGGCTGAATTCTCTTCAATTTGGGTGTTTTGATCGTGTAAGTGAGGAGGAAGGAATAAAAAGTGATATTTATATAAATATGAGTTTGAAAATCAAAGTCGGCTGCTTGACACTCTCTTACAAATGATGAAGAAGTAAACAATGTATTATACTTCTATTAAGGATATAATTGTATTAAAATTTTGATGTAACTTCTATTCGTAAACCTTACTCAATCTTGTTTCCTTTTTCTTCATAATATTAAGAATTTAATACTTTCATTTTTCAACTATTTGAGTTATTGTGGACAGTAATGATCAGAATTGAAAATGCGTTAGACACGCTTAGATAATACAGGAATTAACTAGTGTTTAATCGGGAATTTTCCAAATTAGAAGGACATTATCAGAGCTAAGCGAAGTTGGTCAAACTTGTAATTATGCACCAAAAAAAAAAAGGACTGCCTAACTCTTTGGAGGGGATATATTAATCGAACTAAGAAGTTATAATAATAAAATGACAAATTAGTCATCATATTCTCATTTAATTACATAAAATCATTAAGAAAAAAATGATATTAGATTATTAGAATGAACATAATTAGATACTCTCCCGTTTTCAAAATTAGAAATGTATTTGGTTACGTTAGATTAATTATTTATAGATCTCAAGTATGTAGTTGTAGTTGAGTTCATGTGCTAAAAAAAATACTTTTTTCATGTGCTAAAAAAAATACTTTTTTTTGAAACTTGAGGTTAATGGATTAAATTTTATTGGATGAAAATTGAATTAGATTTAGGGGCGAAAAAAATCTTAAAATTAACCGATCAAATTTAATTTGATGAAAATTAAGTTAGATTTAGAGGGATTTCTGCGGATTAAAAAAAATCCGTCTGTATATATATAGTTTTGTAGGCAAATGCAAGAACCCAAATGTCTGATCATATAAACAATAATATATACCAGTGCAGAAGAGAGAGAGTGAGATTTGTATCGTGTACCTTGGGAAGGAAAGAAGTGAATTGGATGTGAACAACGTATCTTGTTATTATGCTACTATTTTATTACGTGTAATGATGATATAACGGCAATATACAGAGTATTTGTCTTCATTTGACTTATATATTTTATTAGAATTTCATTTTCATATATACTATTATAGCTGGAGTTGAATTTTTCTCCTTGGGAAGGAGAATTGATATGTGCAACAACATGGTGCAGTAGTCCATGTTCGTCCGAAACAGTTGATGGATCCAATCCTTTGGCCCAAAAGTCTGATTCTTTATTTCTTTCTATTATATATATATATATATGCGTGTGTGTATATATATGTATACATACATCTTCTCCACTTTTTGATGTTGCAACGGAAACATGTGGGCGCTCAAGCAGCAACCCTTTTTCATATATAATACGTACGGCTGCTTCACACTCAAATCTGTAGTCTCCTGCTTCCTCCGTCCTATTGAATAAACCATTTAATTCAGAGTAATGTTATATCTACATAATAAATTAAAAATAAATATAGAAGATAGGACATCTTTTTGTAATTTTATTTTTTTATCCAACTATACATATAGAAAAATAACTTTTAATAAAAATATTTTTAAAAATTCATTCTTTTCTTAACTTATTGTGCGTATCTCTGAAAGTGCATAACATTTTTGTATACTTAATCAAATTTCTATACTGACAAAGACTTAATCAATGGGACGAGTCAGTTAATTGTTTTTTTTCCATTAATACAAAACTGATTATATGCGTCGGTTAATTAATTTATTTTGTGTCGGTTAAGAGGAGACGCATATGGCAGTGACGCAAATATACATACTATTTTACGTCGATTAAAGATATAACACAAAAAACAATCATTTGCGTCAGACCTTTATAAAGCCGACACAAATAATAGTCTCATTTGCGTCGATTCTTCAAGATATCGACGCAAATAATTGGTTTATCAAAAATTCATATTAAATATAAATTAATAAATTTGCATTGTACTTTTAAAAGAACTGACACAAATTATAGTGTCATTTGCGTCGGTTCTTCAAGATACCCAACACAAATGATTGGTTTATAAAAAAATCATTTTAAAAATGAATTAATAAATTTGCGTCGTACTTTTAAAAGAACCGATGCAAATTATAGTATCATTTGCGTCGGTTCTTAACTAAACGCGAGGCAAATGATTGTTTGATAAAAATTCATTTTAAAAATAATTTAATCTATTTGCATCATACTGTTAAAAGAACCGACGCAAATGAATTCTATTTGCGTCATTCTTTTAAAACAACCGACGCAAATGATTGGTTTTTTTTTAATTTTCATTTTAAAATAAAATATCCAACCTGTACATTAAAAAGGATACATTCTAATGCCACAACAAGCCAAAATAGTACAAAATTCAACCACTTCAATATTTGCAAAACAGGAATATATACAAATCCAAATTTACTAACTGTTCAAAACAAGAATATTTACAAACTGTCCAAATGTACAAACTATTCAAATATGCAAAGGTCACATACAATGACTCATAAAAAATTCTGCAAATAGGTCTCTAATTTCATCTATATCAAACTGAGTATATGACTCTTTTACACTCAAACCCTGTAGAGTATTATAAAAAAGAAACAATTAAGCATATAATTAAAACCAATATACAAGGTACTTTGTTATTAGATTGAAATAGTTAATTGCATGCATATAATTAAAAATAGTATACCTCAGTCCATTTTGTATATGGAGCCCGTTGATGTAACTTGACGATGTCATACATGTACCTCATGACATAGTAGCCGCATTCAATACTTCCTTGTTGTTGAGGACACTATATAAATAGTCAAGTTAATTAAAAATTTAATACGAAATTATATTATAGAAACCAACAAACTCAACTTTGTTTGGATAAGTTAGCAAGTTTTTTTTTTTACTTTAACCTCTTTCGTATACCAATGCAACTTATTATTTCTCTTATTGCCACCTTGAGTAACATATAATCGAAATGCCCTACAAAATTATATATAGTATTATATATGAGTAAATAAATATGTTAAAAGAGTTTTACACGTTTAACTTATATTAATAACTTAGAAATTAATATATAATTTACTTACACTACAAATGTTGTCTTGATTGGCATATTCATTTTCTTCTTCAATGAGTCGAACACATATATTGCATTTTCCTCACAAGATATAAAAAACAACATCTATTGTTCCCTACATTTTTACAAATTAAATAACAATGTTAAATTATATCAATGAACAAGCTAGCTAGAATAAATTAAGCCCACTATTTTTATGTTCTTACTTTTGGAAGTACGACCCTAGGATGAATTTGGATCCCCGACAACCTAGAAAAATATCCGCAATGTATCGACTTGCGCCATGTGGATCATTTACTGCATTTGCCACTTTTTGAGGACACAGGAATCCAAAGGCATTAGATCCCTTAGTCATCTCCTTCAGGTATCTTAAATATAATATACAAATTACTCATTAGTTAGTTTATAAAATAAACTTGTATAAAAAAAAAAAGATAAATGACAATGTATGAAAATATAGTCTCACCTCATGAAAATTTGTACGACACTTATATTCAACCATTCCATTTTACAGAATTGGATTATATCTTCGCTCGCGACGTATATCAGTTGTTCAACTTCCTTCGGAGCATCAATGCATGAATCATAATCTAATGGCACTAAAATTACGTCGTCCGAGGAAGGCAACGCCATAATCAATTGATGTAAATATTTACATTTTGGACTCAAGTTCTAATCCACATTAGTAGCTGACCCAAAGCTACGAACTTGATTATTTTTGGCGGGGGGGCACCCAGGCTCTTTACCCTTATCCGGTAAGACGGGATCCTAATTAGATATACAGTTAAACAATAACATTTACATGAATTAAATGAATTAACAACAATCATTTATAATTAATAATGTTAATTTAAAATTTGTTACTTGCCCCAACATTACAAGTTGTTTAGGCCACTGAACAAAGCTACCCGCTGCGTCACCTACTCTTGTATGTTCATGCGTAGGCACGGGAAGCGAAGCTTGTTGAAATTCAGGACAAACGTCATCAACGGATACTCTAACATTGTCGAGCTCCATTTGGTGACCATGAACAACATTACCCGACGCATTCAGGGGAAAAACAATCCTAATAGCCACAATCACTTTGTCGGTCTCAGCAAGGATCACACAGAAACGGCATGGAGTCGACTTCTATGTTAATTATATAAAAAAAATTCAGTTAGGATCATATAGGGCACTTATATGATAACTTATGATTGAAAGACATAAAAAAGAATAAAAATAAGTATACATTTATTTCAAAGAATGGATCCATCGAGTGGGAGCTACTTTGAATCACGTCAGTTGTTGGAGTTTGTTGGGACATAGGCATTCCCATCTGGCTCATGTGATTGAAGATGCCCGCAATCTGAGCATGCAGTAAACCAATCTGTTCTCTGTATTTCATATCCATTTCATTCATTTGAGTTTGGTACTCCTCCCGAACTCGATTGGCCACTTTGCTTTCAATTTCTTGAGTTATCGTAGACAACTCATCCATTGATATTATGCCTTTACGGGACTTGCCTCTGTCCGTCCTGAATACATCTTTCATGCGCACTGTTCCTCCAACCCCTCTTACACGCCCACCGTGCTCCTTCTTTCCAAGTGCACGTGACAATATGTCATCATGCCCGTGAGGAGTCCACAAACCTTCGCAGTCTTTGTCTTTCCATTCCACATGTTCCAAAATCAATTTAACGATTAATATTTTAAGCATAACTGTAAATATAAATATTTTTAAATGAACAAAATACTCTTACCATTTTTTGAACAACATCGCTAGTCTCGTCCTTGGGAAAATAATAACCTTCACCTTGATCCCTCTTCCTAACTCTCACCCGAATCCAATCATAACTACGATCAGTTCGATCGTTTGATACAATTGATGAATTAACTGATTCAGACAAAGGTAGAGAATCAATCGGGTCATCAACCATCCATTTAGATTTTTTCGCTGCATATTCAAGTCTTCCCAGATAATGTGGATACTCATTAAACTTCTGATTTTCACGTGCCTTCTCACTTTTAGTCTGTTAGAAAATAAAATAATAATATGATTAAACAATCCCTGTTCTAGTCAGTGAAATTAAACAATCATATCTGAAAACCAATAATAATATAAATATCAAAATAATATACCTGAAATTCTTCACTTTGATGATCATGAATGAATTTATCCCATTGCTCTCGAGTTATGAAATTATATTTCTCACAAGGGTCCTTGTCTACACACAAGTATCAGCAACTAACCTTGACTTGAAATCCCTCCAAATTTTCCCTGCAGATTTTAATACGTCCTTCCGTCTCACATCATCCGTTATATTCCACTCAGTCTGAAATAGTCAAATCATGCATATAAGAAACTTGTAATAAAATTTGAACAACAATATATGTTAAAACAACTAAATATTCTTTTCAATTCATAACTTAATATCTTTCCAAATCGTATCCTTTAGTCCATCACTGACTAGATCCCAACTCTGAATATTAATGTCAACTTGAACTCTAACTACTGCTCCTATGTACGACTTGAATGCAGCAACATATGTTCCAATGGGAACACCAAGATTGTCATCAAACTCAATAACTTTCTGCACTTGTTTATTTGTAGCTTTTCTTTCAATTTTTTGCAAGATGTTGGACCTCTAATTTTTTTATTAGGTCTCTCACTCGAACTTCGATGGTCCATGATAATTGTAAACTACAAAGTAGAACAGAAAATGTCAAAAACATCACATTTAAAAATATAAATTAATAATATAAGAATTACAGTGCATTAGAAAACACTTTAGGGCTTCCATTTTAATTTCAGGTATGGTGCATTCGTAGTGCCAAAGGAAATCTTTGAATTAAATTTACAATTACAAGACAGAACAGAACACATATATCACAAACAGAACACATATATCACAAGACACACTTTGGGGCTTTAAAATATTTATGTATTAAAACAAAAAACATAACAACAATGAAAATCGCAGTTCCATTTCAATTTCTCAATCGACAAAGATTATTTATTACCAACACATAGTGGTATAAGTTTACACATTTGCTTAACCCTACAACGCAGAAACATAAAAATAACAAAAATAGAGAAAACGCAGAACAACATATTTAACCCTACAACATAGCTACCATTTAACACTACTGAGCTTCCAATGTATATTTCCATTAAAATAAAAAACAGAGAAACAATTTAAATCGCGCAGTTCGCGTAGTACCTCTTTCACTTGTGACAAATCTGAAGCCAAAAAGTTTGTATTCGCGAGAAACTGAAATGGAAATACTTGTTTTTCGATTTGCCAGAAGCCAAAGAGTTTGTATCTTGATCGATTGAGAAAAGCAAATGGAAATGTATGCAGCTAGCTTGCGAAGATTTAGGGCAAAGGAAATGAAAAGGATTAAGAGTTCGTCTTCAAAAAGATGGCAAATGAAAATATGTCGCGCAATGGAAATAAAAAGGCGCTAAATGTATTTTTTCCCAAACGGTGGCATATTCGTAATTAAACTAAATTCTTTTGCGTCGGTTCTTTTAAATAACTGACGCATAAATGTGTTAATAATTTATTTTTTAATTATTTATAGATTTTGTGTCAGTTATTTGCGTCGGGTATTTTGAAAAACCCGACGCATAAAGCCAACATTTGCGTCGGGTATTTAAAAGGCCGAACACAAATGAATTGATTTTTTTTAATATACTATTTATATTAATATATTACATAATAATATAAAAGACAATTACTATTTTACTCATATTATAATTCATTAATACCATATATTACAGTGATTAATTCAAAAATGTGATATATATATATATATATATATATATTATAATATATCGTATATCATATATTAATATATATGTTATACTATATATATAGTATATACTAATATATAATACATTAAAGGGCAAATGTTTCTATTTTAATATAAAAAATACATGAGCATATGTAGTATTATAATCAGTATTGTATTATATAAATACTATACTATATTATAATTAATTATTATATATCAATGTGTTAATAATTTATTTTTTAATTATTTATAGATTTTGGGTCGGGTCTTTTAAAAACCCGACGCATAAAGCCAACATTTGTGTCGGGTATTTAAAAGGCCCGACACAAATGAATTAATTTTTTTTATCGATTTTGAGTCTGTTATTTAAGACAACCGACGCAAATACGCTAAAACAGGGGACAACTTATATATGACTTGAATACTCAAAAACAAGGGATGACTTAAATACTCAAAAACAGGGGACAGCTGTAAGGTGTGTCCATGCCTTATGAAATACTCAACCAGAAATATATAAAATTTACTTCAGCAAACAATCAGCTACAACTATTGGAATAAAACAAATTAAAATTTACAATTATTGGAATAAAAATAAATTAAAATATACAATTAACAATTATTTACAACTATTGGAATAAATCAAATTAAAATTTACAATAATTGGAATAAAACAAATTAAAATTTCCAATTTACAAATATTTACAACTATTGGAATAAAACAAATTAAAACATTCAAGTCCTGCACTTATTTTTCATAATCAATCCATAACCCTCACCATGGTCATTACGTAGGTAGTTTGTTTCTCCATTATCGTCACCATATGGGGTAGGTAGACCCATAGAGAAAGGAGGATTCTCATCAAATTGGTTATACTCGTCTTCATCAACAATATTACCAATACCAAGAATATTTTTCTTGCCTTGAACAACAATTGAAAACTTAGGATCAGCGGGGTCTTGGATATAAAATACTTGTTTTACTTGCGTTGCGAGTATAAATGGGTCGTCCATGTGACCCCACTGACTAAAATCTATCAAAGTAAATCCTAATTCATCCTTTCGAACACCACGACGTATATCAATCCAATTACAACGAAAGAGACCAACCTTGAATTCTCTGTACTCAAGCTCCCAAATATCTTCAATCACCCCATAATATGACTTTTTCACATCTTTCGATCCTGAAGATTTGCCTCTGAAAATTTTTGTTGATGAAGCTTCCATGGTAACTCTACTATTTTGCATAGTGTTCTTTCCATCTTGATGCTGGGTGTAAAAAGTATATCTATTAACATCATAACCTTCATAAGATCAAACAAATGTGTTGGGCCCATATGCTAACCATTTTATCGTATTAGAAATGACATTTGGTGTATCTGACAACTGACACATTACACGGTCTTTAAACCATTCAACAAATGAGCGATTATGTTCAGTTGTAACCCAAATGCCACTTTTTGAAGGATTCTGCCTCCTAATCAAATTGACATGACAATCTAAGTAAGGATGAACTTCAGTCATGTGTTGCAGGACAAAGAGATGCGCTCTATCGCGCAGTTCACACCCAAGAGAGATCCATTTGGATCCCAATGTACGCTGCCCATGAAGTCTTCCTTCGTGACAAAAATTGGGAATTCCAATAGGATTGACAGCTGCTAAATACTCTGTGCAAAATTCAATAGTCTGCTCAACTAAATATCCTTCAACTATACTAGCTTCTGGCCGATATCGGTTCCTCACATATCCTTTCAATATACCCATAAATCTCTCAAAAGGATACATATACCGCAAATATACCGGGCCACATAACTTAATCTCTCTAACCAAATGAATAACTAAATGTACCATAATATCAAAAAATGAAGGTGGAAAATACATTTCAAACTGACATAGTGTGACAACAATATCAGCTTGTAATTTATCCAACGTGATGGGTTCAATCACCTTGCTGCAGATGGCATTGAAGTACCAACAAAGTTTCATAACAACAACTCTCACGTGATTCGGCAATATCCCTCGAATTGCAATTGGTAATAGCTATTGCATTAACAAATGACAATCATGTGTTCATACCCACGAGTTTCAAATCCTTCATCGACACAAACCTTTTGATGTTGGAAGAATATCCATATGAAACTTTCACACCAAACAAACACTTACAAAAAGTAATTTTCTCTTTTTTACACAAAGTATAACAAGCTGGAGGTAGATATGTATGCTTCTCTGATTCTTGTGGTGCTAACTCTAGTCGTATACCTATTTCTTTTATATCTTTTCTGACTTTGATCCCGTCATTTGTCTTTCCCAGTATATTCAACAATGTCCCAACAATACTATTATAGACATTTTTCTCAATATGCATAAAATCAAGACAATGTCTAACTTGTATGTGTTCCCAATACGGGAGATTTCAAAATATGGATCTCTTCTTTCACAGATTCTTCTACTTATGAGGTTGATACAACTTTCTAAATACAACATCAATATCCTTAATCCGCTCAAAGACTTCTTTCCCAGTTAAAGGCAAACGGGCTTCTCGAGTCTCGTTATGCCCATCAAAAGCCTTTTTCATCTTACGATAAGGGTGATCACGGGGAAAAAATGTTCGGTGACTCATAAAGACATTTTTGTTGCAATTATTTAGATGATGGTCAATAGTAACATCTTCACAAATTGGACATGCTTTAGTTCCTTTGACAGTGTACCCTGACAAGTTTCCATAAGCAGGAAAATCATTTATGGTGCAAAATAACATTGCACATAATGTGAAATCCATTTGAGTATTTACATCAAAGACAGAAACACCTTCATCCCACAAAAGTTTTAAATCTTCAAGAAGCGGCTGAAGATAAACATCTATGTTATTCCCAAGTTGTTTAGGCCCTGAGATTAACAAGGACAACATAATATACTTGCGCTTCATACACAACCAAGGAGGCAAATTATAAATCACCAAAAGAACTGGCCATGTGCTATGTTGACAGCTTAGAGTGCCATAAGGATTCATCTCATCCGTACAAAGTCCAAGTCGTAGATTCCTAACTTCTCCACCAAATTCAGGAAACTTATAATCAATGGTTCTCCATTGTGGAGAGTCACTCGAGTGTCTAAGCATCCCATCTAATTTCCTCCCTTCCGCATGCCACCTCAAATGTTTTGCATCTTTTGCATTTACAAATAGGCGTTTGAATCATTGCACTATGGATAAATACCAAACTGCCTTGCTAGGAGCCCTTTTTTTTATCATCCTTAGAATAATCATTACCCTCCCGCTTGTACCAAGTTGCTCCACACTTAGGACATGTATGTAAATGTTCATTCTCATTTCGAAACAATACACAGTCATTTGGACATGCATGTATCTTCTTTATGTCCATACCTATAGGATACAACATCTTCTTTGCCTCGTACGTGGAAGTGGGAATCTCGTTATTCACTAGAAGTATTTCTCATAAAAGTTTTAATAATTCTGTAAAACTCTTGTCACTCCATCCATTCTTGACTTTCAACTTGCACAACTTCAAAGTTGTTGACAACCTTGTCAAGTCGTCACTGCACCCGAGATACAAAAGTTTCTTAGAATCGCGGACCAAACTCTCAAATATATCCGGTTGTGGCATCATACGGTCTTGCAGATCTTGTATCATATTTTCCACCCTATCAATGTCCACATCATCTTCGTCATTATCGACCGGATTATCGTACTCGGTTGCATAATTCGACCTTGAGCTACCAGTCATATCAGAGTCTATTCCCTCGCCATGCCAAATCCACTTCGTATAACCCTTCTTAAAACCCCGACAAAATAAATGTTCACGCACTGTTTATGGGCTCGAATATTTTTTAAAATTACCACAATGCGGGGCACACAATCATGTCTTATTTTCCATGTTTCTTTCTAATTTTGTGGTGTTCAACAACACATATAATAAACTCGTTAACCCCTCTCACATATGTGTTATCGTTACGCAATATATTGTACATCCATGTTTGACGATCCATGTATAGCTAAATAACCACAACGATTAACTAAGTAAGCACAACGATTGTACAGATATCATAAATAAGATGCGGACAAACAATAGTTCAAGCATACATGCTGATATTTTAAATAATGCCTGTAATGAATGTATTATTTTAATTAACAATGACTTACACAACAAAGCTGCCTGCCAGAAAAAGCTCTTCGCTGGAGACACGGATGAAAGAAACCTGCAAAATTTCAGCCAAGAAATCTGCCAAAGACGATCTCGCTCTCTCTCCTCTCTTACGAACCAGGCCAAAATAGCAAAAGTTTTAACTTAAATATACTTTTTAATAATATTAAAGAATATGCGTCGGACAATGAAGAAAACCGACGCAAATAACATAACCATTTGCGACGGATATTTAAATCAAGCGATGCAAATGTTTGAATAATTTATTTTTTAAAATTTTTAAAGAATTTGCATCGGTTAGTTTAAAAACCGACGCAAATGTGTTTTTGTTTATTTTTTTTAAATTATTTGTTATCTTTTGCGTCGGTTATATTAAAGAACCAACGCAAATTCTCATACATATTTGCGTTGGCTCTTTAATTTAGGCGACACAAATTCTTTAAAAATTTATTATTTATTTATTTTTATATATTTTGCGTTGGTCTTTTAAAAGAGTCGACGCAAATAATTTTACCATTTTTTTCACAAATGTCACCGTGTTACTATATGCGACAGTTATATTAAAAAATCGACGCAAATAAGGTGACGCATATGATCAATTTTGTACTAGTGTCCGATTATCACTCACGCGTATGTTGCATCCGGGAAAAATATGGTAGTTTTGTTTTAGGAGTTGAACTTGAGGTTTTGAAAGTATTTATTACATATATCAAATATTTAGTACGATGAATCAAAAGAATCAAAATTTGGAATCATAGTTGGTAAAATTTAAAAATTGGTGCATTAACTCGCCCAAATTTTTATGAGAACATTCAATAATGACTCTTTTGATTTTTAGTGACTGTGTAATGTCTACAAATCATTAATTTCAAAATCAAGAGTTTGGTTGTGTGAGAGAGATATGTTAGATACTCTTTACACCTATGAAACTCACAGTTGCTACAATATTCTTTTATTTATTTAATGATGTCTTCTTAATTTTTAATGTATGCATGGAACAAATTAAATAAAAGAAAGAATAAATTAAAAACAAACTAAGTTAATAGATGAACTACACTTTAAAATAATGTCAGAATATTTTCCAAAAGAATAATAAAATTTAACTATTAATTCAATTTTCAATTTTTTACAAAAATGAAATTTTATCCATTATTAAAACCTGAGAAAATTTGTATAATAAATTTTAGAGATCAGAAACTAATTATTTAATTAATAAAACTACCTAAAATGACTACTTTAATAAATAACAGGAGTAAAAACATGCTAAAATTTTATTTTTTTTTGATTTCTTATTTGGAACACACATATTTTTTAACGATGATTTGGAAATTTTCAGATTTTTTGAATGACAAATAATTAGACTTGCACAATTTAAAAGAAAACACTTACCGGTTAATGTAAAACTCAACATAATTAATTAATTATATTACAAAAACCATAAAACTCAAGGACCAAATTTTTTGCAAAACACATTAAAGTTAAATAATCTGAGAAAAAGTTATTTTTATGTTTTGGAGATTTAAAATAATTAATATGAATTTAAACACTACTAAAATCAATATAAAATGGAACAAACAATTAAAAAATTACTCAATTTTTTTATTTTTTATTTGAAACCTAAAGATTTTTTGCATGTGTATTTGGAGATCTCCATGAATTTTGAACAAAAAAAGCCTACGGTTACATAATTTTCAAGAAAATGATTACCAATTAAAATAATTTTAATATAATATATAAATCATAAGAAAAGGCATTGATATTTACGAGATATTTTTTCTTTTGATTTGTTGAACATTAAACAATTATTAAACAATTTAAATTACTGAAAATGGGGAAAATAGCCTAAACAATATAGAAAACACTGTCAAGTTTTTATTTGAATTTTAAATTAAAAAAAGAGAATTTTTTTTTCAAGTGAAACATGAAGATTTTGACAGTTTTTGGACAACATTGGAAAAACGACTAATAATTAAAAATTAAATTCACGTTTAAAGAATAATTAATAACTAATAGACATAAATCCAAAAATTATGAAAATTAAGCTGGAATTTCATGACATTATTACGAAACTAGCACAAAAAACGGATCTAAAAATGGACATCATATGAATTTTTAATGCATAAAACGGTTAACTTAGATGAATAAAAGCGCACATACGCAATAAACAACGAAACGTAACGTTTGATACCATAAATTAATGCTGGGAACGAAATTACTACATTGGAGATGGCTTTCTTTACAATTTAGGACTTGCTTGAATACTTTTGGAATATTTTAAAATTATTTGGAATTAATTTTGGAAACAAAATTACGACACATGAAGGACTTCCTTTACAATTTAGGACTTGATCGAATAATATTAGAATATTTAAAATTATTTGGCTAGTTTTTTCATTTATCTTTGAGAGATGGATGAATGATATTTAAAATCTTGAATTATTTTTCTTGGAGAAATAAATTCTCTCAATGTTGTTGTGAAAAAGTTGTGCGTGATGTGATGTGAAAATAAAAATGGGGGAGAGGGGAGCCTAGAGAAAAAGACTTCTGATAAATATAAAAAAGTGAAAACAAAAGAAAAAAGGGAAAGAAAAAGGGATGAGTGTCATCCAAATCATGTGGGAGAATTAATCTTTATCTGCTAGATTTTTTTGTATTTATTTCTCGGTGTCTACAGCGCACACACTTGGAATTCATGCATTCATGCAAACATTCATAAATAATTGTATACATCAATAATAATTATAGTTAATAAAATTTAAGTAAACCGCAAATAAAACTTAACTCCTATCCTCTTTACTTGTTAAAAGAGTTGATCATATAATTGTCTTAAACCCATATCATATTTATATTTTTAAAATTTAATCTTATTTAACTTGTATCAAATTTTATGTAATTGCTTGAAGTCTGGTTGGTAATTTTCAAATTTCAAATTTAATGGTATTCCAACAAAAAAAGATAATAACTTATATGAGATGTTATCCCCTAAAAGCCCAGTTAAGGATGACCAAAGGTAATTAATTAATCAATATTAATTGATGAGATTAGAGCTCATAGATAGAACCTTCCGGTTAAGTCCAGATAAGAATATGACTAATAAACATATTACTAATGGGAATAGGTTTCTCAATATCTCGCTTTGGGTTCTCACAAGTCCGCATCATGGACAATGAGAAACAATTTGAAGAACGGTTGTTTCAAGCCTTCTATCAAATACTCAACATAGAGCAAAGGTTCACGTCGGTTGCACATTCTTAGGCAAATGGACAAGTAGAGGTGACTAGTCGAATCATTGTAGATGAGATAAAGAAGAAGATCGAAGATGATAAAGGAGCATGGGTTAGTGAAATGTCGAGCGGCACATAGGACTACCAACAAGAATACTACCAACAAGACCCCTTTCAATCTCACATTTGGAACTGAAGTTGCCATTCCTTTAGAAGTTGGGATTCGTTCTCCAAGAATGATAAACTTCAACGAAAAGGATAATGTACTAATAAATATTATAGTTCTTTATCAAAAAAAATATTAATATTATAGTTCCTTATTGTGCTATAACATTAATATTATAGTTTTTTATCAAAAAAAATCATTAATATTATAGTATTTATTAATAAAAGAAATTTATTTATAACTCATATTTTAATTCATGCTCCTTCTGCCTTGATTTGCCCTAATTTGGGGTTTAGAGTTTAACGTTTTGATTTTTTTTTTAATATTTATTTAACATTTCGCTTGACAGCTAATACAAAAATCAAAACACTTTCGCCTATCTTTTTCGAGAAAACTTTTTTTAATATTTTTTTCAATTATTTCCTTAATAATTTTGAATATTTATTTTAGTAAAAAAAAAGTCAAAACCATTTCACCAAAAAGATAGGTAGAAGGGGTTTGAATATCATATTACTATATTATAATAATATAATATTATATTTTATTTTGATCTATATTGGACAGGAACGGTAAATGTATTTTTGACTGGAGGACATGCATAAATGGGAACAAAGTGAGTTGAGGGCATGCATAAATTGGGTAAAATGGATAATATTGCACATGTCCATTCCACCAAAAAGTCTAGCTCCTTCTACTAGAATGACTGGCGGAAGGGCTCGAACAAAAAAAAAAAAAAAAAGAAGCGGACAACAACAAACAAAATTAATACCATGCTTGTTATTTACCAAGTCACAATCAAACACCCGTTCACAAATATCGAAAGACGAATTCAACTTACAAATTAAAATCATATCCAATCTTGAATATTTTTTAGTCTACACAACTTGAAGGAAACGAAGGCAGTGTATACAAGTCCACAAGACAAGGCAGAAAATGAAGAATATTTGATGAACAATTTCATAAATTGACATTTATTGAAAGATGAATATTACAATTTGATCAAAATTACAATTCGTTCTCCTTACCGCCTTCCTCATCATCGTCGTCATTATCATTATTTTGTACACGTCTCGTCGCTTTATCATGATTTCTTTCGTCATGATCAGTATATGGCTTGCATATGACACATTTTTGAAGTTTACAATTGACTTTGTTTTATGCCACTTTTGAATTTTGCGGTGCTCATTTTATGACCTTTTGTTTGTGATTGATTTGGTGAAAAAAATTCTTCATGTTCGTCATTATCATCTTCATTCTCATCATCAACTCCATGATCTCTTCCATCGTTTTCCCTTCCATCATCATTGTCATTAAATTGACTAATGATAAATTTCTCTTTCATACCATATTCAAGAGCATGCATATAGGCGACTTCTGATGTTAATGTTGACGTCGATATGAATTATAAACCTTGCACAAATGTGTTGTCCTAGTGAGACAGCCTAAAACTTGTAGAAGGGGGTTGAATACAAGTTCTTGAAATCTTTTTTTTTTAAATTCATGTTCTTTAAAGTAATATAACTTGCGAAAAATAAAAAACAATAACAAGAGAAATTTATAAACAATTGCCTTTATTGATTAATAATTGATTACAAATTCTAACAATCACACATCGATTGTCTGCTTCAATTTATGTACTGTATATATATAAATCTATGAAAACATACAACTTCTAATACAACTTTGTAAACTTAATTATAGCTTCCAAATCTGAATCGTAATTCAGTTTCTAATCCTATTCAATAATAAAAAAAAATTAAATACAATTAGAATAGGTACCATCATCCAATTACATGATGAAAAATTATATCTCTAGTTAGTTTCCTAACCAGTTTCATCTTCAAAAATATCTTTAACATCCATGTCGAAGTCAACTTCTAATTCAAATAGAACTCTGTACTGCATCAGAGAGTAATCTTCACTTTAGTCTCTGATAAAGTATGTTTAGTCTCCGACAACTTAAACTTAATCTCCGATGACTTAAGTTTAGTCTCCGACAGTTTGAGCTTAATCTCAGATACCTTAATATCTATTCTCCGACGCCTTAATCTGTAGTCTCTAAGAAGACTAAACATAATCTTTGACTTGTTGAAATCTCTAATGCAGTTCTGAGAGTTTCTTATAATACAAATTAACTTACTCTCACAAAAAAAATATATTACACTAAACAGAGAGTACACTACTAACTATAAAAACTCAAATGCTATAACCAGTATTAACCGTACATTTGCATTTCTAAGTATTTTAAGTACAATAATCATCATATATTATAAAATCTAATAAAATGGTTGTAACGTATTGCCGAAATTGTATCACCACCAGCTTCAATATTTGGAGAAATGTAAACTCGGTCACCATGAATTTTATTTTCACCCTTTGTCAAGCAACCGCAAATTAATGAAGTTGCAATTTTATTAATATTCTTGTATGTCATATACCTGAGGATGTGTCTGCAGATCATACCACTATACTCAAAATGTTAAAAACTACATGTGACATGATTAGAGTCATCATATTTCGTGACAAAGTAATAATATCGTCGATCTTGTAGAACTGCTTCATTGTATACATTATATCCCTTGAAACCGCAGGTTGCATTCTCTTAAATCTTGTGACAAGTTAATTTTTGGACTTTGTACAGTACTGTGGAAAATTTAAAAAAAAATCTCCTTTGTGTACAAAAGTACAACATGTTTCTCCAATAATGTTCCCATACGCAAATTCCTCAACCAATAAGATGTTATATAATCTGCTTTTCTTTCCACCAAGTATCGTCTCTCGATAGCTTTCTGTGAATTTAACACAAAATCTTTAATACCAGTTGAAACATTCACATATGTATAAAAAAATCGTTTATTGATTCATTTCTCCATGTTGTAGTCATCCCAACTAAGAAATGTGCTTTTTAATATGCTTCTATCCACTTTTCTTTAACATCATAAATGGATTGAAACCATTCTTATCCATGCAAATTGTAGTCAGTTAATATCTTTTCCCATCGTTTTTCAAACTCACAAATTGTCACCGAATACACATATTTGTCAATAAAAAACGACAAAACATACTTAGAAATCAATTGTTTATAAGCATGAATCATACCTAGAATAATTAAAATAGAATCCACGTACCTATCAAAATCATCTTTGAATGAACCATACTTAGAATATAAGTGATGAAATTTCTCCGGATACATGTTGTTGTTGTGCCTTGTACATAAAAAATGTTTCGTAGAAGATAACACCTTCGCAATAACATTTCTCATTGCTCTTTCTTGATCAGTTACAATTGTTAATGGAAATTTATAATCCATGGACTCAAACCAATTTTTCAAAACTCAAACAAATGGATCATCAAATTCATCTTTTAAAAGAGTAAAACCAAATAAGATATACCGATGATGATGATTGACTCCCGTAAATGAAACAAATGGCATGACGTACCTATTTGTCCTATATGTCGCGTCAAAAGTAAAACAACATCTCCAAAATTTCTATAAGAAATAATGGAGTAAGAATCCACTCACGTGATACATGTAATGCAATTTTCTTCATTAGATTTTATGTTGTAGTAGAAATTCACAGGACTTTTTAACATAAGCTTTTTCAAAAGAGACAATGCATCTTGTGCATCTTTCGAATTAAATACGTCGTGTCTTAATTTGCGCACCATGTTTCAGATATCATCAACACTGAACTTCACATTTGTACTTTCACCACTCATTGTACTCAAAACACTCATCACCATACTTGCCTCGATACTGGAACAATGTAAAGTCTCAATTAACGCTCTCTCAATTAACTCCCAAAGATATATTTTTGTACATTTCAATAAGATTTATTTTTCTATGAGTGACTACAACATGATTATGATCTAATTCAACGACGGTCATACACCAAGTCTCATTCTTAGGATTATGAACAACGAACATCCTAGCTATACACATTGTGGGCTCAATGGTATCTCTATTTCTCCTTACAATTACAAAAATTCATCATCATTTTGACTGAAGGTCTTTTTGGGAATTAGACAACCTGTTTTTCTATACAATCTTCGGGATCATCTGTATGTTCCCAAATGTTTCCTACTAGTTATGATTTTAACTTCAAATCTATTTCTATGCGCATATATATTATAAATTTTTTTAACTTCAAATAAACCATCAAATATTTGACATGACCGGATATGAAAGAATGTTAACATCAATATTATTATTATCCATTTCATTGTTATCATTACAATCTAAACTAATATTTGTATCAGAAGAACTTGAAGCAAATATTGCATCAACAACATAACTTGAATTATTCGTACTTAAAATAAAAATTTTGACAAATCAAACCTTATATTTGACAAATCATACGGGGAAGAAGGGAGAGGACAAAAAGCTATTGGAACAGCTAAAAATATTACATTAGTGAAATGACCTAAATTGTGTATGTAGAAACATACCGGAAAAGGTTTAACTAGGAATTGGACAAACAATACTAGAAATTGGACACGTGTCTTTCCACCAGAAACATAGGCGAAATGACCTTCATATGGTTTGACCTAGTCAAATCAGGGTCCTTCCGTTATCTTTCTGGCGAAAGGTTTTCTTTTTTCCTTTTGAATTTTCTCGGCAATATACATATCAATAATTATAAATATATTAGCTGAAACAATATTATACATACATACATACATACATACATACATATATATATATATATATATATATATATATATAATATTAGTGTTCATATACACATATCTTATATGCATACTAAAAATGCACATAAAGTTTTTCATATATTTTTAGGCAAATTCAATTGTACGGATGAAATATACACAAAAAAATAATGTATGCAAATTTTCATATCATTTGGTGATGTGCAAGACCATTTTTATGATCTTGAAAAATAAAAAAAAATAGAACCATCGAATATAATCTTATTTTTTATGATCATTAAAAGGGTGTTTACACATTATCAAACGATATAAAAATTTGCATGTCCCTTACTTTTCAGTGTACATTTCATCTGTATGGTTAAATTTGCCTAAAAATGTATGAGATGATGTGTGTGTTTTTAATGTATATATAAAACTAGCTCGCAACTCGTGCAAAGTAGGGGTTATTTTTATTTTATTTTTTAATTTAAATATTTTATTAATAATTATAATTTAATATTTCCTATATTTTAAATTAATATAAAGTACATTTAATTGTTGTTTAATATCAAATTTGTATGAATTAACTTAATTTTGATTGTAAAATACAAAACTATTTTAGCATATATATCAAGTATTACTAATTTATGATTTCACAAAGTCAAACTGAATTTGTAATTTCATATTTGATCTCATATATTTAATTCATATTTAATATATATCTTTATATACTTTATTATCAATATAGCACTAACATATTCATTAATAATTTCATCACATAAAACTTATAATATTAATAAAAAAAGTACTTATAATTTTGATAATAAATTTAAAAGTGTATATATATAACTTAAGAATTGCAACGAATATGATGTATACACTATATTTTACATTATTCATTAATATTTCTTTAAGTGTGTTAAATTTTTTAATTAATTTGAGTGAAGTCAACATATTTTTTAATTCAAACTCTAATTAAAATATATTATAGATATTATGTTAATTATAACTTTGAAAACGTATTACAAACATCCAAATACAAAGTTGGAGAGATCATACACAAATAAAATATAAAAAATATTTCAAACATTTATATCATTAGAGAATACGTTTTTAAACCGTATTAAAAACTACAAACTACTTAGAAAATAAAATTGAAATATATGGTAAATTTTAACAATTATTAACTAAAAGAAAATATAATAAATACACATAACAGAATCTACAAGACAATTATTAAACGAATAAACCTACTTCAGTAAATCATAATTAAATTGATTATAATTTAAGATATTAATTAAAATAATTATAACAAAATAATGATGATAAATGTTAGTAACCCAAAAATATAATAACTGCACAAAAATAACTCAACTAATAAAACAAATAATACTTTGAGTCAAACGATATAATTTTAATTGAAATATTGATTTTATTTGTATAATTTATAATGTGTTTATATATATACTTCAAAATAATTAATTATGATAATATATACTTCAAGATTATTTAAAATACACTCAAGAATTGTTGTACTTATTTTATGGAATTAATTTTAAATATGTATGATAATTATGTTAATTAAACTATCAAATATCACATTTAATATTTTGTCCATAATTTCATTAATCATGCATATAAAGTTATTTATTATATTTATTTTAAAATTCTCTAATTATGAATTTCGTAATTCTTAATAGAATTAGAAATCGAGGAAAGTAAAAGTGGATTTGAAATATTTGATGAAAATAGAAGTAAATTAAAAAAAAGATAATACTGAAATAAAAATTTTTTGAAGAGGATAATATTGAAAAGTAAAAATATGTAATCATAACATAAAAAAATTGTGCTCTTAAATATATTATAGATTCTTAAATATGTAATAGATAGATGTGTGTACGGGAAAATATATATATATATATATATATATATATATATATATATATATATATATATGATCAACTTTATTCATGACCACTGATACAAGTTATCAGTCGGTACGTCTAATCTCAGAGCATGAAATTTTGAACACGCAAATGTTCTGTTGCATGCTCCAACAAAAAGACTTGCCAAAGTTCCTTAATTATCAAAAAAATAAAAAAGACTTGCTAAAATCATGAAAAATGGTAAGTTTTCTTTTTGACCATGTACTCCATTTAATTCAAGAAATAAAACACAATTGTCATAAAGTAAGTTTACGCAATTGTCTTAAGCGTACTACTCCCTACTATTATTATTATATAAGTTATTTCAAACATGACAAAAAGTCACATTAACAAAGATTAATAATATTGAGTACTAAATGATCGATGCTGAGAAAGTGCATTTTTACATTTTTAAGACTTTATATATTTTTCTCTTAGTTACTTCTAAATAATTAATTTATCTAACCTAAAAAGCACCTTTTCTTCTATTTACTCATTTCCCCTAGAACGACTAATACAATGAAAAGAAGGCACGAAAAGAATTAAATAATTATATATAAATTTATTGTGTGAATTCAATTAATTGTATTAATTATATATTATATCATTTGATTAATTAAGAATTCAGAATATAAAACTTTGACTCAAATTAGGTTTTTCAGCAAAAGGCATATACAACTTTGACTCAAATTAGATTTTTCGGCAAATGGTGATGCTAATATATATATATATATATATATATATATATATATATATATATATATAAGAGTTGATTTGACTAGACATTTGTATAATATAACTTAATCTAGTTATTTGACAACGAAAAGTGATGATGTTAATGTTTTGAGTCTTACAAGTTATGATGTATATAATATTTATATTTTATTGGTTATAATTGTTATGAGATGTTATGAATGTGCTGTTAAAGTGATATTGATTATAGTTGTTATGAGTCTCTAAAGATATCTTTTATGAGTGTGTAGGAATTAAAACCTTATTGATTACAGTTATGAGTTTGTAAATTTTATACAGTAACTAAATTATATTGGCTATAGTTGTTATAAATGTACGAGTCTATAAATACACCTCTTTTAAGTATTTAGGGTTCAAAATTTACGGTCTACAGTTATGAGTTTGTAAATTTTAGGTAGTGAGTTGAGTTTAAAAATTTTAAACCGTGTCTTTACTTGTTATAAGAAAAAACAATCATATTTTATTAGAATTGAAATTTTATCCATGTTTGGCTCAAATCAACTATTCTAATAATTAAATGATGCCACGATGGTATCATGATATGAATTACCATTTCTTTATTCAAATTTGACATCAATTTTACTTAGATTAGAAGTTGAACAATATTTAACACCATTTAATCTTATCAAATTGATACCAATCGGACTACATTATTTGAAGGCCTTCTATTCGAGATAGACTGATGTAAGAGAAAAATGAATAAATCTGAAAAGTAGTCAAGTTTACCTTCTCCGTACAATATTTTAAAAGAATTTAATTAGTTATAAAATCTGAAAGAAACGCATGACATTCTGAGTATGAGATGGAGGAAAAAACATGGATTACAACAATTGAGCCGAAATTGGGGACAGGACGATTAAGGCCTTGCCAGCACCTATCCCAAATTTTGGGTTAAATAATCTCATGGTCATAGTACTCGATCCTCGTTTTTATTTTGGTCATCGAATAGAAACATTTACGATCTACGTATTATACCGTAATCTGTATTTACAATAATTTATCGTCTAATTAGTTTAACAGAATTATGTAAATCTGATGTGTTATGATGACGTGGATATATGGGTCCGTCTTTTAAATAAAAAGAAATATTTCTTGTGGCAAGTAGATAAATAAAAGGAGAAAATAACAATAAAAAAAGAAAGGTAAATGAAAAGATAAAAGAATTAAAAATAAAAAAGGAATTAAGGTCAATAATTGGGAAAGCTGATGTGGCATAGTACTTCTTTTCTTTCCTCTTGAAACCCTAGATCTGCAACCTCTTTTCTCTCGCTCATATTCGCCGCCGCCGCCATTATTCCCGTCAACTCTCACATAAAGATGGCATAAAATTCAAATGCCTAAATTACCTTCCTCATAATTAAACAGAACAGTAGCTGCACTTCAGACTTTAATATCAAAAATTCAAAAGTGAAGAAATACATGTCAAATATAGATCCCCAATCTGCTCTGAGCCTCCTTCTATGATCGTCATCTGAGTTACTCCGGTCGGTTAACTCGATCTAAATGTTTTTGCTCTGTTAGATATTTTAGTTCTCCAAATATTGCCGCTAGAGCCTTGAGACTTACTTTAATTCACACATCGTCAATTTGCCAATTATTCAATAATTTCTAGATCTGTTGTACTTTTCTTTCAATTTCAATATCATAGCTTTGCCTTTTTTTAAACGGTTGGAGTTGTTTTTGTTGTGATTTAAAACCCATTAATAAAGATTTTGAGTTTTGAAGTCCGTAATTGCTATTAATTGCTCCAACGGATTTGTAGTTCATCTTGCATTTATAATTGGTTTCAATTGTAGTCCTTTTTATATGTTTTCTTCTTTGTATTTCTACGTATTAATCTTCTTTTTGTTTCTATGTACTAATCTTCTGTGTAAATTTATATCTCTGAGTTTCCTTTTTTGGTTCTTCTTTTGATTGTAGTTTATTTTATATTTTTTCTACATCAGTAAATAATTATGGAGTTTTTTATTTGGAAATTAAACCCAAACATTCTCATCATCATTTACGTCATAATATTATACCATATAGGACTTTTGTTAATTAATTTGACAGATATTTAACATAATTATTTTATAATAAATGAAATTTTATACCATATAGGACTTTTGTTAATTAATTTGACCGATAGTTAACAGAATTATTTTATTGTAAATGAAATTTTAGCACAGTAACTTAATTGTAAACTTTTGAGTTTGAATTACCAAAATGAAAATTAGACCCAAATACAATGACTAAAAATTTATTTAACCCCCCAAATTTGGTATCATAAGAATATAAAAAATTATATTTTGTGCATTAATATATACGCACAAATTTTTTTATAAAATTATGTGTTTAAATCCTATAAATCCCTAAAAACTTACAACTTAAAAGTTACTCCTTCCATTCTAAAATTATAGACACATTTTTCTTTTAACATAATATTATTTGTAAATCCTATAAATTCATTTGGATATAAACTTGTAAGAATATTAAAATATAAAATTTTATATTTAACAATATTCTTCATATACTATATGATTTTTCAATTCAAATTTATTAATTACAAACTATTTCAATTCAACTTTGAATTATAAAATTTCGTAAGCCGACTTATTTTACGTGAATCAATTTTGATACTTTTTATTCTCAAAAGTTATAAACTATACCTAATAGTTGTAACTTGATGACATATTTCCAAGCTAGCATATATTACTCATAATTTTTGCTGCCTGTTTTTTCTTTTCAATTTAAGAAAGGGACTGTAATAATTTACCAGTATTATTTTTGTAATGTTTTAAGAAAAATCCAACTTTACGTGAAGTATTTTTAAAAAGGTATGAATATTTACATATAATTAACCTACCATATAAATAAATTAAAAAAATGTAAATAATGCATTAAGGTAGAAAAAGAAAAAAGTACATGTGCAAAGGGGCATCTCAGAGTCAGAAGGCCTACAAGAAACCTTCAGAGGTTTTCCCAAACAGAAATTAATAACAAGATAAAAAAGGCTTAAATGGCCCAGATTCTTAGGTTTGAATGTTTAGAGGCAAATCTATTAAACTTGATAGAAGTACTAAGTTTAGCTCGAATTTTTATTCATGCCCACTGATACAAGGCTTAGCTCAAATGCCACCTGTTTTTTTTTTTTTTAAATTTAAGAAAATGACTGTAATAATTTGTTCTTTTTGTAATGTTTTAAGAAAAATCCAACTTTATGTGAAGTATTACTAAAAAGATATGAAAATTTACAAAACTTCATAGAATTAACCTACCATATAAATATTATTCTATACAAAATAATATTATTTGGAGATTTACGCATGTACACGTAAATCTATATTTGAGATAATATTTGAAATGGAGATTTTTTAAGGACAATTTTTGTATTCTAAATATACTTATATTATCACGTTATTTGAAATAATAATAGTGACAGTAGAGTTAGTTGGAACACTTAAACAGTAGAATAACATTTAAAAAATTTACAATATTTTACAGTTTAAAAATTAAAATATAACTTCAATCTTTAAACAACAAAATAAATACATACATACATATATATATATATATATATATATATATATATATATATATATATATATATATATATATAATTTCAAAACGGAGGGAGCAGCACGGAGAACTAATTAGGAGTGTTCTTAGTAACGATACAATATTGATTTGCACAAGTCGATTGGATATCTTCACATGAACATGGATTTCGCTTTATTTTTATATAATTTCTATTTGAGATTATTCAGAATGTCGGTACCAATATAAGGAACGAAAAAATTGAATATTAAGTTACCTAAATAATATTATAACGTTATTTAAAATATATTTACTAAATTCGACAGAATAATTTCGTATCAACTAGTGCGGAAATAATTAATTAATTAGATTAATAATCGGAACTGAATACATAAAAATTAAATGAATTCAATATAAGATTTAAACACATTTTTTAGGTTTATCACTTTCCAGTGCATGTGTTTATAATCTACTCCCTCCCTTCGCTTTTAAATATAATGCTACAAAAAAATACGTTTATTAAAAAATATATTAATTTTATGTATAGTTGACAGAAAATGTTACTTCCTTTGTTCTAAAGAAAGTAATATTTCATTTATTTGTAAAAAATTATGAAATCTTAAAACTTAAATTGTTACAATAGTTTAATAATATTTTAATTTTATAAAGAGTTTATTTTGTTAGAATCTTAATACATTTTGTAATGCTAATTATTTTCAAATCAAATTCAAATTGAATTTTAAACATAGAGTATCGTAAAAGTATTAGATAATTTTTTGAAATGTTGCTATTTTTTGGAATTGATGGAATATATAAATTCAATATTGTCCGAAATTTTATTGAAAATAATAAAAGAAAAACAAATTAGTATTAAATATAAAGATAATTTAGTAAATAAATCGTTAATATTTTATTAAAATTTATAAATAACATTTAGATAAAAATATCATTTACTCTCTAAAGAAAATATGTAAATATAAAAGGACGTACCACATATGTACCCACGTGTGCGTAACACACGTAAAATGAATACGAGGAACAACTCACTTTTCAACTTTTTAAGTGAGCTGTGTTTAAATTGATTTTTGGGCATAACAAAATTAGTTGTGTTGCTCTCCTTTTTCCATATAATGTACGAAAGTTCAAGAATATCTCACATTTAGAAAGTGAATTCTCTCTCATATCTTTTTTCTTCACTCTCTCTCTCTCTCTCTCTCTCTCTCTCTATATATATATATATATATATATATTATCACCTGATTGAAAATAACTGAAATGGACATGGTCAGACGAAGTACAAAGAAAAAGGTAGCACATCATCCGTGAGTACCAATATATGGAGTAATTTTAATTCAGCAGTCACAATTTTAATTTGACAAAACTATCAAAAATGATCTTCCTACTATTGCCTTAGTTTCAATTTAATTCTTCTACATTTTATTTTTCATAATGATTCTGTATTTTTATTTGTTTTCAAATTAGTCCTTATATAAATAAGCAAAACTAGTAAGATGGTTTATGTAATATTGTTTCGGTTTTAATATAGTCTTTTATCTTGTATGAAAAAAGATTAATTTGAAAATACAATTTGTTAGGTTTTATGAACATTTGATGATAATTGTCTTTAGAATACTTAGGAATACAAATGTACAGAAAAGTGTTGG
>CM025786.1:19625672-19663218 GCA_014636745.2 Centella asiatica
GGGGGAGTCATTCTAGTTGCTCCTCAAGATCCAAGGATTGAAGAATCTGATTTCTTGGTTGCCCAACAACTTCAAGAACAGATTGACAAAGAGGAAAAAGAGGCATTAGCTAATGAGGAGAAAGAGAATGAAGCAAAGAAAAGGGCTGAAGTAAAGAAACCAACTGTCAAGTTGACTTCTGCAAAGAAGGCAACTTTGATAAGGAAGAGAAATAAGGAGATGGATAAGGATGAAAAATACTCGAGAAGGAAGCCCTTAGTCCAGAAACCTGCAAAGAAACCTGAGGCTAAGGAAACTGCTATAATTCCTGTACCTGAAATTCTTAAACCACAACCCATTTCTTCAAGGAAACCTCCTGCAAAGGACAATATGGTCAGTTCTTCAAGTCAAAAGTCTGCAGTGAGAGAGCCACCATTAAGTTTCAAGGGAAAACTCTACATGGTGGAATCTGAACCACTTGGAATATGGTATGAAAATATTCATGACCATAAGATCTTCTTTCAATATGACAGAGATCTAGATCGATTAACAGAGAGGAATGTTGAAGACTTTATAAGACTGTTAAGAAATGCAAAAGGACCAAGTGAGGTGGAATTGAAGAAGCTATTTGAGGAAAGGTTGAAATATTTCAAAGAATTGAAAAAGAGGAAGTGAACAAATAAAAGTTGTTGTGTGAATTGAAGTAAATTTTTATTGAAGCCAGACATAGTCTTGGAGTAGCTGAATGTATTATTCAGTGTAGCCAGGGTTGTTTAAACCTTGGAGAAGCTGGGTAAATTATCCAGGGAGAGAAGCTGAATGATAGATCAAAGATCTAAACTTCAGGTACATTTGTAATTTTATTATTCTTTATTCTTTTTCTAAGTAAATTTTGATAGTTGAGTTTTGACATCATCATCAACCTTGAAATTATGCTTATCATTCTGATATTCATAATTAGGGGGAGATTGTTAGGTTTTATGAACATTTGATGATGATTGTCTTTAGAATACTTAGGAATACAAATGTACAGAAAAGTGTTGGTTTGTAACACTTTAGTATTGTAGCTAGCAGTAGTATCTCTTGTTTGTAAATTAGTCATTATAATAAAGAGATAGATTTATTTCATTTGAATGTACTGCTGAAATACTTGTTGAGTTTGTTCAACAAGTTGTTTTAAATTTATTAGTCCTTCGGAGATTGAATTTGGCTTGTCGGAGACTAAGGGAAAAGTCCATCAGAGACTAAGTTTTTGATCATCAGAGATTGGACTTTGCCCATCGGAGATTAAAGTTTTGTTAATCGGAGATTAAAGTTTTGTTAATCGGAGATTGAAGAATCTTTCATCGGAGATTAAAGTTTTGTTCATCAGAGATTGAAGGATTGGTCATCGGAGATTAAAGCTTACGTTATCGGGGATTGGAATTAAAGAGTCAGAGATTAATGCTGATGTCATCAGAGATTAAAACAATACCTCGGAGATTAAAAGCTGACGTCACCAACGACTAAAGCTAAACCATCGGAGATTACTCGAAGTAAACCATCGGAGATTACTCGAAGTAAAGCATCGGAGATTACTCGAAGTAAAGAATCGGAGATTACTTGAAGTGATCAGGGACTAATGAAAGAAGCCATCGGAGATTAGTCGAGGACTTAATCACTGATGGAGTTAGAGTTCAAATCAAAGAAGGAAAATCTTCCATGCATACGTAGACTTTATTGAAGACGTAGCTGAGAAGGAAACTTGTTAGAAATCTTTCAATTGGAAAGATTGTATTTGATTTGAATTAGGAAACTAGGTTTTTGATAACTTAGTTTTAGAAAATAACTTAGTTTTAGAAGCTGTAATTAAAATATTACAGAATAGCAATACGAAGCTGTATAGGATTGGAAGTTGTTGTATTCTTAATATACAGAATAGAAGCTGACGATCAAAGTTTGTTTTGATTGTTAGAAAACTTGTAATCAATTGTTAAATCAATAAAAACAATTGTTTATAGAGTTTTGATCTTGTTCTTTATATTCCGCAGAAAAGTTTAATTTCTTAAAGAACAAGAAATCGAAAAAGTTGTAAGAACTTGTATTCAACCCCCCTTCTACAAGTTCTAAGTCATCTCACTGGGAAAACACAATTGAAATTGCATGGACCATTATGAAAATTCCCGAGCAGCGAAATGTACAATAAACCATAACCTGTTAGAAGAAGTGGGCAAAAATAACACAATAATTACTTCTACATACGAGCAAATCAGAACATCATTCAATATACATTTCACATAAAAATGAAAAAGGCAAAACAGCATATCCAGATACATGTGTTTTATTATCAAAACGAATCACACACTTTGAACGTTTGCAGATAACTTCAGTAAAACTTAAGATCTCACGTCTTGATTAAATTCATGACTTCAGTCCCGTTGTCTTTTTCCCCTGCGTTTCCCCAAGGCCATTTGATTTGTAATTCTTTGGAACGCTCTCAATTTGCACATTATCATCCCACAATCGCCCGCTTTTACCCGATTTCACCGGCTGGATAGCAATATCCGACCCTGATCGAAGCGTTTTAACCCAATCAAACTTCTTACCACCACTACTTTTAATAATTTTCCGTTGTGTATTTTCTTCTGATGATATCTTAAATATTTGAGACACATTTTTTTCTGATCTAACACTTGTCTTTGTCGCGTTTTCCTCCATTTTTTTACCAGTCTTGGGCTTATGATCCTCACTAATTTCAACAAGAGGCGCCTCTTTCTTTGTCTCATTAATTTCAATTTTTGTTCCCCCTTCCATTTTAATATTAATGTTCACCTCAGATAAAGCTAACTTGTTCTTCCTAATAGCTCTTTGATTTTTCTTATCAACTTCAAATAGTTCTCTACCTTCCCTCTCTTTTTGTTGTTGATATAGCCTGTGCAACCGTAACGCCAGATGGTAGATTTCATCCTTAAGCTCTGCCGCCAATTCTTTCTCCACATCCATCTCAAGTTCGCGACGAATTTTCAGCTCCTTAGCAGACATAATTAATTTCTGTCCCTTCTGCATATAATTTTAGTTAGCACATTACTCATCAAGTCAATCAAAAATTTAAAAAAAAAATTAACGAATAATAAAATGAGTGTGCTAACTGTTCTCAAGCCAAAAGATGAAGTGCAATTTGATATGATTCGTCACCAAAAGTAAGAATAAGCTATAGAGCTAGCATATAATTAAGCTTATATATATAGAGCGAGAGAGAGAGAGAGAGACACACACACACACACGTAACATACAGACACACATATTTGAGTATATATATGTATATATATGCTGTGAGTTGTCTATTCTTCATCTGATTGAAGACATATATTAAAAGCATAGAAGAAGACATAAAATGGAATGTTAAAGAAAAGGATGAGGATTAAGGTGGTTATATTAATTTGATTAGTTAAATTTAGGCGCCAAATATGTGTACATGAAATGGAATGTAATGGGCAACATTAATGGGACAAAAACAGGGATAATTTTTACTTCATGTTAATGTACTTTGCAGTGCTTTACGTGGAAGGAAAAATGGGGGGGTTTTGGGTTGCCCTTAAAGCACAATCAATATGAGAGTAAGGGGTTATATATGCTCACATGCCTCTGATGTAAACGTCCGACAGACAATTTATATATATAGGTTCCAAAATTCATCCCACATTTTTCTCCTCTTATTAAATGCCTAAAAATAATTTAAGTATTTTGTTATAATTTCTTGTAAAATAAACAAATACTCAATGTTAAGAAAATTTATACTTTTACATCACTAGTATTATTCACATAATTAAAATATTTTATTTTTTTGTTTTAATTTGGTTACATAAAGTATAAATTACCTAAATTACATTAAAAAAAATCTTATTATATGTAATATACAAGTACTGACATAATAAAATTTTCATAATATAGTACTAAATTACTTTATAAATCATGTTAAGAAAACAATAAGTTTGTTAAGTAATTTTTAATATTTTAATTGAACTTTCATTATTCAACATTTATTAAATTATATCACCATTAACAAATATATATAGTATTTATAATGTATAATTTCACATAATAAATAAATGTACAATTATTGTTAATGAAAACAGTATTTTTCAATCACAACTTTATTTTTACCCTTTCGTATTACTAAGAATGCAAGATTTAGGAAAAGTGGGTACAAAATATATCCTCTAAAATCTTTATGTGTATACGAAAAGTCAAATTAATATCTTATCATAAAAAAATTTTCAATTTTATTTTAATTTTCTTCAAAATTTATTAAATTATATCACCATTAATAAATATATAGTATTTATATTTATAATTTTATATAATATATAAACATAGACTTATTGTTAATGAAAATAATATCTCTTTATCGCAACTTTATTTTTACCATTTCGTACTACTAAGAATGCAAAATTTAGGAAAAGTAGGTATATTTATTTTTTTTAAATTAAAAATTTATGGGTATTTTGTTTTTAACCTTTAATGGGAACTATGTTTTATAACTTGAAATTGTAGAAACATGATAAACTCTCCAATTCTTTCATATTTTATCTTTTGGTATAGTTAAAGTTATGTAAAATAAATTATATTAAACGTTATTCGGTTCATCAAAATAATTAGAAAAATGAATAATGTAGAACAAGTAAGAACATAAATTCTTATGGCAACCCAAAAGATATGATAAAGAATGTATTTAGTAATAAATTATAATAACATACAAAGAATATATATTAAAATCATTAAATAAAATTTTTTAAAGTAATAATTAATAAAAACTCACTTTTTATTTTATTCATCTGTGAAGAAATATAGTAAAACGATTTAAGTTTTCAAGTTTTATTCCATAATTTTTGTAATGTTTATTAATTCATCTCGCTCTGTTTCATAATAAGACCAAATGATATAAGAAATTAAAGTTATTACAATTATAGTTTAACAAATCTCTCCTGCTATTGATTGAAACTGATTTATTTATTTAAAATTTAAAAATAATAATGTTAATGGACACAAAGAAAATAAAGAAACATACATGACACGTTATTATATTTTTTTTTTCCACTGATAATGGACTCTATTGTTCTCAAAATTTATTTATGTATAATTTGTTGTTGTCCTTAACATTGTCGGGAAAAAATAATAGTGAATAATAAGAGAAAATTGATTTATGTGTATAGAATGATGATTCACAAGGGTTTTTAAAACTTTTTTATAATTTTTCTACAACCAATTAGGACACTCACATTAGTTTTCTTTAATAGTTTATCTATTTTATATAATTAAGCACAATTTTTTATACATATACAAATTCTCTATTTATATCATTTACACCAGATTCTCTAAGATATGGTATATCATAATAAAATAATAATATATTTAATTTTTATCATTTATATATGTTAATTCTTTAATTAAAAGATAATATGTTATTATACATTAATTCTTTAATTAAAAGATAATATGCTATCATACATTAATATATTATATAATATATATCACATTTATATATATAATAATTATAATATAATATTAAAATATCAGTACATATAGATAATATATTATAAATCATATTTTAACATATTATAATATACAATACTAATATATATAATAATATTAATGTAATATTAATATATTATATATTAGTATTATAATTAATATATATATATATATATATCACATTTATATATAAATAATTATAATATAACATAGTATTTATATAATATAATACAAATTATAATGGTATATACATTAATATAATTTTGTACGAACATAGTAATTAATCGCTATAATATATGGTATTAATGAATTTAAATATAAATAAAATATTATTTTTATATTAAATTTATATATATTATAATAATACAAATAATAATTTTAGAGTGTGTGGTGTGTGTGTATATATATATATATATATATATTTATATTTATATATATACACAAATAAAATTATAAAATAACATAAAATATGATAAAAAAATATTATAGTTTTGATGAATGTGAATAGTTATACTATAAGTTTAAAAATTCACCATTAACAATCATTAATCTAACTTCAACATAGAGATACTAATGCATCTCAATTTTTTTTTTAATTTTTCATCAAAATTCTCGAAGAAAAAACATGATTAAATTTAGAAAAACTGATGCAAGTCTCAACTTCCATCGTAAAGAGAAAAGATGTCAATCATGTGGTTTATAATCTTTCATTTCGAACATTATAAATGATTATATACCGATTAAAAGAGAAAATAGATAGGACAATTAGACGTGAATAAAATTGATGGTAGAATAAGAAATAAGGATAAAGAACAATGACAATAAAAAAAAATATGAATGAATTATTTATACTTAATACTTAAGAAATGAAATTGTTTATGAAATAAATAAATTATTCATTCACCATGTCCCATAACTATGATTTCCCTTATAATTACTCCATATAATATTTCATTCTTTCTTCCATTTGATTTCTTTCGAATACACATTATATTTGAATTGTGAAATGAAATAAAGGAGAAAATAAATTTAATTTAATAGTGCGCTTGGTACCATTTGATTTTTTTCGAATACACATTATATTTGAATTGTGAAATGAAATAAAGGAAAAAATAAATTTAATTTAATAGTGCGCTTGGTTTGAGGTTGAAATAGAAATGAGAATGAAATAGATATTATGGAAGAAAAAATTGAGAGCACGAGAAGTGATAAGAAAATTTTAAAGAATTTGGAATGTATAATCTCACGAGTGTGAGATAACTCATTCTTGACCTCCTACATGTTATATTTCATTCCCACAATAACCATGTGATTCATTCTAAATTTTCTCATGTTGCCTCATCCTTCTTTTCCGCATCGTCCCATTTTCTTCGTTAAATTCATTTTATTCGCATTTTCTATTACAATCGGTAACTAAATAAATTATAAGAGTAATTGCTAAATAAGATAATAAAATTTTATGATCTTATGAAATATGTTGGTGGAATAAATAATTCATTTCATATATAATTTTATTGCATGCAAAAAGAGAAATTATTCATTTATTTTTCTTATTGTGATTTTCTCTCTCTGTCCTTTTCATCTCTCATTTTAACACTATTTTTCACTAATGTTGTGTTTAGTTAGATGGAATGACAATACATGCAAATGAATGAATTTTACACTATTTGTTATACAATTCATACATAAAAGTCCATTCATTCCTTCATTTTTTTCTCTCATAAGATTGTGTATTTTTAAACTCACATTTCTAGATGAAGATTGTCTATTTTATCACAACTAAAATTTCACATAATTTACAAAAAAAATTTATTCTCATACTCCCCTTATAATTTTGTAATTTTTATCGTTCACCTCTATTTCGTTTTTATCCATTCATTCTATTCTCATTTAATTTTAATCTGTCCAATCAAATGCAACTTAAGATTGCGTTTGGATTGAAGGACAGAAAGAGAGGAGAGGAGAACGAATTTGATTGAGAAGTAATTGCTAAACGTGATTCCTATGTGAGATAGTGATGAAATATATAATTCATTCTATATGTAATTTCGTTTTATGAGTGAGAATTATGAATAATTCATTACTTTTTTTCCCATTGTAATAATTCTCCTCTCATTTCTCCCTTGTCTTTCCTTCCACCACAACTTTTTACTAAATTCATTACAAATTATTTTTATCTATTTCTCCTTTCATAACATTAACTCAATTCAAACACAACATAAGTTTCTAACAATTTTTGATTCATTCTCCCACTTATTATATTCCTCAATCTTAAGTTTGTGTTTGATTAAATGAAATAGAATGACATGAAAATGAAATGTGTAAATAAGAAGAAAAATAGAGGTGGAAGATAAAGATAACAAAATTATGATGAAAATATGATGGGAGTACGAGGATGAAGAAATTGTGAATTTTGTTTAAAATTTGGTTATGATAAAATATATAATTTTCATCTAGGAAGGTGCGTTTTAAAATGTACATAATTTTATAAGAATGAATAAAATAAAAATAAACTTTACATGTACATAAATAATCTAACAAATAATATAAAATTTATTTTATTATGTTATCAATCTATTTTATCTAGGGTCGTAAATGAACTGATCCGTTGGTGGACAAACTCGTGTTCGACTTGTTTAAAACTCATTTGATTCGGTTCGCAAAAATAAACGATTCAATTTTGAAGACGATTTTTCGTTCGTTAACGATTTTAGGTTTGTTTTAGATCGGATCGAATTTGAATGCTTGATTAATTAAATTGTTCGGTTTGAATCGACTCATTCGAATAGTTTAACATAATTTTTTATTCGTTAAGAATTTTAGACTCGACTCGACTCAACTCGTTTATAAAAATATTCAACTAAACTCTATTTGAATTCAACTCCACTCGACTCATTTAGTGTCAGTAATTTTATCGGATCAAGCACAACATGCACGATTCAAATTAGTTAATCAATGTCAATAAGCTACACAATAATAGAATATAATATTAAATAGTGATAAGATAAAAGAAATATTCCGTAGTTGGTAAAGTTATTCGTTTGTAAAGCAGCACGCGCAATGGTGGATGGTCAACTCTATACGTGCGCAATTGCTCACGGCATCCATGTTTCCATAGTTATTTCTAAACTCATCTTAATCACGTGTGATAGATTAGTCCCACGTGTATCGAAAGATGTCTTAAGAACACTTCAAGGAATATATCCAAAAAAAGTATTCTATCCGTTCTAATAAAAAAATTAAATTTCAAAAAAAAAAATTATTTCGAAAAATAGTTATATTTTGAATTTTTTTTTGTTGTTTTACTATAAATTAAAAAAAATAATTATAAACTTATATATTTTGTCAAAAATTAAAAATTCATAATAATTTTGTATATTTTGTCAAAAATTAAAGATTCATAATAATTTCATAAGAAAACCTTATTATTTGTATATTTAATTATTAGTAAAAAATACAAAATTAATAGTCGTCAAAAATTTAAATTTTTTTTTTTGTAAAAAGAAGTTAGTATAATTTTATTTTAAAAAGTTAAATATATTCTTTATACATATATATATATATATATATATATTAATTTGATTTATAAATCTAATCTTTCCTTTAATTCTAAACAACAGGCTCAACCATCTTGCCATGGGTACAAATAAAAAAATAATTAATTTTATTCATTCTCATTAACTTTTGTATTTAAGTTTCTTTTGCATTATCTTCTCAGGATAGAAGAAGTATTACTTTTTACATAAAATTATCGGTCAATGTGATATTTTGAAAAGTATTGTCATACAATCTAAATATGTTTCAACTATTTTTATCCAATTTATGTTATTATCTAATAACTTATGTTACGCTCTACGTTGTAATTTTGTTAAATAGATAGTAGCATTGCACATAATAACATAAACGTAATACATGATAACATAAACTTAATAAAAAAATTATAAAATAATTGTACTGCACAAAAATATCTTTCACCAAATTACACCGGCCGAAAAGAAACCCTACTTTTTTTACCAAAGCTTGAACACTTTTTTCTTCACAAAAGAAAACACATTAAAATTTCGTAAATTGTCTTTTCTTTTCCTTTTTTTTTTTGGGAAAAGAGATCGATTGTATTATTACATAAAAATGTTTTTCAATACTTAAATATAATAATTTTAAAAAATAATGTTTAAATTACAAATATATCCTTTTTTTGTTAATTAAAAAATTAAGTTGAGGAGAGTACTTATAAATTACTCGAACACTTGCTAAGATTTACGGATTGAATTAAACCAACTTTGTTGCATTCTTAATATTATATTTATTTAAGATTATGCCAACGGCCGTGATGATGAATTCACTAGGAACATGATAATTAATGAAGATAGCAGTGATGAAATATTAAAGAGAAAATATATCTCTAACCGAATGAAGTATTAAAATATATTAATAATATTGACAATATATGTTTATGCGTGTGCTAATTGCATACAAAATTTTCATTATATTTATATAAATTGATATGATTTAAACTATTAAATGAAAAAATTGGAGGTAAATTAGATTTTTCAAAAAATCAAAAGAAAACAATTAAATAAATCTTTTAATATAGTAAATATAAGATGTAATTTATATAATATATAAGGGTCTTTTGAGAACACAAAATGATGATCCAAAAACACCAATTTGAGCGTACAATGGTCAGTCTAATCAATTTTCCAAAAAAGAAAAAAAATACCAAATAGAACACTTTTTTAAAACTAACAAAATCAAAATCGACCATTTTTTTTATTTTTAATTTTATATAGAAATAATTCGGTTTATAGGTCGAGATTTCTTACAAATTAACAAATTTATAAAAATTATATAATATGTTTATATATATATTTCAAATTAATTAATTATGTTAATATATACTTCAAAGTTACTTAATATATACTTAAGAATTGCTGTACTTATTTTATGGAATTAATTTTAAATAGATATGATAATTGTGTTAATTAAACTATTAAATATCGCATTTAATTTTTTGTCCATAATTTCATTGGTCATGGGTGCAAAGTTATTTATTATATTTTACTTTAAAATTCTCTAATTGTGGATTTCATAACTCCTAATAGAAATAGGAATAAGAAAAGTAAAAGTGGATTAGGAGTATTTGATGAAAGTAGAAGCGGATTAAAATTTTTTTATTATTGAATAAAAGACATTTGAAGAGAGTAATATTGAAAAGAAAAAATGTAAAACTATGACATAAAAAAAATATATTTGTACTTTAAAATACATAATAGATAATAGCTTGGAGAAGCCAATCCATCTACACTTTTATATATAATATATATCTATTTTGATTTTTAAATTAAACGCTGATATATTAAATGTAACACCCCTAAAATTTTGAGCTAATTTTTTTTCCTGCATTAGCTTAAGCCACATGTGAGGATGAGAGAGAGTTACTCGCACCTATATGTATATGTGTTAGTAGAGTATGAGATAATCTAAACTCTACCTTTCTTGTAAATATGCACATACATGTATACTAGCTTGTGAGTGTATATAGATCACATGATGAAGTTGATTTTAAAACTAATAGAAAATTAGTAAATGAACTAATAAAGAAATTAAAGAGAGTGTCTGTGTGTGTATATATATATTATATACACACACACTTTAGTAGCAACTTTTATAATAAGAAGAAAAAGAAATAAAAACCAAGAATTTATATACAAGTGAAGTTGATAAAAATTTAAATTTAAAGGAAAGTAGAGAAACACATTGTTGAGCTACACTCTAAGATTGTGTAAAAAGACCATAAACATTAGAACCCAAAAAAAAGAAGAAGAGTTTAACTATGCAAAAGTGAAAGTTGAGAGTTTTGGTTGCACTCAAAGTGTGTGTATGTATGTGTATATATATATTTATATTTATATACTCACCCCACGGGTAGAGTATGTATGTGTATATATATATTTATATTTTTGCTAAACAACAAATCCAACATAAAGAAGATCAAGGAATTAATAATGTGATTATTAATAATAATAGAAAAGAACAAGCTACTGTATGTTGGATATTATAATGAAAAGCAAGTGGTGATATACACTTGAAGAAAAGACTTCATATACATATATATATATACACACACACACACAGATATATGTATGTATATATGTATGTGCAAGAAAAGTAAGACTCAAAAGTGTACATACACACGTACTCAAATATGTATGTATGTATGCATGTATGTATGTATGTATGCATGTATGGTAACTTAGACTCAAAAGTGTACATACACACATACTCAAATACATGGGTGTTTAAATCTTCACAAGGTTGATAAAAAAATTCATGCATGAAACCTCATACATGTACACGTGTGTGCACCCCAATTCCAATTTAAACCAAAAGAATTTCAAAACTTAGAGAAATATATCAAGAAAAGAGCAACTAAAATTTTCAAGGAAAATCAAAGTATATAGTAATTATGCATGGTTAGAGAGAGAGAGAGAGAGAGTTTAAAAGAAAAGGAAAAACTATTAATTCCCAAAAATGTTGCGATTCTAATAAACACAGCTATAGACAATTATTAAAAGTCAATTCGAACGAAACAGAAATTAAATTTTAAGATTTTCTTTAAAATTATAAGATCTCAGAAAATTCTAAAACAATTACTAGAGGTTATAAATGGTCTCTAGATACTCCAGTTTTAATTTCATAATTTTTGGACGAAAATAATTTATTAAATATTCGAAATGCTCCAAAATGAGAGAAAATATAACATGAGTTCTGTAACTCAGAAAATTACGAAATTTGGTGGAGAAATCATAAAAATTAAAGTGAGGCTAATATAAAAATTTCAATAATTTTAGCCTTATGTATTGAGAAAATATCATGACTTAAAATAAGTAATTCCAATTGAGGTAAAACTAAAGTCAATATTTCTCTAATTTCATAAGGAATCTATATAAAATTATGAGGAGCAGAGGAGCTCACCTCTGTTCAAGATTTAATATTTTAAAAATGAATTTATTACAAAACAATCGATAAATTATTTATAAATGCTTAAAGATATAAAACAAGTTAAAGGGGAGGTTTGACTTGAATTAAATGATGACAAATCAATCTTTATAATATTATAATGTAAGTAAAACTAAATAAGTGCTATGAATCCTTCAAGTTTAAAACAGTAAGAACTAGTAATGTTAAAAAGGAAGAAATAAGAAAGAATAGTTTATTATATCTTGGAAACTAATACATAGAAAGAGTAGGTAAATAGCATATGATGAATAAATTATTAATAAATTCGTGTATTGGTTACGTGTCACAGGGAGTCGTAGTATATGTAAGTATGGTAACGGGGTGGGTATGGGACGGGGAGCTGTTCCCAAATTCTACCTGCTAAATTTACATAGTCTCCCAAACCCGCCCCGCCCCGTTAATGATTCTACCAAACCCGCCTCACCCCCGCCCCGCCCTGTTACCTAAAATTATTATTTTTATTTAATTTATTTTTTTATTTTTTTATATTATTTTCTTACAAAATCTTCTAAAATCATTATAAAATATATTTTATATATAAACGGATTGGAGTCGGAGTTAAATGGGGTGAGATGGTAAATCTCATATCCTACCCTAACCTTATAGGTTCAATTAATCGGATCCCATTAGAGTCGAAGTTGGACGAAAAATTAACGGGTCTGATAAAATTGTCATCTCTAAGTATTGCATTAGAATCGAGACAAGTCTTTCTCTAACCTTCACTCTTTAAATGAAGTTGTTTCTATCTTTTATTTTATATTTTATAAGAGAGAATTTTTGTTTTTTTATGCGAGTTACTTTGCTTTGTTCATTACTTGCGTAGGATCTCTTAAACTATGTTGCAAGTCTTTGTGAATACATTGATTGATTTGCTCTATCATTCTTCAACAGAGGTATAACCTCAATAGTATTATCATTCTCGTACATGAGACATTTTTTAAAAGATAGATCTAGAAATATTTTCTTATCGTGCCCCATTCATTTCCAGTATTAGAAGGATAATACTTGATTGAGCGAATAACTCTTGTCTAATACGAGAAGTTAGATTGTGATTGCAAGATATGAGGTCGGGAAAAAGTTATGGGTAACGAATAGTATTATGTGGGTCCGACCACTCATGGTACAAACTTGTCAGAATTGACGATTAAATAGAGTTGATTGATCCTAAGATCTCAGACTTTTGTTGTACTTTTGTTGTTGTTTGAGATATGAGATGTTGTAGTTCAATATTGATCTATCATCATTGCTACTATCTTCATGTTGGCTCTTATTATTATTATTATTGTTGCATTGTATTACTTTATTTGCTAAGCATTGTCGCTTACCTTTCACGGAAGCCAAAGGGCCAAGAAGATAAATCAAAGATGGAGCATTCTCTGACCAGTGCATCACCGAGAGTTGAGAGAAATAATAGACGAATATCTTTCTTGTACTCTAATAGTTCGTTGGTTTTCAATTGTGTCATCTAGTCAATAACAACTAGAGAATCCAATTAGTGTTGAGTTTTGGTGTAAGATCATTGGGCATGAGTTGTGTACCCTATGTATATTTTATTTTGTTACTAGTTATACTTTGGTAGAAGACTTATTGTAATTAGCAATGTATATCGTGTTTATATTTCTAGGGTGCATGAGTGATATTTATTGGTTGTGATAACTGAGGTTGGGTATTGCGAGAGTATCCGGACTCAGGGCGCCACATAAAATTTTAAATTAATGTCAATTTAATTTACTTTGATTGATATTTGATACAATTATTATAAATTTATAATATATTATAAAAATATTTTATCATAACATAATTTGCATTTAGAATTTTGATAGATAATTTTAATTTTGAAGTTGAGTATGATGTTTGACTCAAAAGTCAAAACATATCTTTAATTTTAAAATTGAGAGAATAATTCACAAGAGCTATTCAACAATTAAAGTTGTATGAGTCAATTTATCTCTAAACCGAGTTTTAAAATACTCTTAGCCAAGTATTTAAAATCAAATTAATAGTAATAAATCATCATACTATTAATCAAATCTACCTAATTAAAATAATAAAATTAAATCAATTAGCAAAAAAAATGCATTTGACCATAAATCAATCAAATCAGTGTCCTTAATTTAATTATTGATAATTAAATCAATCATACACTGATGAAATATATTCTAATTAAAAAAATAATAATCAACATTGATAACAAACTTTGTGCGTGAGTTGGGTAATATTAGTTATGTTTGTTTTAATGGATTATATTTCCATAGATATATTTTAATGGACTATAAATATTCTTGATATTAATCTTTGGTTTTTTTTTTGGGTTATATAAGAGATTACCGTCTAAAAACTCGGGTCTACACTCGTATACACATTAATCTGTTCTTCACTTTTTAGAGACAGTAATCGATGATCAGTGAAACCAACGACCACTTTATTAATAAAGTTAGATTATGTTTGTTCGAAAAAATATATCATTGAAATAAGTCAAAATAACATACTACAATTTTCCATTACTCGTTTTAGTTTTCTCTTGATTTCTTGCTAGTCTTCTATAAAAAGACCATCTCAAAATGTTCACATTTGAATTTTGACATCTCTCTCTCTTTATTAACTGTTGTCTCTCTTAAGATTTTACTGTATCATTTACTCCGTCCAACAATTTTTCACTTGTCTTATTTAAAAACAATCAATTTTTATTAGTTGAGTGGAATAGAGTGTAATCGAATGTGTGTCGAGCCTAATTCAGCACCGTTGATAATCAAATAGAGTGAAATATTATAATTATTAATCAATACGAGTCATAATTTTAGAATTTGAGTCAAATCGAGTTAAATCTAAAATCTTAAATAAAGAAAAAAACTGTATTCAAAATCAATTATTTTAAATAATTAAGTTGAATTGAATAAATCAACAACATTCGCTTACAATCGTACTTCGTTCCTCTGTGAGTCGACCTAAAATTCTTTATTTAACTTTTTGCAAACTCTCAGTTTATTGAAAGCAATAATACGATCTCTATTCTAATAATATCCCTCACTGCACACCCCTTATAATCGATGGCGGACCTAGAGGGATGTATGCAATTAAATGTATTTTTTCTAGTAAAACTACTAAGGAGAACTGACTGCAAACAATTTAACAGAACTTTTAAGCATCTTTTATTTTTGGAAAAGCTAAGTTGTTTAAAACTTGGAAGTTGTTTGGCGGTTGCACTTGCATCGTCCTGGAAATATTTGGTTGGTGACACTGACACCCACTTCAACCCCATTAAATGGCTCTGCCAAAAAACTGATAAAAGTTCATACTCTTTTTCCCAAAACATCTTTAACATACCCACATTCAAATAAGAGGAAAACAAAAACGCGACAGATTTTATGCGTACAAAGTCTTTAACAAATAAAAATGTCAAAATAATTATATTAGCCTAAATTTCAAGTCAATTTTAGGGTTTTTTGTCAAAAAATATGTTGAGATTTAGTGATGACATTCTTTTTTAATCATCTATACTAAGCATTTAACCCCCCAAAAAAACCATGTATACCAAACATATTTTTATCATTAGTTAAGACAATTTTGTATATATTACATTAGAAAAAAATTATTAATTACTAAAGATTTCCTAACTCCTATTTTTTAAAATTTGAGATCACAAGTATCATACTTCACAGTAACAACTATAGAAAGAATTTTATGTTCATGCCAAAATCAATATCAAAATTAATGTTGTTTCTCTTGTTTTCTCTAAATCTAGTTCATGTTAGTATCTGATGAAGATCCAAAAAGGTTCATAAGAACAATATTTAGAGGAAATTGATTCTCCTCAAGCTATTTTGATATTTCTATATGAGATTTCATTTTAATATGATCTTTTATACATATAGCATAAGTAATTTATATACAAGATGTGGAATCCATATACGGAAATATATAAAAAAAATCCGATAAAAATAGTGCTTCTACAATACTCTCTCAATTTTAAAATGCACGATATTTGACTTTTTGCACGCATTTTTAAATAAAATTTAATATATAAATAATTTATTTTTTCAAAATAAAAATTTAAAACTAAAAATATTTTAGATAAAGATTAATATGATATAAAAATTAAAATTATATAAAATGTTTGATATGTACTAAATTTTATCTAAACTTATTTTAAAATAAAGGTAACAATATATAACCCAATCCGCATAACAAAATAAGTAGGTCTCAAAATCAAACTATCAAACAAGAAATTAGAAAATTGAAATAACAAAATATTTGGAAGGATTTGCTTTGTTCTTATAAAAAAACAAAAATGGCATTAGAAAATTTAGAAGTGCAGGCATAAATGGCTACTAAACAAGTGGACTCGAACGGGTAAAGTTGTAAAAATAGGAGAAAACTCTTCAGAACTCAAAACTCCGTTGAAATTTGAAGAAAACAAAGCTGAGAAGGGCTTTTGGCTCTCAGTTGGGTTTTTTCTGGTTATACTATTGCATAAGTCCGTCCGTACAAACAAACAAAAGAACAAAAATACAATTACAAAAACGAAGCTCTCTTTCTTCTTCTTCTGCTTATTTGTTCTTCTTCTTCTTCTTCTTCTTCCTCTCTCTCTCCGTCGCCGTTCCGATCCCTCGCACTGTGTGTTTCTCCTAACTAGCATATTGTTTCATGGACTCAATCTCGCCGGCGATCGGCTCGAAATTCGTTCTTCCGGCGGGGAAAACTCATCGTGATCGCTCCTTTCCCGGTATAACTTTCGGTCAGGTTTTGCAGACTTCGAGACGCTGCAACTTGAACCCGATTCGTGTTAGTGCGGAGAGGCAAAGCAGTGTTGCTATCGACTTCAGTGATCCTGATTGGAAATTGAAGTACCAGAAGGACTTCGAGAGGCGATTCCACATTCCTCACCTAACTGATGTATTCGACGACGCCGTTTCTTATCCCTCCACTTTCTGTCTCAAGATGAGGTGCTTAGATAACTTGCATTTGGATTGAAAACATCCATGTTTCAATTCCTCATATTGCAGATTTATTTATTTATTTTTAAGCAGAAATGTTGTTAGTGTTGTGTCTGAGAGAAGAGTTAAAATGTATTTTTGTGATAATTTTGTGACAGGTCTCCGACGGAAGCTTTTGCAGAAGGATATCCATCTGATGAGAAATGGAACGGATACATAAATAACGACGACAGAGTTCTTCTTAAGGTATAAGTTTCTTTCCTTGAGTGAGTTTTCTAATTTGCCTATACTGCGTGATTCAAATGTGAAAATACTGGCAAATTTATTATTGTTCTTTTCGTAATATTGTGTTTGGCTTGTCGATATCAAATTATGAAATGTTATATATAGAGGTCAACTAGATCGTTGGCCAACGTATACACAAGCATCTGTATCTCTTCTTGTTTGAAAATATATGAATTTTGGTACTTTATAATAAAATTAATCTAGATTTTGGAACAGCAAAAGGCTATCCCTAAAATTTGACTATTCCACTATGACCTGATGACATTGAGCTGTTATATTTTGCATCCTGAAACGGTTTAGAAAATTTCTGCATTTGAAAATTTTCAAAATGTTTACTTTCGGCAAAATTCTCCCTCTATACAGAAATCTCTCATAATTTTAATAAGCTATACTAGTGCTATATGTGTTCAACTGTAGCTTTTGAAACGCTTAGAGAAGTATTCTGCCTCTTACTTGTGCTATCAAAATAATTACGATTCTTACAGGATTTTGATATTTTACAATCATATTAGTCTGTAATTTTTGGAATGCTACACGATGAAGGATAAATTAACGAACAATGAGTAATCAATTGACAAACTGAGTTGGTTCATCATTTCATCAAACCCACAGTAAGACAGACTTGATCCATATAGAGTTTGTCTACCGAGTTATGCCTTTTGCAAACATTGTATAGCATCTCAAAGTGGTAAGAACACTTTCTTATGACTTAGAGGTTACAAGATCAAATCAATAGGGTGAGAACTGGATTAGTAGTAAGAAGGAATTTCGCCCATTAAAAAAAGGCACAATTGTCACATGTGGATTGGTGGATTTCTCATAGTTGGCGCTGCTGCGCATGCAGCCATTTTTATGGTAAGAGACTATGATCCAACTACTCGATATAAAAAGTGTCTGATTCACTAGTCTGGGTTAAGGTAAGCTAAGTATCTTCGAGCAAAATTAAAGTTCGGCATGTTTTGCATAGTGTCGTAACAAAATCAATTGCAGAGGTCGATTCTACAGTTTATTTCTAATTTCTATAATATTTAAATTTCATGTCAAAATGCAGAGAATAAATGCACCACATGTCAAATAATGACATTCATATTTTAAGCTAATGTTTTTTTGGTAGATAATCTGGCCTCCTGAATTTGATGTAACGCAAATATTAGTGCATTATTTTTGCCGTTTGCAGCATCTTGTGCAATCATGTAGAATAGTTCTAGATCGTATTAGATTGTGGTTCTGCCTGTACCTTCGCGGAGTTTATCTAGAAACTCATTTGTGCATGACTAATGAGTTCATTGTCTTTTATTCTCAATATAAGTTAATTTTTAGTGATAAGTATATAAAAAGGTATATATGTGGATTGCGATACCTTTGTTTCACTTATCGCATTGTCAGTTTCCTCATATGCCTTATTCTGAATAGGTCATAATGATTTAAGTTCTTAGTAATTGTATTCGTTTAAACTTTGCACAGTATTATATTTTATGCTATAGTTCCAGTCATGCATTTTTACCCTAGAAATTTTTTTCAGACGATTCGCTTCTCATCGCCGACATCTGCTGGTGCTGAGTGCATTGATCCCAATTGTACGTGGGTGGAGCAGTGGTATGTAATAGTGTCTTCTTTCAGAGAAAACGAATATTCAACGTTCCTTGGTTTTGAGTTTTGACCAATAAATAAATACTCAAAAAAGGAAAAATTATGTATTTTATGTTCTCTACTAAGTTCTTGGAAAAAAGAGAACTTTACCTCATATGACATATACGAGAGATTGTAATATGCTAGCTAAATAAGCTAATAATGAGAGGGATGAGTCCTTAATTTGATAGCTTCATTAAAGCACTGAAATTTTATACACAGGTACAGCTGTTTTAAAGAGATAATTCTTTAAATCTTCGGGGTCACAGTCACAACTTTCTGACCCTTTTTATATGTTTCATTAGGATCCAGGCTTTTGATTTGATTCGTTTATTTATGCATATAAGTACTAGTAAATTCTCTGCAGTTTTGTGATCTCCAACTAATTGGAATTAATAAGTCAACGGTTAGATCTCTTGAACTGGTATAGATTTTTTGAAGTAATATTGGTATTGGTATAATGTGTGCTCCACCTTCTGATAAGGGAACAAAGACGTGTCATCCTAAAACGTAAGTGCGAACCATGATTAACTGATTAACTTGATCTACACTATAAATATTACTCCCTCAGATCCAAACTAGATATGCATATTCTTTTTCCATTCCAAAATTAGATATACATTTCTACTCTTCAATAAAATGACAAAAAACTTCCTAAAATGCCATTACTAATAACATTAAATTCTCCATTACTTCCATTGCCAAATGCTCCACTTATGCTATAATTAAATGCTTCACTACTCTCAGTAAAGGATATATTTGTTTTCTAAAAACTATCTTTATATATTTGTTGTTTTTTAAATGTATTTCTAATCTTGGAATGAAGGGAGTAACTTTTATATTTCCCAAGGAGAAAATATTGTACGCTTAATTTTCTTCATATGAGAAGGTATTTGACAATATAGCTAGTGAAGTTATTCATTAAATGAGAGATGTGGCTCTAGACAGAATGTTATATGATACCAATTGGGCTAAGATATCCATTATGAATTTGTGGATAAGAACCTTTTGTGTAGAGATAAAGTGATAAGATTTCGAGTCATAAAAGTAGTCCGATGGATGTGTTTTATTGCATCGGATGTTATCGAAAAGATGCTACCACCAGACTTTGGAAGGATATTCTCTAACTGAACTGAATCCTTGGCCTTTCGTTTGTCTCAAAGAAAACACCGACTTACACACACAGACACAGACGCACACAGAAACAGAGATACATATAGACAGACAAGCGCACGAAGAGAGAGAGAGAGCGCTTAGATTGATACCCTTTTACTTGGCTTATCAGTTTAATCAAATCATTAAGAAATATGACTTTACATGTATGGTGTATCAAGCCCGCAACAAAGAGAAAAACTTTCGCAAAATATCATTTGGCGTAGTGCTTCTTCTAATCAAACACTTCTATTTCTTAAGTGATACTCCCTTTTTCCACCTTATGCGTCCACCTTTACATATTAAATAACAGAAAAGTGGCCACTTTATCCATAATCATATACTCTTTTCTTGAATTGTATAAGCTGAGGTTATCTTTTACAGAATATAAGAGTCAAAATTTGTGTACGGCATGGCACCATTCACTATAAGAAGAGTCAAAGTTGAACGAAGACTTCTTAATTTTTATACTGAGGATAATTATTGAATTGCCTTTATAATACATGAACTGCCATTTTCCAGGGTACATCGTGCTGGTCCTCGCGAGAAAATATACTATAAGCCAGAAAATGTAAAAGCAGCAATTGTAACTTGTGGAGGACTTTGCCCTGGACTTAATGACGTCATTCGGCAGGTGCACATAACATGTCCTTATTTTGGTGAATAATGTCAAAAATTTATGAACATTACTGCAAAGTTTTATCAAATACCGGTATTTGTATCCACTACAGAACATTTGGACAAGTGCATGGGTGTCGAGACTACGTTGTAGTGTAAAAAACTGGCAAAAATGGAGAAATATTTGTCTGACTCTTCATTCTTCAAGTACACCTGTCCGACTAGATACTCGATTCAAGTCCACGTGACAAAATTTAATGAAGCAGTTAAAGATTATATCATTTTAAGTAATCTTTTCCCTTTTCATGGAATTGCTGCAGATTGTCATCACGCTTGAAATATATGGCGTGAAAAATATTGTGGGAATTCCTTTCGGTTATCGTGGTTTCGGGAAAGAATTAGCTGAAATGCCAGTGAGTTCATTCTGTCTCTGTACAGTTTCCATTATGTTTTCCTAGTTTCATGCTAATCAACTTGATGATCACTTACTTGGTTCTTCATTACACTACCACTCCCTCGGCTGTTAACTACTTTAATCAAGGATCTGACTCTTCAAACTGGTGGGGAAATCTACAGTTACTTATAACTACTATGATTAACTACAGTGGTGTGATAAATTTGTTAACTTTGGTTAGCATGTGGAATATTATGTCGTCTCAATTCATGTTTCTGCTTCGGTGTTCTTTCTGTTCTTTTATTTACCTGACAATTAGTTGTATTGAGTGAGATCATTCTTGTTGCTTTAACTATGTAACCAAAGTAGTTAACCTAGTTAAGTAGGCTTTAGTGGAAGTACACACCATTGATTCACAAAGTTGAAAAGTTGGTTGAACAAAAACAATGAGTATATAACATACATGTTGAGAGCTTGACAAGTCAACAATGTATGGTGCTAGTTGGTTCTATTTCTGATATATGTTTGTACTGAAAATTTTCCATCCTGGAGTATGTATTTAAAATTCATTATTGATTAGATTTCTTTTGTATTATCAGTTATCACGGAAAGTAGTTCAAAATGTTCATCTTTCTGGTGGAAGCTTGTTAGGTGTTTCCCGTGGAGGACCCAGTGTTAGTGAAATTGTTGACAGTATGGAGGTGAGCACTGTTCTCTTTCCCTGAGAAGGATTTGCCATTTTTATTTAGTCTACCCATACAAATGGTTGAGGCATGGATGTTAAGCCCTTCTCTATCTTTTCTGGCTGATCACAGGAAAGAGGAATCAACATGCTTTTTGTGCTGGGTGGAAATGGCACACACGCTGGTGCGAATGCAATACACGACGAGGTTGTTAATCTTATTACCCTACACTTTATTGGCATATTATATTTATGTTAAGATATGCTTTTAAGGTAAGATCTTTTGTTGAGGGAAACTAAGTGATTGGGTACTCTAATCTTTGTCATTTCTCCCCTAAAACTATTTGGCAGTTTCCACTTTGATAATAAACTGTTTGAGGCTATAAGTTTGAAATGTAAGCTGCTCAAAACTGTTCATAGAGTTTTCTTATTTTATTACTTATTTGAGATAATTTGATGCAGAAATGCTTACTATGCTGGAAGCAGTTACTATTAATATACTTAACAAGTAACATATCTTTAACCACATTCCTTTCATTTTGGTGTTCAGTGTCGCAAAAGACAATTGAAAGTGGCTGTAGTTGGTGTGCCAAAAACAATAGATAATGACATCCTGCTAATGGATAAAACTTTTGGTTTTGATACTGCTGTTGAAGAAGCCCAACGAGCTATTAATTCTGCATACATTGAGGTGAAGCTGGCTCTAATTTGTTCGCATATATCCTCATTGTTTTATGTGCATTTAATATATTAGTGCCCAGTTAGAGGCAAACAGTAATTTCTTTCCTAGTAGAGTTCTTGGAGTTAATTTTCCCATATATGACAGGCGCATAGTGCCTATCGTGGTATTGGGATTGTCAAATTGATGGGTCGTAGTAGTGGATTTATAGCTATGCATGCATCCCTTGCGAGTGGACAAATTGATATATGCTTGATCCCAGAGGTATTGTTTTTACTGAATAGAAAGCTAACTATATTTGATTATGCGCAGCTGGTAGCCTGGTACACCACTGATTAATGGATTTCTTCTCAGGTACCTTTCCACTTGCACGGACCCCATGGTGTCCTGTGTCATCTAAAGTATCTTCTTGAGACAAAGGGGTCGGCTGTTGTCTGTGTAGCTGAAGGAGCTGGGCAGGTAACCTAGATAATTTTTGGGTTTCTAAGGGTTCTGTATGATGCCATATTGAATTAATTGAACAATTTGAAATAACGTGATAATCCTGTCCCTTAATATTAAGTGTGTGGTCTTCTATTGAGAATGATATTTGAAACACAAAATACAAATGGAATATAATATGTTGTGTAGTTTATGAAGTAGAGCATCCTAGGATTTATGTTTTCTTATGTTTCAGACTGATACGCAGTGCTTTGTTTGAATTGAGAAATCCAATATATGCACTGAATATGCATTTTTGGAAGTTATATGCCTTTTCCCCCCTTTTCTGTGCAGAATTTTCTCGAGAAAACTAATGCCACAGATGCGTCAGGAAACATAGTTCTAGGAGATATTGGTGTACACATACAACAAGAGGTTAGTGGTTGCAACTTCCTGATATTTTGTTGTCTTGGATATGTCGTATGCGTTTGGAACCAAGTAGGAATATTTCATATTATAACAAATATATTATGTGAAGCAATGTTATTGCTACACCTTCTGGATATTGCACAATGCTTCCAAAAATTTACTAATAACTAGCTTAATGACTTGTGCAAAGCGCCAGTATAATATGTGATAGTTTAATTCTTAAGTTATTTGTTGTGATCCCCTTCTAAATTATATAAAATTATATTTTACTAATTGTCTTTTTCCAGTGGGATCTTTTGAATTGATTTTATAGAAATATTTAGCTCGTTATAATTTTTGGGTTGTCGAAGCTAGGTTAGTGTATGAGTGACATTGGTAGTTATTATATGATTAAAATATGTATTTTTAATTTGTTTTGCTAAAATATTTGATTAGAAGTTTTTAAAAGTTGAGGTTTAATGTCAGAGCTTCTTTGTCTTCTACTTCTATGTTCCTTTTACGAAAGTCGAAGTAAACTCTTTGCCTTCTTGACTGCCAGCATCAAGACGGGTGGTTACCTCAGAGCAAACCTAGGAGAAGGAATCTATGTCTGGTTTTATTGATATAATGTGAATTGGCAAACTCTAATCTGCTTTTTGTTAACTCTATTTTTGTGCTGTGTTTCTCTACTTGGTTGGGAGGGAGAAAAAGGTATAAAAGCTTTTGTTCTTTCTTTTTGAAAAGCAGTTGCAAAGGTTAGAAGTTATTTACTCAGTTCAGTAAGGGTACTCTATTTCCCATATTTTCTATTTGGCGAAATGCAACACCATGAGTCATATTTATTTTTTAATAAAAGAATAGGCATCAACCAAATAACAAATTTGCATCTATTTCTATTATCTGCTCTCAAATAATTAATATATGCACCATGCATACCACAAAAGCAGTTGCATTTGAATTCTTTTCTATTACTTGTGCAAAATCCAATATTTAAAAGTCATGGAAAGTTAATATGGCTAACTAACATAGTTCTTCTGGTTTAAAATCGTATTTTATTTAACAACCTGAATTTTAGGATTTCATAAACCTAGTACAATCTTGAATACAATTTTTTTTTTTTTTTTGTAGAACAGAGTGATTATTTTCTAGTGGTCCAGCATGGGTAGTATATAATTGCTGCTTTCGATGGCTCAATGATCAATACTTCAATATCACAAATCTGCCAACCCTTACAAATCTTTTATAGTTCATGCACAAAATTGACTTTGAGCTGCAAGTACATTTTTGGTGCTTTTGATTTCCAGAATTATTTTATGACAGCTGTCAATATTTTCATGACGCTTATAGTAGCATATGATAATACTATTCTGGATGATTCGTATGTTTAATACCCCTCATTTAATTTATGCTTTCTTTCAGGCAAAGAAGTATTTTAAGAGCATTGGAGATCCAGCTGACGTAAAATATATTGATCCCACATACATGATCCGTGCATGCCGTGCAAATGCATCAGATGGAATCCTATGCACTGTACTGGGTCAAAATGCTGTATGTCTATCATACTCAGAATAATTTTGCATTTATGGTCACAATGTTTAACCGTTATGCGTCTCAATTGACTCGTTCCCCTTCCAATCTCCCTAACTGATTAATAGAAACTTGAGAGTGGTAAGAGTGGCAGAAACATGTTAATAAGTCATTTGAGAATACGGATTCCTAGAAATTTGCAAATGCTAGTAAACTTCAGTGCTGAAAACTGTATATTCCATAAGTTGCAGTTTAAGACTGCCCCAGAAGTCATGACATGGTCCTGTTGCAGCATATAGAATGGATGGCAATTATTTTCATGCTAGTTTCATTTTCTTGAGTTTAAGCAATTGTTATATGCTATTTTGGATACGAAGATTTTCGTCAACATGGTTAGGCCTGAACCTATTTAGTTAAATGAGCTTGTACTGTTACAGGAGGAAAATTGAAATCAAAATTGATCTGATGAGGGACAATATGCATTCTAAAGCAACTTTCTACAGAAGTACTTACTATTTTACCGTAAGAAGGTTGAACAAAGAACTGGTTATGAAGTACTCTCCTATTTCAAGTTCTAGTCCCCACTAGATGAGTAACCCTTGAGAGCTAATCTACTGGTGAAATATGAACCTTAAACATTGCTAATTTTCCATTTTCTCTTCAAATTATTGTAGTCATATAGAAGTCTGCCTTTCGCATACATTTGTGATCCTCTAGTGTTTACTGGCGTTTGCGCAGTAAATCAGGCTTCTGCTGTTTACTGTTGGTTCATATGTGGTGTTAGTTTTCTCTATGGGTGTTTCCTCTGTGGATTCTATCATATATTCACGGACTCTCTGATCTTGGCAGGTTCATGGTGCTTTTGCTGGATATAGTGGCATCACAGTGGGCATATGCAACACTCACTATGTTTATCTTCCTATTCCTGAAGTCATTTCTTTCCCCAAGTCATTAGACCCTAACAGCCGCATGTGGCATCGTTGTTTGACATCAACAGGCCAACCCGACTTTGTCTAAGTATGGAGCCTTGTTGGTATACATATATTAAAAAACCAAGAGTTATATCATAGGCTAGTTAAATGCAGAATTCCAACTTCAAAAGAGTTTTCCAAATCTGTTCGTTTGATGATGTTGGAGAAATAATACAGGGATGCCATTATCCCAATTCTTTTAGGTATATAACATATAGCATTATACTTCCCAGTTCGCTTGGAGGAATGGTTGAAATAAATTATCTCAAAGAGACCTGTCGGAACAATTTCTAATAGGCTCCTTTCTTCTGTAACAAATATTTGTATCTTATCAGTATTAGTATAGCCGCAAAGTTACTTTGCGAACTTTTGTTCAGAAAAACTATATTTGATGAGTAAAATCTCAGCAACGATTTATGAAATAGCCTAATTTATTTATTGTTGAGTACTTTTATACAGGCCAAGAAGTATGGGCCGAACACAATTTCCAAATGTTTACTGATGAGCAGGATTAGTAGACGACAAATGTCCTTCATGTCACGTCTATGGCAAATTGTAATTGCGCTTTTATAATGGGATTACAAATCATTACCTTTTATTAATTGCTTGGTAGAATATAACTCTTCTAGATTTAGTAACAGCGCATGGAACATCCTCAAGCAGCTTTGGACCTCAGGTATGCACAACAGAATCTTGTCCAAGTTGGCATCTCAGAATAGCTGTTCCAAGATTCCAACTGCCTGATGATTACAATTCACAGCAAGGTATATGTTGATTAGGTTTTATATTTCTTTTTTTCTTTTTAATAATTTTGCTATCTTATCGTTTAGTATGCAGCAATCCAACATTTTATGATGTCACTTATTTGGTTGATGTAAGCTCACAAATTGTGCTGAATTTCAGACATTAAAGTCTTTCATAGTTCACACACACAAAGATCGTTTTAAGCATTGCTACCCACGTTACCTCTAATTATATGCCCCAGTAAGTCTTGTTAGCATCTACTTGTCCCCAATTAATGAACAGGACCAACCCCATAACTTCGTACTTGTAAATCTTGATTGTTACGTTTAAGCATAACAATATTATTAACTCACTTAACTAGGTTGTTGTTGACTTCAAAAGGCTCCACTTCTGACTCTGGTCAAAGGTACTCATGATCTCCTCTGTATGTGTACTGAACCTGGGTGGATGTATTAAATTCAATACTCCATCCGTTCCCAAAAAAAGCTAATATTTTAAAAAGTAATTTAATTTTTTTACGAAAATTTATGATTAAAGTTTGATTTGAATTTGATTGATTTCTATCGTAAAATGATTACCATTACATAATACATAAAAATTTCAACCAAATAAACTCTTTATTATATGAAAACATATTAGACTCTTATCACAATTTGAATTTTAACATTTCACAACTTAATATAAATAAGATGAAATATTGTTCTTTTTATAAAAAAGATGGAGTATAGAGAGCTTCAGGCATACGGAGCATAGTTCTAAAAACCGGCCCGGATCGGCTAATTGGACCAATTGAACTGGAAACCGGTGCTTGAATTAGTTCGGTTCACAAAAAATAACGAATAAGCAAAAATATCGGAGTGAACCGAATTAGTTTTTTTAAAAATCGGCGAATCGGACTGGATGTTTTTTTAATGATAAAAATGATCTTTTAAAAAATTTTAATTCATATTTTTTAGTTTATAACAAAACTAAACATGTAATTCATTTATTAATATATATTCATTAAAAATAAAACTTAAGGTTTGAAACATAAAATTTTTAGTACAAGTGAATGGTAATAATCTAAATTATTTTATCTTATTTTGTTAATTATTGTACTAATTAATTTTGTATAGTAAATATTTAAAAAAATTAGTTATTAGGCTCATTTATATATTTAAAACACAGTTATAATTTTATTTTTGTAGAGTAAATTAAAATTTAAGTATATAAAATTAGTTTCACATATATAATAATAAAAATTCAATTCAAATGGTTGAACCACCGAAACAATCTGTTGAACTAGTGTTTTGATCGATTCAATGTGCAATTCGATTTTAAAAACTATGATACGGTATATGAAGATTCTAATTTGGCTCTATTTATTTATAGCGAGGTCAAATGCCACGTAATAGTTTTGCTAAGACAGTTATAGGCTATTGGCAATTTTAAAATTCAAATACTACTCTATAATAAAACTTGATATATTTAGTAAGTTGTTGCATTTAAATTCACTCCACTCTAAATACTCTTTTAGGTTCTCTACCACTTTCAAACCCAAGTTATTTTCTCGTTCGATAACTAAAATTTATTTTTAGTTTTGACAAAGAGACGATAATATAATATGACAACATCATCACTTGATATATAATATATTCATAACTCCAAAATTATTTTTAAAAACTATCATTTTATAAATGTATTTTCAATTTTAAAATTGATTGAGTTTTAAGTTTTTTCTTATTTATTTGTTTAATTATTTAGTTTTGGGTGACCATGAGTTCTAAGTAATTCAGATCAAGTTAGATAAGACTTCAAGGAACTCTTCCCCCATTTTCTTTCAATATTTGCAGGTTAGAATTATTTAGGATGACGATCAAATGATATTTGCTGAATTTGATGTGCATTATATTATAAACTTATGCTTTTATTACTATTTCAAAATTTGAGGTACCTTTCCCTTTACCATAGTACGGTTATGAAAACCCTTTATTCATTCAAAATATAGGTCTTTAACGTTTTGACATACTATTTTGGTCGAGAATTATATGTCACAATTTGACTGGTCAAATGAGCTAATTTTAAATTACTAATTTATAATTTATATTATGAAATTTTGAAAGTTAAATTTGATAGTATATTCTATATTATTTTTATGATAATAGTTTTGTATCTTTATCTAATAAATAATTTTAAGGTCAAATATGGTTAATTTGACCAAAAAAAGTCAAATTGCGACATATAAATCTAAATGAAAAGAGTACTTATTAAATAAATAAATTATTGTTGTCTTTCTTAATTCTTCTTTATAGCATTTAATACAAAGTAGTTGAAAGTGTTTTAGAGTAAGTAACTAAGGGACATTATATTTTCTCTCCTAGAAAAATGAGAATGATTTATAGTATGATAAATACAAAACTCTTTAAAAAGACCTATATTTAGGAAGGAAAAAGTAATATCACGTGATGTATTTAATAATATTAAATTACAAAATATTTATCTATTGGTAATTTTTAAGTAATTTGTAGTATGATTTATCACTAATCAAATTAAATATATACAAAAATACAAATTATGAAATCATGTTGAAATGTGTGTCGAATTTTAATATTGTTTCTCTTCGGTTATTGATAACGTTTTAGAAATTGACGCTATAACTAAGATAATTATGTATAAATTGGTAAGAATATAGTAATTATCTAATATAACTTTTTTTTTAAAAGTATGATTTAAAAATAACGTTAACTAAGTAATTAATTAGAGTTATTAAATGAATAATATTAAAACGAGTTATAATGAAAATTTAAAATGTTATCAAATTGTGAAAGTTTACTCCCTAAAATCATATAAATGTAACAATAAATTATGAAGTTCAGCATAGTACATACAATTTAGGTAGGGGCTATTTCCTCAAACATTCTCGATAATTTAACTGTTTAACATGTAAAATCCACATTATATCATTTGAATTGCACATAAAATTATCAAAAATACATTGCCAAAAAACAATTTCCTCAAATCAAAATAAGGTCTGCACATGAGCTACCTACTTTGGTATCGATTTGGCAAAATCTATGGAGCATGACTGGTCAATGCAAATATAATGCAGCCTGACTGGTCAAGGTCTATTAATTTTTGCTACTACATTCTTATGTCCTTTTCATTGGTGGAGCCGCACCTTTTTTTTCTTTTCTTTCTCTTGGAATTGTCAATTAAATCCCCTATTCAGTAACAGAAACTGTCCTATTGCCACCTTCAATCTTTTCTTGATTTCACCACTAATATTGACAGCACCCAACTTCTAGTAGAAAAATAAAATTAAGTGAAGTTACTAACTTATAAAAATAAAATTAATGCATAAGATATATTCGTTCCTGACTAGAGCTGACCAACCCCCTTTTTTCTAATCGGATTTTACTGTACCATCACATACATCATGCTTTTGGAGTTTGTCAAGTAAAATTTGTAGCGGTAGATAAAACTTTAAAAAGTGATGTGATAAAATTTTTTAAAAAAATTATTGGCAAAATTTATATAGAATCGAAAGAATGGAAGCCGAGAAAAATTGAAACGCACAAGTTCTCTGATACATAATGTCGGATATGATAGTCTAGAAAAGTGGTTGTACATGGTCTGTAAGATTACATATGGCATAGGATTATACAAATAAACAAAAATTCATAATTTCGATTTCACAATATTATTTAAAAAATTAAAATAAAAATAGTAAACAACTTTATGTGGTCGAAAAACGACACTGACCATAGCGTACGTAGCCGCGACGAATTTTGAACGTTGGACCGTTGCATAATAACATGCCAAATTTGAGCCCCAAATTTACATGGAACACTTTAATTTCAGTCACAGCATCAATATTATACACTTTGTCTTTCATCATTTGCAACATTTAACTTTGAGCAAAATCTCATCCCTTTTTTCCTTATTCCAATTTCATACGGTCGTGTCCTCAAACTTCCAGTTTGGAGAATATTTAGTTTTTGTGGCCCTTGGGTGGTGTGCTTGTAACGTGGGATGAACCAATGTTTTAGGCAATGAAGTTACCCTTTCTCCTCATCTCTTGGACGCGTATATATAGTATATACATACCCTCACTCCTCATTCCTCAGTCCTATTAACAGTGCGTGGGTGTGTGAAAAGCCTGTACTAGTCATGTGTGTGTGTGTGTGTGAGCGCTTGAAAGATCATACCAACCATTCATGTGGGCATGTGGATGTTTAATCAACAAAGTGAAATAATAACTGAGCAACTGAGAAAAGAAGCCAATAAATTTACTCCACTTTTTTCTTTTGTTTTGCTAATACTGCCTCTATATACTTTGAACGTTTATATATGTAGAGGAAAATGAAGACTCGAAATAGATCATCATTTTTACTTCTTTTCTGGGGGTTTGGAGAAAATGAAACGAAATAAAAAAAATTTGAGCTGCACTACATTCTTAAATTGTTTGAGGATATTTAAAGGTCACGGGACATGTTTGGAATAAAACTTGCAAAACTTACAAAAAAATAATATCAAATGGGTTCTATAAACATATACAGGTAAGCAGAGGTTATTATCTCCGCAATTATTTGCCTTAACAATCCGGAGGGTTTTTTTTTTTTTTTTTTTGTTACTTAGGGTGTCCCTGCCTATGACTCTCTCTCACACACATACATATGTATCAACTAACTTACAAGGTTTTTAATTAACCTCCTCAATTATTCAAAAGAGTTTAAGTTCAGTAACATCTATCTATTCTTATATATTATAACGGAACTTGAGATAATTTTCAAAATTGACTCAGTAAGTTAATATAATTCTTTCTCTATCACCTAATGAATCATTTGTATTAAATACTAATATTTTAAATTTAAACAACTTCGATCTGAGCGTTGGCATTACTGTCATTGACTACTTCATCTGAAAAATGAGGAGATCAGAGTTTCGAATCGAGCAAGCATAGTTTGAGAAGATTAGATTTCGAATCTTGCAAGAATATTCGAATCAAGGAGATCAGGTTTCGAAACCTTACAAGCATAGGCTTCACCGGTGATCTTTTAGGTAACAAAAAAAAAAAATTAAACGACATCTCATTATTCAATTATATCACGATTACTAATAATAAATACTTAAAAAATATTTACCCGTTTAGAAGTTAGGCTACATCTATTTCAGATAAAAGGATTATGCTCTTGATTTTTTCTCAGTTTATACAACAGCAATATATTAAAATTCATATTTGAATTAAATTTATTGGATTCCGAATCAATATAAAAGTCGGTGTAAACTACTTAAAATATCGCTAACTAGGTACAAACTTTTCTGCGAATTATTTTGGAAAGCCAAAAATTTTCCATCATTATTTGAATTTTAAAATGTCAACAAGCAAGCATGACGAAATAAATTCGAAGAAATTCATATATGTGTGTGTGTGTGTGTGTGTGAAAAGGAAGCAAAAGCGGGGAGATAGGAAAAATAAAGAATGCAACTAGATTAGGGACTGAAATTTCTTCATGCGATATGTTGGAAAATATTTGAACACAAACAAGAACAGTGGAATGGTTTGTCAGTCTCTTCTTTCGTTGCCCATGTTGTAAGAAGAGCTGAAAGAGACGAGTGCCAGTGTGTTTGGGCATCTATTGTACACACCCTTTATATTCATACCAAAAATATACGATATAATTCATAATATTTTTATTCGAATCAACCGTACAGAAAATAAAACCGATGAAAAGAAACATTAAAAAATATCCGAGTATTCAAATTTTCATAACTCATGTTAGTATATAACACTAGCTTTATGACCCTAAAAGATAAAAATATATCTGATGGCTTTATTTTTTCCTATTTTTTATGATCATAAAAATTGTATTATACACTACCACAATGTATAAAAATTTGCATGTCCCCTATTTTCTGTTATGGATTTCATCTATACAGTTAAATTCAACAAAAAAAAAAATATATAGATTTATTGTGCGTTTTCAGTGTGTTATAAGATATGTATAATGACACTACTCTCTCTCACCATATATATATATATATATATATATATATATATATATATATATAGGAGACAAAATGCACAAAAATTCCTGTAGAATGACGTGACAATGCTAATAAGGCACCATTAAATAGGAGTACTCCGTAGTTCATTTTATAACATAGCTCAGCTGCTAATTGCCTTGTCCTCAAGTCTTCCTATAATCCGTGAATATCTAACATTTTCCCGTCAATTTCATGATATAAATTGATCAATCTTAACGATGCAAGATGCAATAATTTGCCAATAAAAAATGCAACTCTGCCTATAAGTGATATTTCTCAAATTCCAAATTTACTTTATCCGCGTCTGTCATCCAAAATAAATAAATAAATAAATAATACAGAAATGAATATATACAAAATAATGTATATATACTCTCTCTTTCATATTGAATTCTAATAATTATATCATTTTGCGAGTGAAATTGATATTTTTATAAGGTCCGCTTCATATAGACGTAGATCTCACTAACTACTTATGTGGGGAAGAAATCTTGTGAAAATATTATTTTCTATTAACTAATATTTCAACTGTAGGATGTTTTTATTTGTGAATACTTGTTTTTGTAATTTGTCGTGTAAGTACTTCCATAAAACAAATAAGCAACGATTTCCGCACTTTCTTCAAGTGTATTTTTCATGTGCATGGTACTGGAAAATGCTCGACCCGATATAGATATATAATTTAAATTTTGAAATCAAGCAGATTGTTTATTAAATATGAAACTAATGCAAATTAATTTATATATTTTTAAGTGAAAAAGTACTTGTGATAGTATTATATATATATATAATAGTGTACGATTAATGACAATATTTACTTATCATCATTTTGGCAGAAGTAGATAAGTGCATTATATATTTACAGGCGTCACACTAGTTTCAAATATAAATATACGATATATGATCTCCGAATCAAATAAATTAGATCTCTTATGTATTCTGAAGATAAATGCAGTAGAGTAATGATACCATTTCTCTTTTTTCTTTTTGAACTTTTTGTGTATTTTCTATATAAATACAGTAAATATGGTTATATATTTATCCTTGACTGTATACAAAAATATTTAAATAATTTAGATGTGATACTCTTAGACATCATATCATTACTAAATATTTTCTCAATTTGTTGGTTGCTTTAATAGACTATGTAAACTTATCTAGGTGTATCCCATATATACATATATATGCTAAGGACAGTGCTTGTATAGTTGTAAATGTCGTATATATTGGTCTTGGTCATTGGTCTGAGCGTAAGACTCATTGGGATTCATCTTACTACCACTGCTCGTCGACTTTGTTATACACACTAATTACACAGTTTTCACTCTATATAATATAAATATATACACTACTGCATGTTGTAATCTATCTTTTTTTGACCGTGCTTAGCTGTTAGTGCACTACTCAAGAGACCTTAGTTTATTCTCAAATACTAGTGGCGTTAGATCAAACAACTAAAGAAGATGTAAGAAAGTAGCTAGATACGGGTAATTTATATTTTTAAGGTGTTAAACGTCTTTTATTAAAATTAGTTTGTTGAAGGGTTCAAAAATATTTTGTCTTTAAGATATATGTCAAAGTTTTTAAGTTAAATTTATTATGATAGCAATTCACAATAGATCTCGGAAAAATATAAGGCGTGAAAAATATAGTAAATAATTTTTTTTTTCAGGAGAAAGAATGATTGTTAGATGTGTTGTATATTACTTATGCTAAAAATCTCCAATATATAACAGTTTCGTGTTGAAATTGATCGATATATCATCAAATATTGATACCAATGATGAGTATTAACATCTTGTAACTGAAAGACATTCAATTGACCATTAACCCAAATAACTGATATTAGTTTAAATGACAATAACTGACCAATGGTCAATAAGTTATCATAAAAACGTTAGTTTACGAATTTTAAACCACCAAAACTCTACTTTCAAAGTATTTTTTGACGAAAATATGTCCCCTTACTCATGTTTTGTGAGTAATCCCTATAAAACTTTTTAAAAGTTTTAAATCAATATATAATGGGTCAAAAATAACTACTGTATGTAAAAATTATGATTAAAATATGAACAAACGTTTAAAAAAAGAGTTTTTACAAACACCAACACAAATTCTAACAAGTGGTATCTAAAATATTTTATGTTTAAATTGACTAAATATTATATTTTGGTCAAGCACAATTTTTTTTAATAATTATTATCAGTTATTTGGTGTGCTCCTTTCATTCTTAAAAACGAGTTCAATCTCAAAAAATTACCTAGTAATTTTACAAAAGTGTACGACTAATTTGAATTTTTTTTAATTGGCAAAATTGTTACTACTATTCACCCAATTCTCATCTGTAAACTATTATTTCAATTCTCACTCTATAGATTTGATTTTTTGACCTCAAAATCACAAGAAAGTACTCTTATCACTTGATCTAACTTACAACATTGACTAATTTGATATGTATTTGATTGATTTCAATTATAAATTAATTAACAATATAAAATATATTAAAATTTCAACAAAATAAACTCTTTATTATATAAAAACTTTATTAAATTCTTGTCACAATATATATTTTAGGATTTTATTAACATGTGATTAGTATTACTATAAACAAGAACAATATAACGAGTATTAATAATCCACTACAATATGGAGTACTGCGTACTTGCATTTCGCTCATACAAAGTAGTCCGGTCTGGGCATTTGTTTCATTAGCTAAAAATTTATGTTCCTAGTCAAGGAATGAGGGTTCAATTTTTTCTCTCTCATTTTTTGTTTTTTTATTAGAATGAAATGAAATTAGAAAAGAAAATTTAATAATGAAATAGTAGGATAATAAAAAGTGAAGGAAGTTTAAAATGTAAATCATGATAGAGTGTTGAAATATGTAATACCTTCTAAAATACAAAAAATGATCATTTTAACATTTATCATATTTTTTATTTCAAACTCTTTTTATTTTTTTTGCCAACCTTATCTTCTATCACTAATTTTTATTTTTTAAGTTTATTTTATTCTCATTCATAAGACAAAGTATTCCGTAAGTTCCTGTATCAAATATTTTTGCCATATGCACTACAGCGAGAGAATATTATATATCTACACATCCTTATATAACATGTGTTTATATATATATATATATGTTAGTTTGTATGTTTGAGTATTTTTATGTTTTAGGTAATATTAAGAGAATTATAATTTTTGTTATTCGTTGGAACCGAGTCCAAGATATTTCACAAATATCTTGTATCATCTATTATTATATGGTATTTCAGTAAGGCCGCTTTTCTTTTGGAAATAATATTATTCTTTAAATTTTTATTTCATCTCTAATTATCAAAATTACAAAAATCCTATCATAAATCTGATTATCGAAATGAAAAGTCAACAATTGATTATTACTATATATATAAAACATTTAAAAGATCATATACATCTCTAAAAATTAAAATATCATAACAAAAAAATAAAAGAATAAGAAACTAAAAAACTAACAAGATAATCAATAATTATAAAGTAAAATAATAAAATCTACAACAATTTATATAACAAAAAAATAGAGAACCATGATAAAATTACTAAAAAGGAATAAAAAATTAAGAATTTTAATTTTATTAAATTATTTTGATTAATTTAAAGTAAATTATATTTAGTATTAGACCATGTTAATATAATCAAATGAAATAATAACTTATTAAGTGGCTTATATCTAAAATTAAAATACACCCATCAAATTTTAAATTTATAACTGTAAAACTAATGATATTATATGCAACAATATGAATTACTGATCATATATTTAATATAACAAAAAATATTAAAAATTAGAATATAATACATATTATACACTCAATAATTTTAATGAACGCAAAAAAGAAAAAAAAACGTATTCTGCACAGTTCAACAAGCTAATTTATCCTAATTAAGGTCACTTACAATAAATTCTCTTAATAATTCACTACTTTATCAATTAAAGTAAATTTTATACAATTTTTCATAACAACATGTCTTGATGGCCTACACTAGATTTTTTATTATATAGATTTGCAATATTAGAGTAACAATATCTATATTTATATATTCTTTATAATATTATTTTAAGATTATGTAATATATAATACACAATATATATGATATATTATGTTGTAATTATAATATAGTGTAATTTATAATATATTATAATTTTATTTTTCAATTATGTTTTTGAAAAATCTACCCGTACAAATTAAGACAATCTTAAAAAGTAATAAAGTATACAAAATTTTATAAGTTTATATGATGCGCATTATAGTTTTTTTAATGATGCAAATTCAATAACTTTTCATGAGTAAAATTTTGTATAATTTTATATAATTATAAAAACTATGTTACGTATCACCAAAAATCGTAAAAATCTCTTAATCCCATTATATAATTATATACTAAAATATTATAGATAATATAATATATTATATCAACACTACTATATACGTTTTTATACTATATATAATATATATGTCGCATATCGTATTATATGATAACGTATTATTATTATTATTATTATTATTATTATTATTATTATTATTATTA
>CM025786.1:19663228-19686237 GCA_014636745.2 Centella asiatica
TTATTATTATTATTATTATTATTATTATTATTATTATTATTATTATTCTATGTACCATCTATATATAATATTATATTGTGTGTATATATAATATATTTTTTTTATTATATATACATATATATCTATATATATTACATTATATTATTATATATAACAATGGAAAATATTATTTCCAGAAAGATTTTTAATATTTCCCCATGTGGGTACATTGTTTATGTATGATTTACTTTTACTTTAATTGTGGAGTCTATGTGAAAATATCAATTACGCATGTGGAAATATTAATTTTTATATTAATTTATTATATATTTTTTATATATGTTATAACATATATTACATATTATATAAATTAATACTATATATATATATATATATATATATTAAATTTATATTTAATAATTATAGGATATTAATCGAAAGAATAATTTAATGTTTTCCTAAGGAAGAAATGATGAATAGTAGTTTCCTTATACTCACGCCAATTCTCTTAACGGATTCATATTATACAGATTAATTTATATATATTTTCATATCTTTTAAATATCTAATTTTTATTAACTATATTAATATCTCTACTATACAGGGTAATTTATTGTGTAAGTCTTACAATTTGAATAGTAAGTCTCCAAATTTACCGTTCAAATTTGAAGATAGAAACACATTTTAGGACTTATATTCATTAGATTTTCAATATTTTTTTTATCATGTTTAGGATGCAAAAGTCACGGAAGGTAGCTGTACAAGTTTGCTTCTCCCTTTATTTCACAAAAATAGTAATATTTGAATCTTTGATAATTTTTAATTTTGTATATTTAATCAAAAAATTCATGTAGTAATAATAAGTTTTTCTTATTAAATTTATTGTGATTGTTCAATTAAAAATCATATAAGAATATTATAATGACAAATTTTGAAAAATATGACATTATAATAAAAAAAAATTATACAAATATTATTTTTTTTTAACAAAATTTATTATCAAATGTTATTATTCGTATTTCTTTTTGGAGCGGAGGCAGCAGTAAATATCCATATCGTTATGCATTACTAACTAACTGTTCACAAAATTTTAAATTTTGAATTGTATTTTAACTTGGCCATCAAAAAAAGATGAGTCAGTTAGAAACTGTTTGTCTGATTTTGATGCTGTTTCTAGTTTCTAGTTTGTGAGTTTTTGTAATGGTGAAATATTATTTTATTGCATTGAAGGTACACAGTTTTGATAACTTCGGGAGTTATGCCCACAAAAACTATATGATTAACCAACTTTTTATGAGCTTGATTTTTGTCCATCCATATACAACATGAGGTCTACACTATCAAAGGGAAAATAATATTTCTTTCCTTTTAAAATTAAAAACATGTTTTTAAAATGATAATTTTTAAAAATATTTTTTTTATTTCAAAAATATAACTATTATCATATTGTTTAATAATAATGTGAGTTATGGTAGAAACCATTAAGCAATGATTGTAGTTGAATTAATTGAAGTATTGAAATTATGAAATGATATTTAAGAAACTCTATTATTTTTTATACTTTAAAAATAAAAATATATCTCTAATTTTGAAACAATTAAAAGAAAAATATGCATCTCTAATTTTGAAATGATTTATAATATAATTGTCCTCCCTGCTATATAATTACTATCATCATGGTATTCACTGATATTGATGGTTGACTAATGACTGTATTTATATCTGGCATTTCCTCTCATTTACGGTTTGTTATTTCAGCTCCACCACCTATTCTTGTGAAACTTGAAAGCAATTGATACCACTACTACATAAGCAACAGACTAGGGAACGTGAATATAAGTAGATAGGTCAACATTATTTATCTTCTACATTATGTTCAATGCATAATCTGATTTCTTTGGATTAAATAATTTTTTTCACTAATAAAATCTTTTTTTGTCATTACTAAAAACTAGCCACAGAAACGAACTGAGTTGATTAATGAATAATCAAACTCGGCTCATTAAATTTATTATTGATCTTAAGTCGAGTTGGGTATTTAACGAATATTCATCTTTGTGTTCGAACTCAACTCAAGTTCTTATCGCGAGTAGCTACTTGATAGTTTGATTTTTTGAGCAATTATCGAGCATATTTTTGGATATCAAATATTTTGCTCAATATCGAGTTGAATATAAAAATAAAAATTTAGTAAAAAAATTATCGAGTATTGAGTCAAATTAAATTTATATAAATATCGAGTCAAGTATGTTAAATATTCAACTCGACTAGATAAATTAACTATTAAAAAAATATTTGAACTAGCTCGGTTAGAATTACATCCTACTAAAAACAAACCAATTAACAAGGTTTACCAAAGTGAACATTTTGACTTTTTTGAATATTTTGATTATAAGTAAAACAGCCGGTTCTATTTGGGATTTTTGAGAAAAGAATGAATTGACAAAGAAAAAAAAAGGAAGTACAGTTCAATATGAACCAGCCTATTTCATTTGCAACTAAATTTTATAAAAAATTAAAAATAAAAATTGGAACAGTAATAAAAAGGGAAGGTCCAATGTGAATATTGACTATAGAGAATAAGTGTGCATGGACCATGATACCTAATGAGCAATCACCTACTAGTACTTGTATTTTTTATTTTCTTTTCACCATAAAAATCAGCAACCAGTTATGGAGCAGCTAGCTTGCATGGTTCCAAGGGGTTTGTTCTTCTCTCATGCCCATACAGCCTGGCTAGAGAACAACATCATCTTTTAGCTTTCTTCTTTATTTCTCTTCTGTGCTCTGCTCTGTTACTATTTTTTTGTAGTCTCTATAGAAAGCAAGCAGCACCCAGATGTTGACCAATCACTACCCACAGTCAAAAAAACAGATAGGCTTGTGGGCCTCCCCTTCTCCCTGGGCTGTTTTGGATCCCCAAAAGTAGTACTCTATTTGACCGGTAATAATTGCCAACACACATAATTCTCATGCCTCAAACGTCGTCGTTTAACCCCATGTATTATTTTATTTGATATTACAAACATGCCCTTACAAAAAAAAAAAATGAACTTGCAGTTGCTTCAATGATTGTGCAGCCTGGGATTTTCATTGGTGACTAAAAAAGAAAAGAAAAAGCTCTTAAAAACTTTGACTGAGAAGAGGCGTCTCATTTTCAATATACTCTCGTCTTGATGCTGAGTAATGGCTTCCACAAAGTACTCAATTCCATCACAACCCTCCTTTACTTTTCTCTCTTTTTTTCTTTTCTTTTTTGAAGCTAAAACAATTAAAGAAAAAGAAAGAACCCTTCAATTTACCTCATGACAACACATGAACACATAAGGGAACTTCCAGATATTTTTACCCTCCCTTCCCTTATCCTTTTCTTATAATTGTGAAGTTGAAATTTTTGATTATTAACAGCTGGTGACATATCTATGCATCCCCAATGCATGATTTCTCTCTTTCTATCATGATTATTATTTACTATTTGTTCTCTCTTCTTCCAAGTGGGCACTTGTTGCATAGCCACACCAAGGCTCCCATTCATGATTCAACCAATGGGAGTGAAATTCAAAAGTTCCCATGAGATGATGATGATGATGGTTTCTCTAGTTTTCTCCTTTTAGGCTCAGGACTAGTGGTAATGTGTGAACAACTTGGAAATGACCCAACTGTTCTCTCATCACTTTTATAGCTCAAGCAACTTGCAGCATCCAACACCCCAGCTGGGCTTTGGGGCACTGATGGTGCTGCTGCACTACCTCCTACATTGCCATTCTCTCTTGTCAGTGTCAAATCTTTTATCAATTCAACACACTTCAATACTCTAACCTGCAAGCCAATCACAAAAAAAGAAATAGAGCACTCATAATTTGAGAAAGAGTAAGGTCACAGTGCCCAAAAATTGGAACTTGAAGTGACCAAAAGGACTGGTACAGTACAATACTTCAATACATACTGGACAATATGGAAACAAATACCCTTTGTAGCTTTTTAGTTTTGGGCAATTCATTAACTTGGGAAAATCACCCAATGTGTGTTATAACATAACCGCAAAAGTAGATTTGTCATGTCTAATGTCTTCATATATTGTGGGCACCACTAAGTTTTTTTACCTTTTCAACATGTAGGAAACATGACATTGCCTTATCAATATCTATTGCTTGTATTTCTTCTGAAGCACACATTGCAACTGCTGCAGCAATTTCTGAGGGCCTGAACTCCAAAAAGTCAATACCTACATCATTCAATTTCCCATCAATCAATCTATCAAACACTTGAGATTTCAGTATCAAACTAAAAATTCAAACTGTTGTGTAAGTAGGAAACCTTTAATTGTGCATAAAATCAATTGAATTGATCTATTTATCAAAGACTCTGATGGATTTACATCACTGCTGATCTTTCTAAGGAAATAATCTAGGAAAGAACATGGAGTGCCAGCTTGCATTCTCCAATTTAATGTGCTCAACACCAGAAGCTCCATTCTTTTTATTGTTTTTCCTTCAAATAAAAACTTGGGATCTCCCACCTGCCCTCCAGAACAAACATTTTGCAAGTGCAACCAAATTAATACAATCAATTGTCACATGCAATTGAGAGTACAGTTTAATAGCTAGTCACATTAAGTTCAATTGACATTTCAGAACTTTACCTGTAAATCAACAACCATAGGCACTTCAATTTCATCCATCTTGGCTGCTAATGATAAACAGGCAACAGCTAACAATTGGACAGACCAAAATTGTCCTCTCTATTTAGAAGGCAATGCAACAACAAAGAATAGAGCTAATCAGCATTGAAGCACAATGAACCAAATTAGCAACCAAGACATTAATACTTGAGTTAATGAATTCATGTTCAATGGCAATCTATACAAACAAGAAAAGAGACAATCAGCATTGAAGCACAATAAACCAAATTAGCAACTGAGAAATTAATACTTGAGTAAATGGAATCATGTTCAAGGAAATGTAACAAACAACAAAAGAGACAAGTCGCATTGAAGCACAATAAACCAAATTAGTTAACAAGAAATTAATATTAGAGTTAAGGAATTCATGTTCAAGGGCAATATTACAAACAAGAAACACGACAATTAGCATTGAAGCACAATAAACTAAATTAGTAAGCTAGAAATTAATACTTGAGTCATTGACTTAAATGAGTTTGTGTTCTATACTTACTGGCAATTCATAAAGTGACAGAAAGCGGTCCAAGTAATTTATTGCTAGACAAACACTCAATGCTCCAAAACTGTGGTGAGAATGAGCCTGTCAGGAACAAAACCAAGAACTTTTTAGGAATCAATATGGCCATCATCTTTTTCAATAAAAATAAGGGAGTGTGACTGTCATTTAAATCACAAAGAAGGGTGATAATTAGAAAACGGCAAGTATAGCTAAAAAAAAATAAAAGAAAGCATTTTCAGATATCAATTAAAACTTCACTGAAATGAATAAAATGATAGAATTGCTAATAAAGAGTTAGAGAATGTTAAAAAAGCAATAATGTTGATTAAGTGGGATGAAATCTAAACAACATTTGCCTCATTGAGACATAGTGTAATCAATATGATTAAACAACTGAAATTTCAAAGCCCCATCAAAGAAAATGAATTAACAAACCTTCCAAATCCAATCCAGAGCCTCTTTTCTCACACTCAAATTGAGATTCCCACTTCTCAGTCTGCAAAGATAATCATCTAGGGGCAAATGCTGCCTTTCTCTCTTAAACATTGAAAATATACTCTCCTCACTTTGTAATGCCAAACAACCCATCAGTGTGTCTGATTTAACAACCTCAGATTCAAGATTTTGGTTACCTGTTTGAAGGGTCTGATCATATGTGACCACAGAATCAAGATCATCAAATACCAAGTTATTGGTTTCTGTACAGAGGAGGTCTCCGGTGACGGCATCACACTCAAAACTACACTCAAAACTGATATTTGCCATAACAACAAAAACTACAATGCTGCTCTCTAAAACCCCACCTGATAAATTCTCATAAAAACGAGAGTAACGAACAAAATAATGAAATTAATTGAAGGGTTTTGAATGTAAAGCTCATAACATTCTTATAAAATCTTGAAAGGACCCAGAGAGAGAGAAAGAAGGAGGTACTAGGGAGTGGAGATGCAGAAGAGACTGTTGCAAAGAAGAGAGCTTTTATTTAGGAAATTGAATACTTGTGTGTGTATGTGTGTGTGCTTAGGGTATATGAGGAATTGGGGAAGTGGAGTCTCTGGATTCGTGGATCAAGAAAAAGGAAACAACATTATTAAAGAAAAAGACCCAATATATAACATTTTTGTTTTGCTCACAAAAAAGAATTCATTTGTATTTTTATAGATATAAATGAGATCTACATTGCATAAGATTTTATTTTATTTTAATTATAAATTATATCCCAACATTACCTCCTCCATTGTTAAGGTTGTGGTCCTTGGAGAGAATTGAGACAATTGACCAAGCTATGAAGTTCTGTTAAGGCATTGTTTAGACTCAAACAAATTAGCCCAACATCAAAACAATAATACATTACTCTCTCCCTCCGTTTTACATCAACTAACATTCTAAAATTTAAATTTTTTTTCACATATATGACATTTTATATATTCATACAAACTTATCTATTTATATCCTAAATTACTCTTAATAAATTACTATATCTCATTCACTTTTTTTGTGTTACACTACCACACAACACACATTCTCTCTCATTGACATACTATTATATCAATTAATGATAGGACAAAATTGTCAAACTATCAAAATGTTTCCATAAATTTTAGTTTTTTTGATATATGTACAAATAGTTAAAATGTCAGTTATTGTGAAACAAATAGAGTAATATTTGTGTTTATGCAAAAAGATTTTCGCTTATAAGAATATTTGTTTTTTTCTAATAACTGTCGAATTAAAGGCTATAATTGCACAGTCATTTATGTCGTTATCTAATTAAGCATCTTTTAAGTTAAAATAAATGTGAACGATATTCGTAACTAAACTAACAAATAAAGAAATGAGATTTCGATGTTTATATTTGTTAAATTTTCAAATGAAATTCATTTATGGAAAGAAGAAAGTAATATGTATCATTTGCTTATATGATCAAACGATTTGTTATTTAAAATTGAATAATCTCTCATATCTTGGACGAGGAGAAGTTTTTATTTATTCCAAATTTCCCATATTGATGTTATAGAATAAACTATCTTATTTAGTTATAAAGTAAACACATTAAATGTGCTTAATGAGTTTTATTCTATTTGATTTTCTAAAATAAATCATTTATGTAGCTACAATTAATTCTTTTATTAATTATAGATTTACCAAATAACTAAATTCATTTTCTTTTTTCTGCATTTTTAAAAATCTCGATAAATAAGGATGGGAACATCTAACGGCTACTATTAGATGGTTAATAATGATAGTATCCAGCACAATGATAACTTATAAATAAGTTTAAAATATTAGTATTGTACTATTGTGTATGCGATTTGTCAATTAGTGCGATAACATAGCATTGTTTCGTTATAGCATTTAAGTTGGAGTTAATTTTATCAACTGAAATTTAGCGTGTACATAAATAAATCTCCTGTGGTAAATATATTCATTTAATATTTTGATTTTGTAAAATTCTTTGATATTATGGACTTGATTGTGTCATAATGAGTTTGTTTAATATGCAAAGTCTTAATCTCCCCAAAAATAAAGAAAAAAAGCAAAGTCTTAGAAAAACTAATCATGGCACAATATGTCTATAATATACCCATAATTTTTTTAAAATATTAAACGCATACATCTAATGATTTTACTGTAAATTATGTAATGAGTTTATTTATTTATTTTGTTACAAAAAGTTTAAGTTAGATCAGATTCTCTTGATCAAATCATGTCATCGGTTCGATCTCTTTGAAAATTACAGTATCATTTACTGCATGATAACTGGTAAAACTTAAACTCTTAATTTAATTTAAGCAATTTGTAAATTTTATCAATTTAACCGATTTTTATTAGTTGTAACATAAATGATTAGACATAAGAATGTAACATGAAAATAGAGAAGTTGAGTAAATTGATACCGTTTTTAGGCTGAATAAAAAAAATAATCAAATTTATACACCAAAGATTAGAGTTTGAAAACACCGAATTCTAACCTTACTAGTACGATGGTGTTGATCAACACGAACTATGTAAGACCATTTTGACTAAATATTACTCTCTCCAAAGAGGTACACTTGAAAAAGTGTTATATTTAATTTATTTATTTTTTGTTATTTTGCTATAAATTTAAAAAAATTAATTACAAACTTATAAATCTCGTCATAAATTAAAGATTTATAACAAATTTCAAGATGAACTTATGATTGTATATGAAAATCTCAATCAAAGATGCAATCTTAATATTTACAAAAAATACAAATGTAACTCTTTTTGTAGGATAGATTGAGTAACTTATATAATTCGAACGTTTTCTAGAGTTATAAAAGAATCAAGTCATTTGTTTGTCCAGTTCGACTCAATTCAACTCGAGTTGTAAAAGAGTTTATCGCGAACACATTTTTTGTACGTTTTATAATTTAGGATCGGGTCAAATCAACTCAAACTCGAAAAACTTAAATCGACTCGACTTAACTAATTTATATTATTAGTCTCGTATTCAACTCAATCACTTAAACGAGTCAATGTTAAACCCATTTTTTTTTATTTCTTAAGTAATATATGTTCGAGTCAACTCGACTCAATTATAAATAAATTCGATTCAAGATTGACTCGATTCAACTTATTTACCACCTATATTTTCCGTACAATTTAAATGCTACATTTCCGGTTACAACCAAACATAGCATCACACCAATCAACTACACTTCTTGTGTTGGTTTAGATTGATGATTGTTTATTTGTACTTGCGAACTATTTTTCTTTAAAGGGTTTGAAGCCTCGGCTTGAGGGCAACCTTAATTTTAACTTGTTGTGTTCTATCTGTTCGAATTTTGTTGTATTTTAAGTGACACAGAAGCATGTGACAATGTCCTTTTACTTATTTATTATTATTATTATTATTATTATTATTGGAAATGGGACAATGTCCATTTGAGATTATGCAGATGTCATGAAGCTTGCTTGTGCTGTTGTGCCGACGACCGCTTGCGGCGATATAAATGATGCCTGTTTCTTAGCAGTTAATATGGAATTTTTGACTCCTCTATTACCATTTTTCTCTAATTGCTGTCAATGTATTTATATTTTTTAATGATATATTTTTGCTTAATTTTAACCGTAAAGATGTATAAAACTTGAAAAAAAAAACCAAAATGTATCAAGTTTCATTTAATTTAATAATATAAATCTATTCACCTTAATAGTTAAAATTTGATATAATTTAAAAAATTAATTTGATAATTTTTCAATTATTAAAATCATGTCTTTTACATTTTTAAATTACATTAAACTTGGCTCACATTCATATTTTTTCATATTCAATCCGTTCATACAGTTAAAATTACAAAAAATAAATTATAAAGTATATTTCGTAAAAATTGAGGGAAAAAAATAGGAATAATAAAGAAGAGTCAAGTCCACTAATACGTTGCCACTCCAGTAATATACTAAATATCTACTTATCTGATGCTGCGCCAGCTCACATAACACTACATTTTATTTTTCCGTCGAAATGTAAGCTGTCTATTTCAGTTGAATTAATCCTTAATTACCAGGGAAAGATAATGAGATTGCCTGGTTGCTGAATGCCCATTCAATTAACATCAGCAGTTCAGCACAGAACCCTTAATTGTTCATTACAAGAATAAAAAAGAAAAAGGGAACAAAATTTGAATGAAAAAGAATTTGCTTTATGCAGTTAGTGTTATGTTTTTCCTTTTGCACTCGTTCATTTTCTGATTTAAGTAAATTTCTGCACAATTAGGGACATCAAGTAAAAACTTCCATCTCTAGAATTGACATGAAGATAAAAGCATGAATTAAGTTCATGCTATAAATACACGAGAATATCACACCGAGTCCCAGACGCATATTACAGTACGAATGACATCAAGCACCTTATAAAGTCAAATTGATCAATCGGGTCAAGCTTCATCCATCTGCTCCTGTATAAGCACAAAACACGTTGAACAAATTTTAGCTTAGGTCACAAGTATCTTGAACTATGCTTTTATTTATTAACAGGAGATCTGGATAATAGCGTTAAGTAAACTAAAACCAGCGCTAAACAAAGAAAATTGAAATTTAACACGCATTTGATGTGATACAACTAGATTATCCGGTGCCTTTTGTGTCCAAGTAAAAGTAAAGCTCAAAAGTATCCAAGGGCTTCTATGCCAGCTGAAAGTATGTCCGGTTTCTTTCGACAAGATGAGGTAGTTCTATGTCAGTGCTTTGCTTTCTCTTGCTTTACATTCCAATGTATTCAGTAGGATGGTTAGTTAAGTTCTTACGGTTATTTTTTATGTAAATGATTTTAAAGATATAGTTTCTTGCTTCAAGATGTTATGCAATTTAATATGATTACCAGCCATATTTTGAATGAACAGCCTATGTAATACCCAAACATATATTGCCCCCTAAAAGACTTGCACCACCAAAAAGTATATATGCAGAAAATTACCCTTTTAATCAAAAAAATTCTGTCCAAAATGAGAATCACCTACCTGCATATCTGAAGTCCAAAGAGTGAGATTGTCCCTCAGAAGTTGCATGATGAGAGTGCTGTCCTTGTAGGACTCCTCTCCTAAAGAGTCAAGCTCAGCAATAGCTTCCTCGAAGGCCTGAAGAAATGAGCACCATAGCATGAAACGGTATACAATTTAATATCAACTTTCCATCACATAGGCTTCTCATTCAACTAGAAAAGAAGAATATGTAATTATCAACAATTGTTTATCCAATAAAGGCTTGAATCTCAAACATTATGCAACAATTGTACTTTGTTGCTACTAATATTTTATTAGAGTTGGATTTAAATTTTTTTATTAATAATGCAGAGAAATTTGCTTTTACAGATCGTAATTATTGTTCTATCCACAGTTAGTAGGAAAAGCCACTGTTGCAAAAAGCAGGTCAGGCAGCCTCCTAGGCTGGTGTCTAGGGGATGCGGTAGGCATACCTAGGAAATATAGACAAGTTGGGAGAAAAACGTCACTAAGGCACTCTTAGGCACTCCTAGACAGGTTCAAAAAAAAAAAAAATTAAAAGTTAAATTAAACCTTTAGTTTGCCTAACCCTTTACTTTTTGAACCATAAACACAAATACTTTATGTTTTCAGACTTTATTCAACAATGCATGACATTAAGACTATTGAAGACAGATTTAAAAGAAAAATTAGTCTTCTATTATAAGTACTTTTAGGATTTTGCTAGTTTCAGTATTTTTTAGATTATAATTACTTTAAATATAGGAGTCACGGTGCAATTATTTTTAGATCTTATAATTAGGCATGTAAATCGAATCAAACGGTTCGTGATTCGCTCGGCCTTGATTCGAAAATTAATCGACTCGATTCGGATTCGATACGTAAATGAGTCAAACTTGATACTCAATTTAAAGTTCGATAAGTTAAACGAGTAGAATTTGATCACATTAATACTCGCAATTCTCATTTATACTCGTGAGTAGTTCAATTTCTCTCTTTATATTAAAATATCATAACATATATCACAAATATATAATTAATTATGTCTTAATAATATGTTTAAATATTATACATACTGAATAGGTTACTCTAAAATTAATGTTCATATATAAAATTAATTTTTATACTAAAAAATATAAAAAATCGTATTATTAAAAAAATTTCACTAAATTTATGTGTTAGTGAATATTTTGTAATCGACTCAAATTCGATTAGAGTAAAATCTGAACACCAAAATTCTATTCGACTAAATACTCGAGTTCAAAAGTATCAAAAAATTTATTAGAGTCGAATTTGAGCATACTACTGTTCGCTCGAGTTCAACTCGTTTACCCCCTACTTATAATAATATGAAACTTTAAATATGAAATGTAAATCATAAAAGATAGAGGACTCGGTTGTTGCCACTTAAACTTTAGAGATTCTATATCCTTGTAATGTCAATTATAATATCATAATCTATAATCTCCAAAATTTAAACTGAAACAAATGGTGCCAAAATAACTCTATTAAAATAACCGCCTAGAGTCCACCTAATCCCGTTTACAAGCTCCTAACACTAGAAGGTGGTTCAACCACATAGCTCCACCTGCCGCTTTTAACAACATTAGGAAAAATACAATCCAGTGTGCTCCGGTATTCTGATGAGTTTTCTTCACTTCATTGCACACTTCACTTAAAGTACACATGTATTTCAAGACTTAAATAAGATTTTAAGCTAATTGCCAAGACCAGTAAAAAGTGATCCAGTTAAGTACTTGACAGCTGTGGTATTAGTTACATGTTCAGTGCAGTGGACGTTGCTATCAGAAAGAGGAGCACAATCAGTGTTTCTATTTTCTAAGATAAAAATGATATTAGACTAAAGTAATTACATACTAGAATATATACTTGATATGGCAAGGCACTGTAGTTATAAATGTTATTAATTACCATCAGACTGGTTAGCTCATGTTTCCTCACCTTCGTTTTCTCCATATTCTCTCTTTCTTCATCTTCTCCTCCTTTTACCATTAATCTACCTATAATTCTTCTAGCTTCTTCTAACACTGGTTAGAGTTAAGACCATATCAGGGGTTCTAGCTCCAAGACAGTGCTCAATAATAAGAGAACAAACATCAGTTGCTGGAAATTAATGGGGTCAATACTTTCCATTATATGTAAAGCTAATTAAATTTACAAAATCAACTTTGATCTTTTACTTCAGTCCAATTCAGTTAAACTAGGTTGTTATCTATTGGGAGCCCTGCGTCTAAACAAAAACCACAAGGATATCAGATCAGGTGAACTTTATTACTAATGCAATGAAGGAACCTAAGTTCACAAGGGATATTCTCAAAGTCATTCATAAAGTACACTTGAATAATTTGTGCATTGATTCTGCCCGCACACTGATTGCAAACTAACGGTTTTACAAAATAAATAATATTTTGCAAATATGTTCTAAATAATTTTTTGATATTATATATCTATATGCTTTTCATTCTTGGTGTATGAACAATTCTGATTTGCAATGACTCCTGTATGTGCTTTGGCAACTTAGCCCCCGCTGAATCCTGATTGATTTAGTTTGCGGAGATGGGAACTGAATTAGGATATAAGCAGTTTATACAGATGAAAATGAGCCTAAGTGTAAGATGACCAGATATCAAATATGATTTTTAAATTCAATATGCGTACCTTTAGAACTATTAAGATTTCATTACAACATTGATGTAGAGGGATTGGGTCCTACACTCTATAGTACTTAAATAGGTGCTAGCTTCCAGCCAAATACTTTGGTGGATTGGCAATATTTCAATAAAAATGTAATTTTTAATCACAAGAATAAGCCAAAAATAGCAATTAAATCAACCTAGTACAGTTACATATTAGAATATTATTTTGTATTACGGATGTAAAATAGGGAGGAGAAAGGGTGTGATATGTAGACAAGAAGCCTGAGAATGTACAATTTTTGACAAAGAAGAAATTGAAAATCTAAATCTTGTACCGAAAGTAGTAGGACAACAAACCTGTTTTGCCATGTTACATGCTTTCTCTGAGGCATTAAGGATCTCATAGTAGAACACTGAGAAGTTGAGTGCCAAACCCAACCTGATAGGGTGTGTTGAGGGAAGATCAGCAGCCGCAATATCCTTCATCATAAATCATAAAAATTAAAATGAAATAATTGCGATGACAGGATTAATCAACATAAGATACTGCTTTTTATCTAATGCAATGCACAGAGTGACTGACAGCTCAATTGACAGGAACACAAATGGACTGCACAGAATAACTTCAAACAGTGTATAAAGTTATTAGCAATTTTCAAGTAGAAACATATCATAAAATGGAGAATGTACAAAGTAATTATAAACTCAATAAATTCAAAAGAACAAGGGAACAAGCAAGGCAGAGAGTAAGAAGAGCTATAGATAAATTTTTATAATACTTAGTTTCAAAATTAAAGACGCATCAGTTTGGTAGTCTAGAAAATACTTAGGGTTTGTTCAGATGAGCAAGTAGCTTTTTGGATTATAATCCATTTTCGAAAATTGACTTTTTGAAAAGTAAGGGAAGCTTACTCGTGTTTTTTTCATATTATAAGTCAATACAAAAATCTTACTATTTGTCTTAAAAAATAACTTTTGGATTAAAAGCTACTTTTTAGTAGCTCGCAAACAGGCCCTTAATATTACCTAGTGTGTAATCAAATTCTGTTAGTTAATATATGGAAAAATATGTGTGTAATTGAATATGTTCACTCTGAGTTGCTAATTTTAAGAAAGGTAATCTTTTTCTTTTTTCTTTTAGGGAAAAGATGCAACTTTCACATGAGCACTTTGGGTTGGAAGCAAAGGAAAAAACGTAAAAGCAAAATAAAGAGACTAAATCCGCTCTTCTCAAGACGAAAATAACTTATAAACCATTGTTCTTAAAAAGAGAATCTCATTTCAAGCATATGGGATTCTAATTTTAAGACAAGGGGGTGTACTATATGACTTATTCCACAAATCCAGCCGAAAGTTGTAATATAGTGTTCCAATATTTGTTTGGTTAATTAGTTGCACTTTAATCGATCTCCCTTTTTCCTCACTCTTCAATGTTTGCTCAATCCTAATACAATAAGACTCCCAATTTTCAACCTAATCGGAGAGATTTACTAAATCCTAAAATCTTTTACAGCTTCAAAATCACAATTTACAATTGGTACCCCGAGCTTATATTACTAATTTCAAATCAGAAAAAAAATTATTCACTAATAAATTATTATCAATTTTGAGAAGTTAAAATAGACATTAATTAAACAAAAGCACTTGTAAAAACAGAGAAGAAAAAAGAAATTAAGAGAAAACCCTACCTGAGCAGCCTTGTAAGCAACCATAGTTTCTTCCGCAGCATCTTTCCTCTCGGTACCAATTTTAAATTCCGCAAGGTACCGATGATAATCTCCTTTCATTTTCAAATAAAACACCTTCGACTCACTCGATGAAGCCGAAGGAATCAGATGCGAATCCATAAGCTTCAGAACTCCGGCGCAAACTCCGGTCAGCTCCGACTCCACCTTCGATCTGTAATCCTTGACGAGCGCCACGTGCTCTTCGTTCTTCCGGCCTTCTTCCTTCTGCTCAATCGATGAGACGATTCTCCAGGCGGCTCGAAGAGAGCCGATGACGTTCTTGTAGGCGACAGAGAGGAGGTTTCGCTCCTCAACGGTGAGCTCGCCGGCACCGGCGCCGGGAGAAGTGGAGCCGACAACGAGCTTTTCCATGAAGCTGACCATCTCCTCGTAGCGCTCGGCTTGCTCGGCGAGCTTAGCGAGGTAGACATATTGCTCTCGGGTCAGGTTTTCCGGCACGGCGGACGGCATCTCTGGTAGGTTTTTAGAGAGAAGAGAGAGAAAGTGCTGTTTTTGAATATTTGAAAAAGGTGTGGTGTGGAACGAAAATAAGTTGACGAGGTATTGGCGACGGCCGATGGGGTTGGATAGTGATTGGGGTGTTTTTTACTGTTTTAATTTATTGGGGTTTAATACTTTAATTTTCTAGTATTTGTTTTTTTTTTAAATTTTGATTAATGTAAATTAAGTTGGATCAGATTCTATTCTTAAAAACAAGTTGATGACGTAACGAGATGTAGTTAGATAATGATTGGAATTATTTTATTTATTTTTTATTAATCTAATTATTTAATATTATATGATAATTTTATAAATTTCAATTAATTAGATTGAATAACATAGGGAAAAAAAGAGAAATCTCTTCTAACACTTACTTTCTCCATTTTAAAATTAAATATATATTTCTCACTTAATGTAGTAACACTTGCAAATATTAAGGATTTCATTTGTAATATAAATTTATAAAAATATCAAAATTATAAAATTTTATAAATTTATTTAAGATATTTCACTTAAGAATTTAAGATATACTTAAGATATTTCACTTCACAGTTTTGATATTAAAAAATTTAACTCTAACTCTATAAAATTTTATAAATTTATTTTGTATGCATTAAAATGTAGGTATAATTTTGAGAATGGAATGAGTATTTCATATTTCTTCTTTTCTTTTCTTCGCCTAGTAATATGCTTTGTACTTTTATTCGACCGAAATATGACTTTTTGGTGTAGAAGTGGTCCAACAATAAGGCGCAAGTCAAACTTCAACGGTGTATGTTCCTTTTAAATTTTTATGAATATTTTTCTTTTCTTATTTATCAATTGTCCGACTCAATTACGAGTCTGTTTGAAAATTTTTATTTTTAGTGGACATATGAGAAAGATTATAAGTAAAAAAAATAAATTATTTCAAAGTGTGAGTTATAAATAAAAGTGTTTGACATTAATAGATTCTTATAAATAAATGATTAAGTCAATATAAATTGTGAAGCTGTTTGATAAAAGAATGACATATATATTTTTAAAAAAGTAGAAAAGACAAATATAAAATGTTTCTGAAGAGATAAGGTTAAAGGTTGGAGTATGAGGCGGAAGCCTAATATGTTAAAATGTTTAAGGGTATAATAGACATCTTATTTGATCAAAATTTGTTAATTAATTTATTATCGCTTATAAGTTAATCGGCAAAAACACAAGTTTTAAGTTATGTTTAACAATAATATAATGAACTGAATGATTATTTAATTGAATAAATAAGCCATTAAATATGTTTGAATCTGTATTTAATTGAACCGTTCTGAATGTGATCGAATCAACCACATAATTATGCTGAATCGCTAAACATTGGTGTGTAGAAGTTAATCTCACGAAGAGTTTGGGCATTTCATTGATCAGAATCAAAACAACTTATAGTTTTGTTATATTATTATTAAAGGATGCCTAGTTTTATTACTTTATATTTGGTATATTTATTGAAGTTGCTTAACAAGAATGATAATTAATATTTAGAAATAGAGCCAAAAGAGAATTAGCTGGTATAAGTTTATAAAATGATTATTTTCTATTGATTTTGTTATTTTCACGTGTACATGGGCGGAGGGATACAAAGGCAAGAGGGGGGTTTATAGAATCTCTATATTTTTCTTCAATATTTACCTAGTATAGAGTATTTTTGTTTTATTTTTTACGTTTATTTTAACTTGTATCTTTAAAAGTTTTATAAAAGGTTGTGATTTTGTGGATATAAATACGTAGTGTGTGTATATATATATATATATCTATTATATTCTATAACTATATATTTATTATATTTAAAATGTGGTCTTTAGGGTAACTATTATGGACATTTTTGGTCATCATTAAAAAAATAAAAAATAAATAGTCGCCCTATATACGGAGTAATCACACCACTTTAGTTTAAAAAGTTATTTTTATTCATTTTAAACTTATTTCATCTCCCCCGCTCACTTTAAAGGATAATATAGGTATGTTAATCAAAAACTTTATTTTCCCTTAATAATTATATAAATTCCAAATCTTCAGCTTACAACGGTGTATTAATATTTGGATTACTTGGACAGACCTCCTAGCAAAATATCATATACGTTTGACTCAACTTTTATTACATGACTTAAATCAAAATTTAAAGTTATTCCCACTCGATCAATTAAGCTTTTTACGTGTTCAAAATATCGGTTACTTTTAAGCATTAATCAAAATCAAATCAACATTAAAATATTTTAAAATAAATAATTATCTTATAATTAAAATATACTTTATTTATAAGATATTAAGGTGCATACATAATTTTAAATGATATAATAACTTCTAATTTTCAACTTAAAATATATAATATTACAATGCATATAGTAAAATTCTCAATATTCAAATCAATATTATCATGATAAAATGTAATTTTAGCTCATAAATTATAATCAATCTTATAATCAATATATCCATTGTTTTCTGGGTAGAATGATAATTCTCTGATGCATATTATTATGATAATCTTCACTCATATATCTGTGAAATATTTAAATTGGTATTTGAAGAAAAGTGAATATAATTTCTAGGAAATTATAATTAAACTATATTATAATTACAATAAAAGAATATATAACTACTACAAGTATACTACGATATTAAATATAAACGATCATTATGTTTTGTGAAAATTTTATAACATTATGTAACTTAATTTAAGCATATATAACACTATCAACTTTTATTAAATTTAAACATAAATGATTGTGCATATATAAAAGCGAAAACCTAATAAAATGACATAGATATACATTATATTTAGTTGAGAAGGTGAACTAACAAACACTTTTTTGAACTTTTTTTAATTCCCACCTACATCTCATCAAAATTTACACATCAAAACTTATAAATAGCAACCACATAGTTGCTATATACATACCAACACCAAATTACATATCTCCAACTAAGTTCAATCTCAAAGAAAACTTTCCTAATAGCTCTTATATATCAACTAAACAATGGCTGCTCTTAAGCATTGCTTTGTCCTATTCTTGGCATTGGCACTATCACTTTCAAGCATAGATGTGAGTTTGGCGGCTCGCAACTTGTTGCAAACTTCAATGCCAACAATTCCATCTCTCCCAAATGTTCAATTGCCTCCATTACCCACAATGCCGACGCTTCCAAATGCCGTGTTGCCGCCATTGCCAACTACCCCTCTTCCCACAATGCCAACCACCATTCCAACCATGCCTACAATGCCAACGATGCCGATGACGGCACTGCCTCCTTTGGCGGCCTCACTCCCCACCATGCCAACCACCATTCCAACCATCAACATTCCAACATCTATCCCTTCCATTCCTTTCTTCACTCCACCACCATCCACCACCACCCCTTGAGATGATATTATATATTTTTCAACATTCTGTTTATTTTCACAGTTTAATTCAATGTACCATTTCTTCCACTTGAATTTTATGAAATCTGCTCCATAGGTAACGGAACCGGTCATGGTTCCAAGTTGGCTTGTATTTGTTCTTTAGCATTCCCTCCTAGTTGTAATAGAGTGAATATTTGTGTTGGATGTAGTTGATGTTCCTTTGAATATAAATTGATTCCTTTTATATTATGTTTTTGAGTGCCTCTTACATTCTATCCGTTTTAATTATATAGTTTATTAATCACCCATGGAGCTTAACACATAATTGTAAAGACTAACGAATGGTTGTTAACCATTATAAAGTCAAGTCAACCAAAAAAGTAAGACAATCAATTTTCTTTTCATTTTGATTGATGCTAGCAAACTTAGAAGCATCACGTAGAATTCCAAGCAAACTTAGAAGCATCAGTAGCTCCATAAAGTATAAAGATAAATTCGTAAAAACAGAATATTGGAATATATATCTCAAGGGCTTGTGGTGGATGGTGGTGGAAGAGAAGAAAGGGATGGATATGGATGGGATAGTTGTAGAAGGTATTGTGGTTGGCATGTTGGGGAGTGATACTGGCAAAGGAGGAAGCTGTGTCGTCGTTGGCACGATCGGAATAGTTGGTAGCATAGGAAGTGTAGTAGTTGGTAATGGAGGCAATGCCGAATTGGGAAGCGTAGCATTGCTGGTACTGGAGGCAGAGAGAGATGGTATAGTGGGGAGTGCTAGTACTGAAGTTTGTAGAGACAAAGCCAGGACGAAGGATGGGGCAATACTGTGCTTAATGAGTATTTTTGTTTTCTACAAACATGTACCAGAGGCAAGAAATACCGATAAAAAAAGAAGATGCCCTTAAAATCATGGGATTTTTTTCTGACATGAAAAGGTGACACTATATTTACTTGGTTTTTAATTTTTTACTTCTAAACAATAGATTAACTAGTTGTATATGGTCTGTGTCAAGCTATTCACAGGCGATGATTGTTAGGTTTAGATTTGAACTTGTAGGCTATGTGGTTGAGATAGTGAGCTATCTTCTGTTAAATGTTCCCATCTCTACTTATATTCTCATCAACTTTTTTGCTTGTCCCCGCGATGCATTCTTTCAACAAAAATTAGGCACAGAGAAAAAACTCTTTGCCATCACTTAATTAACTGGCTATATTTCTTAAAGGAATCACCGTACAATACCTGCACAAAGAATTACAAGCAAACACACACACACACACACACACACAAAAAGAGGAGGAACATTGATAATGAATGCAATATAAGATCATACAAGATTGAAAGCACAAAGTTACTTCAGTTGAGCATATTCCATATCCTACATCGGTTTATGCTGAAAACTCTGAAAGATTCCAGGCATCAAATCAAAATCTTTGTTTTTGCTTCGTTTGTTTTCAAATTTATATTTTAACTTCTTGAAAATTTTTGCCCCTTTTGCATTGCAATAGAGATAAAGACTAGCAGGTAGCATTATTTTCCCTTCAGTTGTAAATTTTATTTACATCACGTCTACACCTACTCTCAACAAATATCACTATTATGAACATTCAGATTCACTCGCTACTCGCAAATGTCAGCAGCAATAGGCACATATAAAGAACTAATGATAAGTACTTCCGTTCATATTCGCATAAACCATAAATGAAAGAAGTAATATTCTCCATCCAGAGATTATTCAATTGTAGTCATTCCAGTTTCTACTTACAAAGTTCAAATAAGCAACAAACTGATGTCGCAATTACATATGCTATACCAGACAAGTTTCACCATCACTAGATAAGGAAGTTATGTTAGCTCTGTTTGTTTCGGCTTTACTTTTAGAGAGTTTAGATTTTAGTAGTATAAATGTAATTTTAGTATTATAATTTACATTGCTAGAATCTGAAATCTCTAAAATTTAAGCCGAACATTTTCTTAGTGCTATTGCTATTTGTAAATATCCCTCCAAGTTGCCTTCTTATACGATTGATATCTACAAGACCAAATGCAAGTTTTGGACCGTTTAGAGACATGTTTCTATGAACATATTGGAATTCCATGGGTTTGAAGCTTCTCACCTCTATCCAGGTTTTTCGGTTTATTAAATCACAAATGATTTTCGTTATGAACTTGAGGTCTTCTATCGACAGGAGCAACTCTTGATCAAGCTAGTTATCTGGTATATTTATCCCAGTTTTTGTGGTTTAATATTTCGAGGTTTTATCTGTCCTTTGTATATATATTGATGTGTCTATCACATTTGCAAGCAATAAGATCCATTATATGACTAATGCAAATATTAATAAGGAATCAAATATATATTCATAAGAACAATCAAATGCGTAAAAGATACAACACTCATTCTAGTTGGAAAACAGTGGCTAAATACTTGAACTAGGGAGTGAAACAAAAAGAAAGAAAGGAAATCATGCCAAATAAAAGGTACAAGCCAACTTGGAAACTGGTTCGCAAAGTTTGGAGGTAATTAAGTTGATAAAATTAGATGTCGAAATATTTCAAGGGCTAGTGGTGGATGGGGGTGGAGAGAAGAATGGAATGGAGGGGATAGTTGTAGGAAAGTTAATAGTTGGAATTGATGGAATGGTTGGGAGTGACGCCGGCAAAGGAGGAAGTGTCACCTTTGGCATTGTGGGCATTGTTGGCAAAGTTGGCATTGTGGGCATAGTTGGCATAGTAGGCAGAGGAGTAGTTGGCAATGGTGGCATCGCCGCTGCGTTGGGAAGTGTTGGCATTGCTGGTAGTGGAGGCAGAGATGGCAATGTGGGCATTGCTGGTAGTGGAGTCAGAGATGGCAATGTGGGCATTGCTGGCGCTGAAGTTTGCAGCAAATGGCGAGCTGCAACACTCGGATGTATGCTAGAAAATGACAAAGCCAAGACCAGAGATAGAAATATGCAGTGGTTATAAGCTGCCATTGTTTGATCTGGTGTTTGAAATAGCTAGTTACCTTTTTTTGAAAGTGATAAATGATGTGTTTTAAGTTGGAATGACAAAGGTCGTAATGGGTATTCATAAGAAGTAATTTGTGAAGGGTTTCAAAGGTTTGATGTAATTTAGGTGGGGGAAGTGTGGAGAACTTGGGAAAGTATATGTTAGTTCAACTTCCGAAATAGATGTCCTCCAAATCAAAATTGTCGACAAATTTAAAAAATAGGGTGAGATATATGCCATGTTTCAGTTCATATGTTTAATTACTATATATATTTGCAAAAATGTTACGGAGTAATCGAAAAAGGATCTTTTAACTATGCTTAAATTGAACTAGAAATGGTATAAAGGATATGCCTAAACACATAGAGTTTGTTTATTTATTGGTAATAGATATGTGATTAGGAACACTTTCTTATGACCCAGAAATCAAGGAACAAACCTCGTGAGAATTGGATTAATAACGTAAAGGTATTTCGCCAATAAAAAAAACAGATACCCTAACTCTGTGATTGTTATATTGACTTTGAATGCATATGGTTTGCGTAGGAAATTAATGTAGTTGATGGAGATGGTGAACTAACTTGTATCATTCACATCTCATCTTACAATCTCATCAACTTATTTGCTTGATCCTTGAACATAAACTGGATGATTCCCATAAATAATTAATCCATTCTTTCAACACAAACTAACTAAGCACCAGCGATCATATTCATCTCCTGGATCTACATGGACTGAAGAAAAGAAGTTGCTTCTAAACAGTACATAGTAAATTAATAATCTGTCTCCAAACCATTGGCAACAGCAAAACATACGTTGTTCCATTCTCTCTGAACATGGCACTAATTATCTCAGTACTTTCAAGCATGAATGCGCCGCGCCCTTGCAGATTGCAAATTACTGTAAACATCAAATCCCGTCTTTGCCTAATCTAGCAGTGCCAAGTACCAACCTTGCCAAAGCTGACATATATTGCCTCCTTTGCCTGCACCCGCTTCACTGTCAACAATTCCTATCCCAACCATTTCTACCCATTACTCCGAATATATACTTATAAATTATATATGATTATTATTACTCCCTCTATTCCAAAATTTTATATATATATATATATATATATATATATATATATATATATATATAT
>CM025786.1:19686247-19747321 GCA_014636745.2 Centella asiatica
TATATATATATATATATATATATATATATATATATATATATATATATTAGTTGACACAATATAATATGATACAGGACGTTCATGACTACGAGATTGGACAAGTATTGTTGGGTGAAAAGAGCTCAAAAGGATGTCAAAGACATTATTAGGTCAAAAGATCATTGTTTATGTTACGCATCAATAATAGGGGTTCTGCTCAAGAGAAGGGGAATGATACGGCTTGAGTAAACGTGAGGAGGATATTCGTAATTGCAATTATGTTTTGTAACTGTCAATTACGTAATAAGGGCATAAAAACAGTTTTTATACGGGATGTTTGTAATTAGCGATTATGTTATGTCGCCAATTATGAGTAATCTACGGCGAAAAACGTGATTTTAGTTGAAGTCTTATAAATTTTCTTAATCTCCTTTATAATAATAAATAATTCATAAATACCACGATAATCTCTTAATAAGTCATATCCTGATATTACATTTCATGTAAGACTCATTTAAATTATATTATATAAATTGATAAACAGTTGATAATTGTTAATTTAATTAATTTTACTTTTTATCAAACTGTTACGAAATTATAAATTTAGTTTTATGATTTAATTCTAAACAAAGATTATAGATCAAAGTTTGGTATTATCTGACGCTATTTACATCATATTGCAGTTTAAAGCTCCCAAATGATTAAATGTGATTCTTAAAAGTTATTATCATTTATTCGTTGTAATTTTTTCATAAATTTTTCGTTAATTGTGATCTTAATTTAACAACAGAGCAATGGTAGTCTCCCAAGTTTCTTACAACTTCGAGTGATAATTTGAAATTTTTTAAACTACAAATAATGTTGTGCAAATCAAGTCCAGATCACATATAGTACAATATTTTTTACTATATATTTATTTATCGTACACATAACAAGTAATGAAAAATCAATGTATATGATAATCAATTGTTTTAAACTTGACATATGGGTTAGGGGTTGGAGTGGGGTGTGGCTACAAAAGGTTCTATGTGAGAGAAATAGTCAACAACGAACGCGGGTGCCGCGGAGTGCCGCAGTGGTGGAATAATAAAATGCGTGTGGCCGCCACGTGGCATGTGTCTCCCACATATGTGCGCATGCGGTGTAAATAGTGTGTCTATAAAATTTAAAGATTTTTAATTTAAAATTTTATGTGTAAATTATGTAGTGTATTTAAAATTTGATTTCAAAAAAATTAAAAATTCAGAACAAAAAATTTGAATATATACAATATAAAATTAAATATTTATAACATAATTCTATTTTAGATATTTAGATTGATTTTTTTTGTTAGATCAAATTTAGGTAGACAAAGACTCTCTAATTTTAAAATTGGGGTATGTACTAAAATCGAAATATGTTACTGATCCATTATACTTATTTAAAGGTAAACTTATAAATTATTCATTAAAAATAGTGACTAAGGAAACTTGAACTCACGGTGGTCAGCTCAGGTTGGACGGCGGCTCCAAAAGTGGAGCGGAGTGAGAGGGAGCTGTGACCTCCCCCGAATGTAACCTCGTTTGACTCTCACCTCTGAGGAGGAGGGTTGGGTTGGGTTGGGTTGGGGAAGTCCAGTATTGACCGGGTCAGGTGGTATCATCATTCATCTCAAATTGTCCAATCAAACACACACACATCGCAGCACGATGTTAATATGTTGGGCACTCATACAAACAACTGTTCTAACCCAATCAATCATCCACACACAGACGCTTCACCACCTACAATTAATTTCATTGCACCTTTCTATTTCTACAAAATTAAATCTAACCCAAAAAAGAACCGTCGGTGGGGGCACGAGGGGCTGGATGGTTGGAGGGTGGGGGTGGGGTGGCGTGGGGCGTTCTTCTTCACGTTGATATTTAGTTGGGATTTTCTCCAAATATTAAAAATAGAGGGAACCTTATCTTTATTATTATTTTAAAATAATAAAATGGGACAATTTTAAACTTCATAATAATTCATAAATATATTAGAAATTTTTGAAATGAGATGATTCTTGTTAATTAAGTGTAATGTTGTTTCAATATTTTAATCAACGATAACATGATCGAAATTATAATGCTAAATTTGACAAAGTTATATCATCGATATATATGACAAACATACATAGAGATTAAGGGGAATAAAATTATGTTCCATTTCACAATTATATCCACTAACTCTACATATGAATTTACAATTTTTTTATAATAAAATTCCAACCATACAAAAAAGTTGTGTTTGCGTCCTATCATATGTATATTTAAGAAAAGAGTTTCATTATGTAAATGTGACTTTGTGCTATACTCTCTCTCTCTTCTAAAAAAACGAATATTTGAGAATAAAATTTGTTTAAAAAAAATAATATTTCTATTATTTTTTCATTATAATGTCATATTTTTCAAGAACAATTATTATAATCTTCTTATATGATCTTTAATTTGATATTCATAACAAATTTAATCAGAAAAACTTATTATTTATACATATAATTCTTAGTCAAACATAAAAAATTAAAAATCGTCAAAAATTCAAATATTATTTTTTGTGTTAAACAAATGGAATATATATTAAGTGCGTACCATTTAAAATTTTGTTTTATATGGGGCTCAGCTTCTCCATTGAAGGACGGAAACAAAAGGGCCAAAAGGGCAGCTTCAATACCATGACCACCGAGTCAAGAATGACATTTGGCTTAAAGCAAAAGCCTACTCTAATTCGTGTTTGGTTGCAGATGTATCAAATGTTATTGACTTGTGATTATTTAGAATTTCACTTTCACACGTCCTGCCCCTTCTTTAATTTCTTTTATTTGACATTTACGTGTATATATATAGTTTATATTCATGATTACCGTATTCGAACACATAATATATCGACCGCAAGACAGGTAACCATTCCAAAGCTCAAGAGACGTAACGGTTTCCTTTTTGATATTGTGTTTGTGACTTTTAAAAACCGCAACCAAAATTGGGAAAGGATGTAAATTTCCCATCCCCACCTAGAAGTTTAGCTGCATAGTTAGTATTCACCGTGACCAGCTTATATTTTAATAAAAATACGTCAAGTGAATTTGTGCGATAAGAACATCTATAATTTAAAAATGTCTAGCGTTTTAAACAACGATTTAAAGAAAAGTATCGATAACGTAATGTCATAATAAGATAATAGACGATAGATAACGTAATTAGATTAGACATAAATTCTTACGTTGGTGTTAAAATTAGCTACAAGGCAATGACGACATTCATAAAACTAATGGTAAAAGTTGAAATTTTGACTTTTTTACTTCTTATGAAGAAAGATATTTATGGATATGTCAAATGCACTCCTCATTCTCATGAATATTTGTGAATTATATCTGTTTATTTGAATAAATCTAAAACATCAATTTGGGAAGAGGCAATTTTTAATGGACCGCATTAACCAAACGATAAAATTTATATTGAGAATAAATGTAAATTTGTGTGTTTAGGTAGATTTATTATATTAGAATTTAACATTGTTTATAAATGAAGATGTTTTCTATTTTATCTTCAAAAGTATGAAAGTTTAACCGTATATACCTAGAAGTTGATCATAAAAGTAACTTTAAGCAACAGAATCAAACAAAAGAAGAATACTTTGCCCAAAAACTTTAAAAAAAATATAAAGGAAGAATGGATGCCAAGCATTACAATGTTCCAAATCAATTCTAGTATTCGGATTACACAGGAAAAGAATAGCATTTTTCTTTTTCTTTTTTCCCGGAGCAACGAATACAATGGACGGTATAAACTTTTTCTATGCCTTATACAATTTCATGTTCGAATTGATTAGTTTGGATTTGTAGTCCACATAACATCAAGAATTGTAAAAAAAAAAAATTGTCCATGTTATGGAATCTCCAAGCAGAAAGATCTAGTAGGCTGTAGGCCTTTATTTAGTAAAAGTAATATTGATTTAAATTATAAACTCCAAAAATAAAATAAAATCTCAAGTCCTAATTAAACAAAAAAGAAGTGTGAAAGTTCCATACGAAATATCCAAGTCTGTAGTATTTTTATTAAAAAAATATTCCAAACAAAACTATCATTGGGAATTAATAATCTAAATAGGTTAAACGAGTCCAATGTACGCAAGTAATTAAGGTCTTTATGCTATGAATCTTTTATATCGATTCATACGAATGCTTCTCATCTATTAAATTTTTTCTTTTGGTTTTGTTTTTTAATAGGCAAAGACAACAATAACAAAACCTAATATTCACGAAAACAATCGCATGTTTTATGAAATGATGCGATATCTTACATTTCACCACAATGTTTCATTGGTCATGCAAACTAATGTAAGGAGTAAGTATTAATTATATGTATATATTTCAAGTAAAATTATAAATAAATAAAAAAATTAGCTTTTCTTTCTTAGTTTCTTTCACTATGCATACTCGACAAAGCATGCAACTAGAATAATTTTGGAACAAATAATATTGTTGAGAAAAAAATTTCTATTTAAAGTTGGAAGGACCCAACATCATTCAACAATTATACTTTACATTACATTTTTTGTGACAAGAAATTTGCGTAAGTTCCAAAGAATTTATGATGGTGATTATAGCTCGTTTATGAAGAGAGATACTATTAATTACGACATTCGAATTTATATATAAAGTGAATTAATATTAACAAAGTAAAAAAATTATAGGGACAATTATTTTCAAATAAACAGATTTAACCATCAGAACTATTTTACAAAACTAGTTACAAAGGTTGCCATATTCCTATAAAAATTGTTGCATAATTCTTCTCCAGGTTACTATCAATTCCCTGTAAATATTTAAAGTATACTTGATTTTTTAAGCACCGGTTACCAATTTGACTTGGCATAAAATTAACAAACTTATTTACGGTTAGAGCGTTACATAGAAAACCAAAATAAAATTTAGTTAATAATCAGAATAATTAAATAATTGAAATATTCCAGTTAAAAATTTTGAATTCAAATGGATATTTTGATTTTAACCGAATAGTGCCGACACCAAGTTGACCGACAAGTTGTGACAGGCGGAACTACAACTCTCTCAGAAACTCCACAAAATCAAAAGACCCGACCCAGCTTAATAATTACACATTTACAATACTTGAATAATTTTCCAATACTTCCAGAACGAAGGCTACCAGTAGTCTCCAACCTCCACGAATATGGTGCCCAACTTTTAGAATAATAATAACAAAAACAATCTCGGTAGGACCCACAAACGCAAACGCGTAATATTTTTGAGATCTCAATCTCATTCGTTCATTCGTTATATTATATGGTACTCCAATATTATTTTTCATTATTAATTAATTAATTAATTAATATTCCGCTTCTAACCTTCACATGTATCAAATATTTGCAAAACCTAATTCCTCTATTTCCACCTCCTATATATGTTAGCCTCCTTCTCTTTTCTTCTCCATTCAATTCACATCTCTCTTTTATTGAAATATTTTAGTAGCATATGTCTCAGAGACCTTCCGTTCCTCACTCTTCTTCCATCGCCTTTAGCCTCCATTCCCATCTCCTGGTCTCCAGTGAGATGAACCCCGCCTCTAACTGGTCTTAAATTTCAGTTTCTATTCTTTTTTCGGATATTAATTTCTTACCCACCCATATTCTCTCTCAACTTTTACTTTCTAAATCCCATTTAATACTCCACATTTCTTGAAAATAACAAAGTTTGATCCATCGATCGAACATGGGTGTTAAAGGATTTGTTGAAGGAGGCATAGCTTCAATTATTGCCGGATGTTCGACCCACCCACTTGACCTCATTAAGGTCCGAATGCAACTTCAGGGAGAATCCGCCGCCCCGGCTCCGGCCGTTCAGTCGCTCCGACCCGCTCTCGCATTCCAAACTGGCTCCATCTCTCGCATCCACGTCCCTGCGCCGCCGCCACGCATCGGCCCGATTGCTGTCGGGGTGAGGATCGTGCACCAGGAGGGAGCGGCTGCTCTTTTCTCCGGCGTATCTGCCACCGTGCTCCGGCAGACGCTCTACTCCACGACCCGGATGGGCCTCTATGATATGTTGAAGAAGAAATGGACCAACCCCGAAACCGGAAACATGCCCCTGAAGACGAAAATCGGCGCCGGATTGATTGCCGGAGCCATCGGAGCCGCTGTCGGAAACCCAGCCGACGTGGCCATGGTTCGCATGCAAGCCGACGGTCGGCTTCCAGTGGCTCAGCGCCGCAACTACAAAAGCGTGTTGGACGCACTTTCACAAATGAGCAAAAGCGAGGGAATTACTAGCCTGTGGCGCGGATCATCCCTTACGGTGAACCGCGCAATGCTTGTCACAGCTTCTCAGCTGGCATCGTACGATCAGTTCAAAGAATACATACTTGAACGCCATCTGATGAAGGATGGGCTTGGGACCCACGTGACGGCGAGCTTCGCCGCCGGGTTCGTGGCGTCGGTGGTTACAAATCCGGTGGATGTGATCAAGACTAGGGTTATGAACATGAAGGTTGAGCCTGGGATGGCCCCACCATATAATGGGGCCCTTGATTGTGCAGTTAAGACCGTTCGATCTGAAGGTCCCCTGGCACTTTACAAGGGTTTCATCCCTACGATCTCGAGGCAGGGACCATTTACTATTGTGCTCTTTGTCACACTGGAACAAGTCCGGAAGCTGCTTAAAGATTTTTAAATTGGTTACTTATGATGACGACGAAAAATAAGGAAAATAAAAATTCATTGATATGGTATCTTTTGGTGACTTGGATTTTCAACTTTAGAAATCGGAGAAGGAAATCAGAAACTTTCAAGTGTTACTCTTATTTTTGTAATTCATTTTTACTAATATTATTACAAAATTATTAATTCGAATTAATTATTACTGGCAGGTTTTATCATAAATTAATGTTTTGTAATTGTCTGAGTTGCATTATCTTTTTCTTTTCTTAAACTACAAATTCACAATTTCGTTCTACTTACAAACTGGACCCCTCCAGCCTCGTATGCTCTTAAAGAGCTTATTTTCTTATTTATAATGACCACCAACTTTTTGTGGTCAAGTATGTGGCGACTAATAGTTTTCGACAAAAGTAATATATGAGTGTGCGAGATTTTAGTAATTCTGGTCAAGTATGTGGCGACTAATAGTTTCCGACAAAAGTAATATATGAGTGTGCGAGATTTTAGTAATTGTTTTATGGATAGTTATAAAATTAATTTAATGTACACATCATCAATTTTACAAGTATAATTTTTAATGTAACTAAATTTTTTTTTTATTTTCACTATCATAACCAAAATTTAGGTTGTCCAAACTTCCTTCACAAAAATTAATTTGTATTACTAGAATTGTCTTAAACAAGATATGCATTACTAGAAGAATCTCATTCACTATCATATATATTCTTAAATTTTTGTTGAAATAAAAAATTAAATCTACGACTTATAAGATTTTAAAAAGAAAAAAGATTGAAATTATGATGCTATAGATACAAAATTTATTTCTTCTTTATCGTCAACTAAATAAAACTTATTATAAGAAGTCATTAAATCACTTATAGATATAAATATGATGAACACCAAAATTTTCTTGCCGACTTCTTAAATGGATAGCTCTCCAAAATTTTCTTGGAACAAAATAGAGAGATTTTTGCTTTATTTCATTGGGTATCAATGTTATTAAAGACAAAACAAAATATAGAGATTTTTGTTTCATTAGGTATCAATGATATTAGAGGTGGAAATGAATAAACAAGTAATTACTAACAGGATGACATTCATCCCTTTAACATGTGGATGACCTTCCACATTCACCACATGATGTTTCATCCGACAATTATATATGGGTTAGTTGTTTAAAATTTTAAACTAATTTTAGCTATAGATTATTTACCATATATATGTATATCAATCACACAAAAATATGTATAGTAATAGAATTATACAACATACGATTTAGAATTACTTTGATAATTTGTTGGTTAATATTTAATATTTTCTCAGAAGCATCTTCTCACTTTTTTTTTTTTTTTTTTTTTTTAAGTTTTCAACTAACATCATCTGAAGATAAATTCCTTACAACTAACCGTAGAAGACTAGATGGAAAATCTTCCAACCAAATATAAGGAAAATGCACGTTACTAACTAAGCCCTAGCTGAGCTATTCCATTTCCTGTACGATAGATGTTTTAATGACAGAACATGACAAAAAGAGTATTTATGAGTTTTATAATTTTAAATAGAAGTAGGAATTAATAAAAAGGTAGAAGTAGATTAAGAAATTATTATAATGAATTTTTTTTAAATAATATTGTAAAGAAAAGTGCTAAAACATGAAAAAAAAAAACTTTTAAATACGTTCAAACTTATAACCATGTGCAAGACACTAGTAACTCACAATATTATACAATTTTAATTTTATTAATTTATTAAACGTGATTTGTATTAATTCATGTCCATTTAATGGGAAGACTAATTTCACAAAAGCAACTTCTTAATCAATAATTGATAGATGTTTTTATGATGTTTTTGGTTCAAAGTTGGAGTATAATTAAAAATGTAGATAAGAATTAGAATAAATGGAAAAGAAAAACGGTCTTAAAAATGTTGAAATGGAAAATATGGTTTGGGTTAGAAAGGAATGTTTAATGTATGGTCGAAGAAAACGTAAGCTAACACTTTGTGTGACGGCCCCAAAAATACTATACTGGACTTCGGATACCGTCAAAAATTGACAAAAAAAAGTATTAACATTCAAGCATGCATAACATTGAATTAGAGAAATAATTAGTAATATCTATTACAATAACCCAAAATAATTGTCTAACAGCGCAAGTTTATGTGGGGCCCACATAGACCTTACAATCTAAACATTTCGATAACATCCTCATGCTTCTCCCTTCCTTGAAAGTCGTCCGCAAGAGGACGATCAGGAAGCATTCGTTAAGCCATTCTTTCCTTGCCTTTAGAAGACGACTCGGTCTTCTCGCTAAAACCTGTAAAACACTTGGTAATAACAACATAAGCGACTTACGCTCGCAAATATATAATCAAGAATTGGGTAAGTTCTGAAAGATGGATAATTAATTAGGTTTAAGTGTTTATGAGGTTTAACAGAAACAATGTCGACACCTCTTAATATCTTGAAAGAAAATGGATTTTAGGGTCCCCGAGTGATAACGAAAGATCTGACCCTTTACTTAAAAGAATAAAGAATAATTTCACATGCGTCTTATAACCATGTCCGTTTGGCGCACGTGCCCTTAGGAATGTTCGTATCAAACAGTATATCAACTGGTCAGCCTGACCACCATCTGACTTCATCATAATGACATACATAGTAGTTGCAGAAACCTTTTGCCTGCGAGGGTCCGGTTACCGATGTCTCGGTTCCCGTTCCCTATATATCCTAGGCCCGGGGTGCTAGGCAGATGCATCCCACTAGCCTTTAGTTACCCATACGGATATACTTTACAAGTATGGGGCGAAGAATAAGTTTTCTACATCTGTATAGGATTTTATTTGGCGTATTAGCGAAATTTAAATAGCTAACAACCGCCCAAAGAGTATTTGATTCAAATACAACATTTTTCACGTACATCGAATTAAGGGATCGTACGTTACTTAACTTTGAAGAAATTAAATCATGAATATTGACAGAATAATATCTTGAATACATTACATATATCGAAAGCATGATCATACGTATTAATTGAAAGAAAGTAGAGTGAGTATATACTCGCCTCAAGTCCTTAGTGAAATTTAACACTCGCGTAGAAATAATTCTGTAAAACATGCACATGCAATAACATGAGAAATCTCAACTTAATTACGTATGAGGATGCACGTGCGGAGTGTTCGTAAAATTCTCAAGTCTTGTGATCGACTGATCGAGTCGTCAAACGTTGAAGTAGGATTCAGTTGGAACCGAATCGGAGTCCGAGAGATTAGTGGACTTGATAAAACGTCGTTCGTAGGCTCCCGATAATTTAAATTTAATTATTAGAGACCTTAGATTAATTAATTAACATTAATTAATCAGTTTTATTAATCATTTAACATTTATAAAAAATTTGTTCCTTAATTATTGTTTAATTGTTTTAACTAAACAATAATCATTTCTTAAACAAAAACCTATTCATAAAAGATTTATAGGTCTTTTATTAATTATTAAACATTTATTCTTAAATTATTATTTAATTTATTTAATTAAATAATAATTATTGGTCATTGAAGTAATTTATTTCTTAGTTACTTTTAAATTAAATGATTTATTGATCATTTAATAATCATGTAAAACTTATTCGTAAATTATTATTTAATTATTTTAATTAAATAATAATTGGTCTTGATTCTTCAATTTAATTAATCAAGGATTATTCCTCAATTAATCTTAGCTTAAATGATTTATTTAATTATTTAATAAAATTTTAGAGTTTATTCCTTAATTATTATTTAATTGAAACAATTAAATAATAATTATTTATGAATTTATGACTCGTCACTTAATTATGGTAATTAAGGAACTCTAACATCATAAATAAATTCTAAATCTTAAAACATAAAATTTTAATCATGTAAAAGATTTATTTACATGTCAAAATAATTATCCAAAAATCGTTTAGTGAAATAATTAAAATGTAAAAGTATTTTATTTTTATTTGATTATTATTATTATTATTTATTTATTTTTTTAATTTTTTTTTTGGATTTGGCCGGATCCGGATCAACAGTGGGTCAAATCAGGTCAAAACAGGGTCACGGGTCCGGGTCAGAACCGGGTCGGTTCGACCCGACCCATCATCTTCCTCAGCAGCGGATTAGGGTTTCGGTAGAGGGGCGTCGTCGGCACTGCGTTCGCCGGAGCCGCGGCTGCCACCCCCGACAGCAGCTCGCACGGTAAGTTTTCGGCGGTAGGGACATCGTCATGGCCTTTGCCATAGGCGAATGTACCCCTAGCCGTCATGCCATGACCCAAAACTGGCCGGAGCACGATTTTACAGGTGGCTGTCGGCGAGCCCGCCATTAACGGCGGTGAGCTCCATTTTCTCCATTTCTCAACCATTTTTGATGAATCAAGTATGGAAATGAAACTAGAGGCTTTTAGAAACTCATACATTCAATAAATTTCAAGTTTTAACAACTTAATCGCAAGAAAAATCAAGAACAAACATTCGGGTATTATGAAATTTCGGATGAACAAGGAAACGAGCTACACTCGACCATTTCTGAAATTACTTGAGGCAAAATGAAGCCTTCAACATCAGAAACAAAGTTATAAATTTAATTTGAGCAAATATCAAAGCATCGAGCCGAAAAATCCATCAGAAAAACTAGGGTTCTTGCGGTTCATATTTATTTCTTGAATATTTATTTATTTTTTTGTTCAAACTTTAAAAATTAATAACTTACAAACCATAAATACTATAAACATGTGCCATATATGAAAATGATACTGAAAAAAATAATCTACATAATGGTAAAATCATAAATGACAATAAATACAAAAATAAGAGAGCAATGGAGTACCTCTTTAAAGTTTTAATGAACAAAAATCCAAAACTTCAATGATTTCTTAAATGCAAAAATCCGAATTTTGAGAAATATTTGCTGGAGAGAAAAATATCAGAAGTGGAGGCTAGGGTTTCTATAATGGTATATTTATATAACATTTAATTTAATTTTGACCATTGGATTAGTTTTAAGAAAAATTTACTTAGATAGGTAAAAACAAAAATCCTTGTTTTTGCCATTTAGGGACAAACTGAAAATTCAAATTTAATTAGTGTTAAATTTGATTTGTTTAGCCACTAATTGAATTTAATGGTTATGCATTGGTTTAATGCATAAGTCGAAAAGTTTTCCCGCACCGGCGAGGCGAAAAAAATGCACACATACGATTATTATAACAGTTAACGCTTTAAAAATTAAAAAAAAAGTAGCGCTCATTAATTTTCGTTAATAAACGTGCGCGCGTCGATTTGCGTGAAATGCACGTAAACTTAAACATAAAATTTATCGATCGTTAAACACAACAAGAATTTCATTATAAAACGAATTTAATAGAATTACATTTTAATGAATTTTTGGTTTCTCACACTTTGTTTGTAAGTTTTTAATGGAAAAGCAAAGAATAGAAAATTTAATTTTAAAAGAAAAAATAGAAAACAATTCTAAATAAGTAATCTTTGAGTTTTTTAAATAAAAGAAAAGAAAATTTAACTTTTAAAATATTTTACTGTTAGAACAATATAAGCTCAAGTGTTTGTAAGGGGGGGAATACAAACACTACAAACTTTTTGCCCTTTTTAAACTTTAGTCGGCACTGGCTGGAAACAACTATAATGAACTGAAAAACTATAAAATATGAACACACATATTCAAGTTAAAATAGTTGTATTAAAACTTGATATTTTTCTGAAAATCTGAATAATCACAAATGTGATTAAACAACTACAAAATCTGTAATAAAATTACAGTTTCTAAGTCACACACACTAGCTTCTTTTTTCTTTGAATATATCTCTTAAGATCTATTACAAAACTTCTCTTTAGTGATTTGTATGCTGCAGTGTTTGTTTGATCTGATGTACTCGATTGATCTCTTTCTTTTGTTCTTCGTTTTTGTAATGAAAACTCCTTTGCATATATAGAGATCAATGGTTGAACCCACGTGCTACTTTTCTCAACTTAGCTACATATATGTCACATTGTTGTCCTTTGTGACAAATTGTTGCTGCTTTTTGTTGCTTCTTTTTCTTCCCTTGATCTATGTGTATTTAATGTTCAAGAGTTCTCATTTGACCAAAACAAACTTCAAGAAATATATCTTTCCAGTTAATATCTCTTGTTTCTATAACAAGTTTTGTTGATTTGAGTGTAAGTCCTGATGACAGGTGCATACTGTCATAACCATCCACTGACGACAAGCCCTGATGAACTTGATCAGTGCTTCTGGATCTCCTGATGACAAGTCTTGATAAAGACTGGATCAGGGCTTCACCCTACACTTGAGTTTTACTCAATGCTTCTTTGATCCATTGATGTTATAACTTACGGCATGCACTGATGACTTCCACTGATGCAGTGTTGAGCTTTCCCCCTGATGGGTTAGCTTGACACTGTCATACCCTGAAGTTTTATCCTGACAGGTGATATGTCTTGTTCATGCCCTGACACGTTCCCCTGACGGGTTAGTCTGCCTCAGTCCCTTGATGGGTTCCCCTGACGGTTTCCCTTGACAGGTTTTTCTGATGAGTTTCCCCTGACGGGTTCCCCTGACGATTCTTAATCAACGAAACTTTGTTTGGAATATTTGATGTGCGGAATACTTTGACTATTTTCGAGTAACATCAGACATTCTTCTTCACTTTGTCAAGTCTTTTAGATGTTCTACTTTACGATTTGTCTTGTGAAGTGTTTGATCATCCTCTGATGAATAAGTTTATATCAGTGGATGCAAAACTTGTGTTGATATTAAAGTTTATAAAATACTTTAAATATTTACAGAAGCACAATTTATTTTATAAACATCATCATCATCATTTAATTATAACATTTACTATTTTATCTTTTTATATAAGTTTGTTGTATTTGTGATTAGGGACATTCTGATTATTTTAAAAGAGTGGTCTCATTTAATTTAGTTTTCCATTCAAATCTAGCAAGTTTTAGACGAAAAAGTTTGGAAGAAAAAGTGCTAAAATTTTTCAATCAAATTAATTTTTTTCTTTTAATGATAAAACTCACAAGCATTAAAATTGAATAGAAAACTTAATTTTTCCATCCAATTATTTTCTTTTCTCACATATTTAAATCTCAAAAGCAGAATGTTAGGTTACTTGAAATCTTAGGTTTATATTTGTTTATATTTATTTGTCGCATATTAACTTGCAGGAGAATTCGGTGATATAACTTATTAAATGACTCTCTTATTTAATTCATCTCTTCGATTTTTAGTATTTTATATTACTTAAAATATTTATTGTATAAATGATAATTAGATAATTATTCATTATTAGTTACAAAATATGAACATTGAGCATTATTTCTTAAATAAGTATAAACTCCTAAAACATCTGCTCCATATTAAAAATAGATGGAGGAAATTAAAAGTAATAAAATCCACCAAATATCTAAAATGATATTTACTGTCGGATTTAAATTGATGGATAATATTTACCGTTAGAATCAGTTTTAAAGTACTCCATATGTTCAATTTTATATATCATATTTGGTATTTGTATTTGTTTAGATATAATTGTCGCAATATTCAAAGATAATATAGAAGTGTAATTTTCTATATTACCCTCACATTTAATACACTAATTTAATTGTTAATCTCTATAGTATTTATTAAAGAAAAGGGTAAATATGAAGTTTTCCATCAATATTTATTTTAAAATGATAGTATTAATATCATTTCTTAATAAGTGCGTAAATTCTAAAAAGCGTCATATAAATCCGGACATTAGAGTAATATCATAATTAAGTTAATTAAATTATCAATATTGCAATTATTTTTTTAATCTTTAGATTCCTTTAATCATGTATATGTATATAAAGTTATTTGTTGCATTATATTCATATATTTCATTATAAATTTTATAATTATGAATTTTGTGATTTCTAAATAGAAATACGAATTGAAAAAAATATAAGTAGATCATATGAATTTTGTGATATGTAATAGAAGTAAGAATTGTTAAAAGTATAAGTGGATTTAGGAAAAGATTATATGAAATAGAAAAATTAGAAGATGACAATATTAAAAAAAAAGTGCGAAACTGTAAAATAAAATAATAAAAATTTACTTTTAAATATAAATATTGTATATATAATTATAGATATAGATTGCGCAGGAACGCATTACAAATTAATATTGCGCAATTGTTTGATTGAAAGTATTCTTTGCGAGTAAAGTACTAATGTGGGCGAGGATGCCCCGTTTTCAACTTAGGTACGCAGCACTCAAAAGCCCTAAATGAATAGCTGCGCCACCACCCACTTCCAAAACCTCTCCCGCATCAACACCTACTCCGGCCGCAAAACCTCATAGCCATTATGCCGACGGTTAGCGTGGGAAGAGATCGTCTTTTTGAAGCTCTTGGCCGGAATTACAGTATGCTTTTTCACTTCACTGTTCATTACAACCATTATTTAATTTGACTAACTAGTCATATCGTTTTTTAGCTCAGGAGGAGTTTGATGAGTTATGCTTCAAATTCGGTATCGAGCTGGATGATGTGGTCAGTTTATATTATTCCTGTATAAAATTGATTGATATGAAACAATAATTTATGAAACTCTTCCACATTGTGGAATAAATCAATTACTTTTTCATGGAATAAATCAATTTTCCACGGGATAAATCAATTGATTTATGCCATACAGACAACAGAGAAGGCAATCATAAGAAAAGAAAAGCATTTGGATGAAGAAGTAGCAGAGGATGAAGAAGTCATATACAAAATTGAAGTTGCTGCTAATAGGTATTGTTATTACTTCACATACATACTTTGCTTTCTGCATTTACCGGTGTTTATTATTTCTCCTTTGAAATTTCCTGTATTTAGTAATTGATTTTCCATTGAAGTGGACAAATAGTTTGATGCTACAACTGTTTCATGCTATGTTACACGGGACTCTTCATTTTGCCCAAAAGTACCGTATCGGACAGACACCCGAACAAGGGTTTGGGTGTATAATTTTATTTTATTGTAGAATGTGATAAATTTTAGGCATACTTGTGTTGAATTTCACAAAGTACCCATATGTGACCGGGAGTCTATGTAACTTGGATTGTTTGTGAACTTCACTTTTGATTTCTATTTTGATAAAATGAAATTGGTTTAGTTTCTGAAACAATTATGTTCTTATATATAGTTTGATATTTCAACTCTATAATTGCCGTGCAGATATGACTTGCTCTGTCTCGAAGGCATTGCTCAATCCCTCCGTGTATTTCTTGGCCTCGATCCAATACCAACATATACTGTCACTGACATCGGAAAGCAATCCATGCTTAAGATGCATGTCAAACCGAAGGTTTTCTTTTTCTCAAGGCAAAGAATTCAACACAAGTTTATTGGTTAAGAAACAGTCTACATCATTAGTTTTTGTTGTTGTGGTTGTTGCTGCAGACATCTGAGATTCGCCCATATATTGTGTGTGCTGTTTTAAGAGGCATAACCTTTGATGAAGCAAGATATAACAGCTTCATTGATCTTCAAGATAGGCTTCATCAAAACATCTGCCGGTAAGGCATCAAGATTTTGTAATCAATTGCAGAAGGCAGTATGGCCTTATCATTGTTCTAGCTTCATATGACTGGCTTTAGATGTGAGTTTTCATTCACTTTGCGAAATTGGAGGTTTATCATAGGATATTGAGTGGTTTGACATATTTCAAAAGATGAATTAATCCTTTTAGAAATTTGAAATTCTTAGTTCTGGGATGTCTAAAAGCATAAAACGAGCCTCTGATTTTTTTGTTTTCTTAAAACTTGCTATATCATTTTCCTTTATTGATTTTCTTTAGAAGGTTTTCCAGCCTAGGGGGCTTGGATGACAATTAATGAATATCACCTTGTTAAAGTTACAGTGCGTCCAGAAATTCTGAAGTAGGCAGTCTTTTTATGTTTTTGAGTTTCTCAGGAAAAGCATCACATCATATCAATCAACTCTGTATGGGGATTTTCATGTAATCCTTTTTGCCACTTCACCTTCAATATTTGTGGTGCTGATGTTTCGGTCGCTAATGTGTTACTTGACTTGAGCGTATTAAAATATTATAAGTCTGCATTGAGATTAGAGCCTGTATGGTTGGTAATAATTGAATCATAGTTGAAAAAAGCATCCGGATTTCATGTTTGATTTCTGTTCTACCTCTTTTTTTCTAGGCGGAGAACCCTTGTTGCTATTGGGACACATGACCTGGATACAATTGAAGGGCCCTTCACATATGAGGTTCGTACTGTTGCTTTTGAGTTCTTTCGCTATTCTCTCTCTCTCTCTCTCTCTCTCTCTATATATATATATATGAATTTAGTACTCCCTCCATCCCATCGAATAATTCACTTTAGGAATTTACACACATTAAGGAATCACTAATTTGCTATTTAAATTTTAAATAAAATACCAAGAATAACCTTACATGTTTCTGATGCATAAACGTAACTATATCCTCTCACTTCACTAAATGACCAACTTTCATTAAATGTCATTAAGGGTAATTTTGGAAAAGAAGCACTAATTCCTCCCCAGAAAAATATAAATGAAACAAAAGAAAACTCTAATATGCGTATTCGAGGAGGCGAAGAGAGTATTTAGTTTAAGTCCTTTCATTGTCTCTCTCTCTTTTCACCATTGTTTTGTCTCTGTCCATTATTTACCTTTTGAACTTTAGCATCCAAAAGTGAAGCAGGCTGTATCTATATGCGATCTTAATTTATTATAACTGAAATATGTGGAAAAGAAAGCTTAATAAAAGCATCAAGCTAAAAGAACATGAAGATCTCTGAACTCGAGAGGCAGGCATGCACATCCAAGTTTTTTTCTGCTTAGTATTAACCATAATCTTGCCTAACTCATATTAGCCCTGCTCTTCATTGTAATATTTCATTTTCTCATTTTAAAATTATTGTGCTTAATGACCTCCTATTTAAGGTGTAACCATATACTAGGCGATGTGGAGCAAGAAATTAAAATATTGATTTTAAATTATTTTGTATTATCAATTGGATATAAAACTATTATTTAAATTATTTTGTATTTCTAATTGGATATAAAATTATATTGTAATTAATTAGTAGTTACTATATAATTATTAAGAATATTCTAGAATAGTATCTTGATATTTATTAGGTAGTAGAGATATATTAGGATTCTAATAGAGATTTTAGAATTTTATGTGGCCGTTAAGTCGTAGGAGTCAATTTAAATGGTTGGAAGTTCTCTTATTATCATCAAGAATTGAATTATGGAATTAAATTGTCGTGTTTTGTGGGTTGTTGCCCTAGTTATCCTTCTTTAATCCCCTTGTTCTTCCCTTTCCCTATTCTGTCCTACATCACTAGGAATGTCAAAATCTTCGCTGGAGTGCAAACTTATGTTTTGCATTTGCTCACTGTGAACGGATATACATTTCAGGTTCCAGTATGTTCTCAATAGATTGACATATTAAACATCATTCAATTATTGACCATAAATTCAAGTGAAAACGTCAATTTGACACAGACACAATATTGAGGAAGGGCAGTTATAATTTTGGCATAGCAGATGTTGATCAACTGTCAAACATTTTGCCATTAAATCTAGAAGGATGTCTTGTGGTTTTCGTTGATATTGTGTCTTTTAAGATGTTATATAATTAGCTTGTTTCAGTGATCAAACATAATATTTTGTCACTCACATTTCTTACTTTCTTTCCCAGGCTTTACCTCCTACAGATATAAATTTCGTCCCACTGAAACAGGTAAAGTGCTTCTATCTTGATAATTATCGAAGACAAAATTTATTGAACAAGTACAGTTCTCAAGATTCCATCATTGTGTTATTAGCTCTTGTTAGATAATTATGTCAGTTTAATTCAAAACACGACCACCAAATGTTGAATGTAAAGTGGCATGTGTCTTCTTACTCCATTTTTTTTTCCTCAATAAATTGGTTAAGTATATGACTTGTACCAATTTTTTTTGAAGATTTTTTATCTTGAAATGTGATGGAATTCCTTTTTCTTTTGTTTCTCTATTGCTAAACTTTTTGAGTGACTTTTAACTTATGAGTTTTATCTCATACCTTAAATAGTTTTCTAAGTGATGGTGGTCAAACTTATCTGTGACTTTTATCTAGGTGAAAAACTTCAGAGCAGATGAGCTGATGGAATTTTACAAAGTGAGTTCTTTCTCTTGAGTTTCAACAGCTTGGACCCTAGAGTCTGTTTTTGCATTAAGAGTTTTCATCTCAACAATGTTCACATTTATTTCTATGTTGCTGGAGATTTATCATTTCTTTTAAGTATTCAGGAAGTTAACATGCTCTTGGTAATTGTTTTGTTTTACAATTTGGCAGACAGATCTGAAACTGAAGAAGTTCTTGCACATTATTGCAGATTCACCAGTATTCCCTGTCATATATGATCATAAGAGGTATAATTGTTCATGTTATACACATCTTTATTAGCAGTACCTCAACTTACTTTTCAATGTTGAGTGTCAGGATCTATTGTATTGCATATCAATTTTACTCGTTTTTCTTAGCTTTCTCGGTTATCTTATGTTCTATTACTATTTGATAAGCAAGCTGCTTACCGACTCTGATAAACACCTTTCTTTGCACCTCACTGTATTTTCCTAAACATTGATTAAATTGTGTGAAAATTGATAAGATAAAATAAAGCTAAGTTTTTTATTAGGTGCATCTTATGATTACTGGAAATATAATATATGTAATGTTGTTGCAGGACTGTCTTGTCTATGCCACCAATTATTAATGGATCACATTCAGCTATATCATTAAAGACAAAGAATGTGTTCATTGAATGCACAGCCACTGATTTAACAAAGGCCAAAATTGTTTTGAACACAATGGTAAAAATATAAAATTTTTGTTGTGCATTGAGGCTCTTTAATAGCTTTCACAAACTGCAAAATAATGCTTGTAATTATCCTTTGCGACTGTAGGTGACCATGTTTTCTATATATTGTGAACGGAAGTTTGAGGTTGAACCAGTTGAAGTGATTTACCCCGATGGAAAATCGTATATTTATCCTGATTTATCACCTTATCATATGGAAGTGCCACTCTCCTACATCAACGGCATAGTGGGAGTCTCTTTGGAGGCTGATAAGGTTCAATCTGTTACTCAGTTGTACTTAATTTGAGTATGTACAAATGCTTTATTTCACTTTGGATTGCCTTTGCTTGATTTTCCATCATAATTTGCAAATCATACCTTAAACATATATACGGTTGCCCGCATATAACTTATATATGATTTCAATCTATTTGAGAAGAAACCAGGACTTGCACCAGTGACCAATGGGGCAGGCTACGACATTAAGAAAAAAATGGGGAAAAGTTAGGGTCTCTCCATTATACTTGTATCTGTCTAAATAAATTGATCAAAATTAGTACCGTGCTTGAATTAACTCCAGTACTGACACTGAAGTGAAGATTGGCTGGATTGCAAAAATTGAAGCATCTTAGCAATTCATCGACTTCCAGATCTGAAGAGAAAAAAAGTGGACAAGGCAGGGGATAAGATGGAGTCAAATAGTTCTGTCTGAAGAGCGTAGGGTAGGCAGTGGGGAGGTGGACGAGAGGTACCTTAGGTGGAAGAACTAAAAGATATGAGTAGGTGGAGGCGGAGATGTAGCAATTTTGGGGTTGATGATGGTGTTATAGTGGATGGCAGAACTAGGATAGTGATGAAGGGCTATGCGGAATGATGTCAACGATTTGGCCTTGATGAAGAGGGTGTAGTTGATGTGAGAATTGGGTGTTCAACACATTAGTTAGGTTAGCACCTTACATAACTTATATAAGGAGACCCTACATTCATTAACCTCATTTATTTATTTTGCTTTCTTCTGTTCTTCTACATTGAGTATCCTTCTCTACTCTTGATGATAAAATTCACGCAAATAAATTATTATCGTGTATGATGGCCACTTGAGGTTTAGCTCGGCTAAAACCGATGTGTAACTGAGTTTGTGGCACTGGTGATATATTAATCTCAAGTACCTCTAAATCTCATCTTTTTTTCAGGTTGCTGGTTTGTTAAATAAGATGCAGTTAAATGCTGAGCAGCATGCATCAAGGGATGAAGATCATAAGTTTACTGTATCCATTCCTCCAACCAGAAGTGATGTCCTTCATGCCTGCGATATTGCAGAGGTATCATGCTGATTTATATGATAATTTCTTCTGTTTTCCCTTTCTTATTTTAGTATGTAAGTTATACACACACATGTGGGATTGAGGTAATTGAGCTATAGCTCATTTTGCAAATCCTACCTACTAGTTTTATATCTCTGAATTCACTTATTTAGAAAATCCAACCGTATGGATTGAAAGTATATAAAAAATAGAGGGTTATATAAATTTGCTCATCTTTTTGTGGTGTATAACATGTTTTTTATAACCATGTTAAACTTATGCATTTTCAAGGGTTAAAATTTATGGATTTTTACTAGATTATGTAAATGAGCTCAAAAAACATCCAAAAAATTCACATTTTGCATTCTTTTTGCATGCCCTTTCCCACGCGCGTGTGTGCACACATATGTACATCTTTTTTGATTCGTTCTCTCTTTCTTAAGGATGTTGCCATTGCCTATGGTTTCAATGAAATTCCAAAACGAAAACCTGCAACTTTGAAGCCCTTGCCTCTGAACCAGTTCAGTGATCTTATGAGAATGGAGGTAATTTTCCTGCTTTTATTTAATGTGCTCTTAAGATTAATAGTTGCAGCTAGTTAATCGTTCTGTTAGTGAGCTTTTGGGGACTCTACAACATTTACTAGCGCAAGTGTAGCGCCACATATAACCTGATGGTTGATTTGCTATATGAGAAGTTGTCATATGGATATTTTTTACCAGTGACTAATGCTATATGCCATCTTTTGATGCCCTGATGGGTTGTTCCTAACCATTCTTTTTCTTTTTAGATTGCAATGACTGGGTTTACGGAGGTGTTGACATTTATCTTATGCTCTTACAACGAAAATTTTGCTATGCTGAACCGTAAAGATGATAAATCCAAAGCAGTGGAAATTGGAAATCCTCGGTCTTCTGATTTTGAGGTTTGTATGATCAATGATATGATAATGGTTTTCCATAATGTCATGTATGTACTTTCGATATCTTTATTAGTTGATCCCAACCCTTCAAGTTATACAAATGGTGCATGTGTATGTGTTTCTCTGTTATAGATAAACAATTGTAAAATCTTCCTAAGTTCATGGTCCCTGATTGTGGTCGTAACTTCTGCTGTTGAGCGTAGTTATGTATGTCTGCCTTTTGTTGTGTACTCATTCAGAGTTGGGCAGAGTGAATGTGTTTTACTATAAACTAAATAAAATCTTATATGCCAAATTCTATCGTTATCAAAATGTGCTTTCTGAAAGGAACACAGAAATTGTTGTGACTCTGAGCTCTAAGTCTAGATCCCTTGCAAATAATCTTCATGTTCTTGAGATTAAAGTCAATATGTTTTAGCATTATTTTGTGTACAGATGTTCCTACTTGTTCGTGCCCATATATGATTATAAATATCTCCAGTAACTCGTAAATCTGGAGAAGAGGATTCTATCATTAGATTTATTTATTTTTATTTTTTAACTGTTTTACATGATCTGTGAATGCAAAATTTAGCTTTGGTTTCATCTAAAATGTTTAATTCAATAATTTCTATATCTGTAGGCTGTCCGAACCAGTCTCATGCCTGGCTTATTGAAAATTGTTGGACACAACAAAGACCATCCTAAGCCTATAAAGGTGAGGTCAACTCTTTCCAATGCTTTATTTGCTTTAAGTTATTGGTAGAGTTCCCTAAATGCTTAATATTAATGATAGATATTTGAAGTGGGTGATATAGCACTTCTGGATGAATCAAAGGACGTTGGTGCCACAAATTGTCGTCACCTTGCAGCTCTATATTGTGGTGCTACTTCAGGGTTCGAGGTAGAAATTTATCTAGCTAGAATATGATATTGTCTCTGCCTGTTAGATATATTTATTATCATGTGGAGAAAATATGATGGTTTTTTTGTACATAATTTATGAAGTTTTTAAAAATGAATTTAGCTTTGCCCTTATTAATCATGAGTTCGAGTATCATAAAAATCTAAAAATTCTGTGATGCTTCATCCTCTACGGTATGTCTGCCTTTTGCTCAGTGATTTGACACCCTTTTAAACTAGACCTTGTTTCAGTCTCGAATACTTTCTCCATCCCAAGAGAATGAAAAAGAATAGCGAAGTACTGCAAACTTGTTAAATTAAACAATTTTAAAGGGTGAACTCCTTATCATATCATTATTATGGGTCCGGGTATAATTTTCAAAAGTAAGTTATATTGGTATTGTTTTCTTGTGAGTCCTCTTATATGGGTTAATTAGTCTAATATTTACTGAATTATTCTTCACTCATTCTTTTGGGGACAAATAAATGTAGTTTACTCTTTCTTTTTGGACTGAGAGTATCTTGTTTCTGTCTAGCAGCAATTCCATCAACATACAGAATTTCAACTATAATATGAAATGAGGATGTTTGAAAAATTAGTGCATCTCCTAAGTAGCTTTTGGTGAATATAGGAATCGTTTATGTTACCTGGTGTTTTCTTCAATCTTGGTGTGTTGTATTATGAATTGGATACCTTCAAATCTAAGATAAAGGTTTTCTGTGTTGAAAACGAAAAACTCCACAATTCATAAAAAGGTTCATTGTATGTTTATAAGGGTGTACTTATTATAGTTTAACCAAATGATTGTAATAATGTTTGTAAATCAACTAATATTTTTCTGTGCAAGAGCTATTTTCACACAACCACATTCTCTCTCAATCATATAGAAAATGTTTTAGATTTAAGCACTGTCTGTGGTAAATTAACTAATATTTTTCTGTGCAAGAGCTATTTTCGCACCACCACATTCTCTCTGTCATATTGAAAATGTTTTAGATTTAAGCACTGTCAGTGGTAAATTATTGATGCAACACCTCATATACTAGTTTTCAATCATTTCAGTATGAATGTGATGCATTTCATCTCTTCAAGTTTAATAGCTCACGTAGCTTATGCTTGGCAAAACTAAAATGTGTATTGCAACCAATTAATTATATGCAAGATTAATTCTTTGATTTTATGGAGTTATGGAGGTCTCTATCTGAAGTTCATCCAACAACAGATATTCCTGTGATCCTATCTATATCCACTGGGAACTCTTTATTTTTCCGGGGAAAAAAAAATGATCGTGCATATTTAACAGCTCCTAGTTTTATTCCTCATGAATGTACTTTCATGTGTTTTCCGTTATGCATCTTTGTACAGATGTCTATTAAAGTTGAGAAATCAATATTTGTTCGTTACCTAAGGACTGTTTCATATTTTTGGTGAAACAGTTAATTCATGGACTTCTGGATAGAATCATGGAAGTTACTGGAACTCCATTTGTAGTACCTGAGGATAATACAGGCTATTACATTAAAAGTGCAGATGTAAGTTATATCCGCAAATTTAATCTCTTTAAAGTTCTGTAGAAATTCTAGGAATGCTGTATTGATTGACAGTTTGATATATGTGTAGGAGCCTGAGTTTCTACCAGGTAGACAAGCGAATATTATCTACCAAGGAAAGCATATAGGCACTTTCGGCATTGTGCATCCAGAGGTGCTCAAGTTTTATTCCCTTTTATTTCATTTTGCAGTACTCATTAAATACAGAACTTGTGGGACTAGCATTTATGCTTATGTACATGCATGTATGAGCAAACACAGACCAAATTGAGTTAATTGTTTATTTTGCCCTGTCGTTTGACCTGACATTATTCAAATTCATGTCTTATGCACTTTTCAGAATTCTTATTTACAATTAGATTAATATATTTCTTAAACTTTGCTCTTTCAGGTCCTGGTGAATTTTGGGATTCCGGATCCATGCTCTTTCTTGGAGCTTAGCATTGAGAATTTCTTGTAGATCATGGCACCAGTCATTTTTATAATCTCAGGTTATAAATATATGATTTTTTTTTTGTAACAAGCTTAAGAAAATTTGGTTTCTAATTGAGGAACACATGGAATTGTTGATAATAGATCACACAGGCAGAAAAGAACCTTGTACTTGCAACTTCTAGTGTTCAAATTTATCTTTGTGCAATAGAACAACCAACTGAATGGTTTTTACTGTGAATATTGCCGACTCATTTCCAGGTTGGCGTGCGTGTAATGATGCTGGAATTCTTTAAATGCTACTTGTTCAGCCAGTTTTATGTCATATTTATCATTCTTACTTGTCTAGATGTAATTGTTACACAATATGAGAATGTAGAAGTGTATTTTTCTATATCACCATCTTCTTTAATGTTTCAGTTTACTTCTCAATCTCTATATTAATTATTATAGAAAATGATAAAAATAAGTAATCTTATATCAATATTAAATGTAAATCTCAGAAGAGTAATTTTTTATACTACCTATAGATTTAATGCACTGATTTAATTTCTATAGCATTTACTCAACATTTATTATAAATCGTTGTTTCTTAATAATGAAAAGTGTGAAGATTGTAGGATTGACATGTACAAGGCTGGTGCATCTTAACATAAACTGTCGGGGACAACACAGATGGCATAATAGGATGACAGCCAACTTTGAATGATCGGACCCCCTAGGCCCTAGGCATTAGGATGGAAGATTACTTAGTGGACTGGTTAATTAGATTGAATAATGTTCTTATAGAGGTGGTAACAAAGAGCAGCCGATACCTACTTCCATGGGGACGCAGGTGATGCACTCATATCTAAATGGTACGGATTTTTTCTGGAAAGTACATATTTTTTATGTATACATATAAAATTACGCACGATAATAGATTCTGTCGTTTTTTTAAAGTAAAATACTCCCTTTAGTTTTTATTGACTTTTTTTAGTGTTTGACTTGCTATCTTTTCTTTATATTTCAATGCAACAAACAAAATTATTTTTTCTGTACCACCCTTTTTGTATTTTACAAATTGTAGTTTAGTTCGAGTGTAGTACTCCCGGTGTTCGTCAATGATAGTCAATTTAGAATTTTTTTTTACATACCAAGGCGAGTATTGATGGAAATAGTTGTTAATGTTTTATTCCATTACTACTCATCTATAGTTATATGTTTCTAGAATTTATGTACTTGACAAAAAAAGTTATTTCGTAATTATCGAAGAGTAAATTAAGTAATAAATTGGAGACAATTTTTTTGAAATAAGAAAGTGACTATTAATTGAAGATTTTATAATGTCTTTAAAAAGACAAATATTTATGAATGGGGGGAGAATGGCTTTTCATAAAAACGTGTCTCGTTTCTTTCCGTGCAAATTATAAGGACAATTATAGAATAATACTAATAATTTTAATGTCATTATAATTATTAATCATTGATCTTGATTAGTGTAATTTAAAGTTAAAAAAACTATTACTCCATTCGTTTTGTTTTACATGACGTTTTAGAGAAAAAAATATTTATTAATAAGTGTATTAAATTTATGTCCAATTAATTAAAAATTGTATAAAAGTTTAATTTTATCCTCTGAAAGTTTATCGAAAACAATGAATGACAAATAAATTAACATTAAAGAGAAGGGTAATATATAAAATTAAGTTATTAATGTTTTATTGAAACTTAAAAATGATAATGTAAAAAATAATATATTTTTCTCTATAAAAGGATATATAAATATGAATGGAGGGAGTAATAAAAAAAGAGAGGGAGTAACACTAACATCATGAGACTTCACTCCTCTTTACACACCCAAGACGCATAATGATGGGCCATCATCACTAGCATTTTCACCTGCTTTTCCATTAAACATTCGTATATTTCCTTCCTAGTTCTGATCTCTTTCCCCTTCAATTTGTTCACATATTTGGACACTAAATAGTGATGTTATCAGGTTCTTCACTCAACATATTCTTGCTGCGCGTCCCTTCAGCGGATTAAAACATCCACCACATTTCTCGTTCGTACACCTCAAACAACATTCTTAATATACGCACAATTATAACAGTAGTTTGGACGATAAGCTTGTTTTTTGTTCGATAAAATATAATGACTAAAAATAAAATAAATTTTACACTAGTCGCTAGTTCATTTGTGTAAGATTCATTCTTTGTTTTATTCATTTTCATAAATTCGTGTGTATTTTTAAACTCACCCTCGAAAAATTATTCATTCCATCACAACTAAAAATTTACATACAATCTATTATTTTTTCATTACTATACTCTCTCGTAATTTTTGTAATTCTTGTTTTCGACTTTTTTTTTTCTTATTAACTCATTTCATTTCGTCAAACCGAACACACCTAAGTGCTAAATGTATCATTCTCGTGCAACTCCTCTGTATTTATTTCCTCACCAATTTTCATTCACAAACATCCTCCCATTTTTCTTAGCAAGCAGTTGATTTACGGAAAAACTGAAAAGGGCTTTTGAATATTTTGTATGATCCATATAATAAACGTCTTATGTCTTGTGTCCACAGGAAGTATTAACTGATCAAACTTAGAGACTGTACGGCAATGTCTTATTTCATGTTTACACAAAAATTAGAGACAAGCCCTTCATATTGTGTTATATTATTTGACAAGAAAATTCCAAGCCGGTTTACTCTAGATTAAAATTCCCAATAAAGTATGGTACTTTTTAATTGTTCCATTGAAGTGATATATTTTAATTTATTGCCAAAATTACCCTTCGTACTTTTCTTTTCAATAGGAGGTTCTCCATCTTTATTCTTCACTCCAAACATTCAACTACTACTATCAGTATCATCTTCGTCATCGTGAGCTTACAAAGTAAGAATAGTAACATAGAATCGGTAACAAAGAAATAATAATAAAAAATATTAACACACAAATAGTAATAAAAAATAATAACAAAGAAATAGTAAATGGCAAATAGTAATAGATAATCTATTACGATAAAATGGCTATATTTTGATCCATGTTCATATTAATGTCTAAATTGGAACAAAAAATATTTTGATCACTATTCATGTTAACAAGTGCAGGATAACCCCAAGGGGTCGTGGGTTTTTTCCTCCCAATTGGGACCCTCCCTTCACCACCCCCATGGATGATAAGATAACAATGGCGGTACATTTGGTTGTGACGATGAGTGAGTGGTACATAATTGATGACGATAACACTAATGCTTAATTGTTACTATTTGTAGAAATAGATTCGAAGATCTAAAAGACAAAAAAAGGAGAGAGATGCAGATCTGCTGTAAAAAATAGTAGTCGATGATGAAAGAGAACAAAAGGTGAAAAACATCGGGGGAGGATGAGGCGACGAAAGCACAGAGGGACATGTAGAAGGAGATGAAGATGGTGAGAATGTCGGTGGCGGTCAGTGGCGATGGAGGAAATCGGCGGTGGTTAGTCACAGCAGAGGCGACCGACGACAATGGAGGACGCATAGCAAATAATAAATTATCTCTACGTCATATTCATCATAGTGTAATCTTAAAATTTAAATTGAGATATTAACATGATTAAAATTTTAAATAGTAAATAGTAAATTTTCACTTTGTTAAAACTTTTATATATAACTTAAGATATCAATCTTATCAAATTTAAGTTTAAGATTTCATAAATGTACTAATTAAGAATAAATAGAATTACTCTTTACTTAAAAGAGAATATAGTACATTTTCATTTTAGTTTTAAACGTATAATATAATAGTGAAAAAAACTTTCTAAAATTAAATTTGAATATATATATTATGTGTGTCATATACATATACATACATATATACATACATACATATATATATATATACATATATATATATATATATATATATATATATATATATATTGTGACGGCCCCAAAAATCTCATACTGGATTTCGGGTACCGTCAAAATTGACAAAAGAACAATAATACATCCAAGCATACATAACATTAAATTAGAGAAATAAATATAAGTCTCTATTACATTATTCAAAATAAATGAATATTTGACAGCGAAAGTCTAAGTGGGGCCCACACAGTACTTACAATCTAAACATTTATGACATATCCTCACGCTTCACTCCTCCCTTGAAAGTCACCCATAATCGGGTGATCAGGAAGCGTTCATCAAGCCATTTTCGTCTTGCCTTTATCAGACGATTTGGTCCTTTCGCCAAAACCTGTGAAAACATTTAATAGAAGTTCCATGAGCGATTTACGCTCGCAAGTATATAATCAAGTAAGAGGGATAATTTAGTGATCGTAAGTGTTTATGAGGCTTGACGGAAACAAAGTCAACACCTCTTAATATCTTGAAAAAAATGGATTCTAGGGTCTCGAGTGATAACGAGGGGTTTTGACCCTTTTCTTAAAAAAATTTGAAGAATACCTTCACATGCACCTTATAACCATGTCCGTTTGGCGCATGTGCCCTTAGGAACTCATATCAAACAGTTTGTCAGCTGGCCAGCCTGACCACCGTCTGACTTCATCATAACGACATACGTAGTCGAATGCAGAAACCTTTTGTCTGCAAGGGTCTGGTTACCGATGCCTCGGTTCCCATTCCCTATAAATCTTAGGCCCAAGATGTCAGGCAGATGCATCCCACTAGCGTTTAGTTACCCATACGGATATACTTTACAAGTATGGGGTGAAGAAATAAGATTTTTACATCCGTATAGGATTTTCTTTGGCGTGTTAGCGGAATTTAAATAGCTAACGATCGCCCAAAGAGTAATTGATTCAAATACAACATTTTCACGTACATCGGATCAAGGGATCGTACGTTACTTATCTTTGAAGAAATTAAATCATGAATATTGACAGAATAATATCTTGAATACATTACGTATATCGAAAAAATGATCATACGTATTAATTGAAAGAAAGTAGAGTGAGTATATACTTGCCTCAAGTTCTTAGTGATAATTTAACACTTGCGTAGAAATGCTTCTGTAAAACATTTACGTGAAATAACGTGAGAAATCCCAACTTAAATACACATGCGGATGCACATGCGAAGTGTCTGTGAAAATCTCAAGTCCGTGGTTGACTAATTTAGTCGTCATTCGTTAACTTGTGATTCGGTAGGAACTGAATCGGAGTCCGAGGGATTTGTGGACTTGATAAAACGTCGATCATAGTCCCTCGATAATTTAAATTTAAGTATTAGAGGCCTTAGAATAATTATCATTAATCAATCAATTTTTTTTTTAGCTTAAATGACTTTTATTAATCATTTAACATTTATTAAAAAGTGTTCCTTAATTATTGTTTAATCGTTCTAATTAAACAATAATTATTTCTTAATCAAAATCTTAATCATAAAAGATTTGGAGATCTTTTATCAATTATTAAACATTTGTTCTTAAATTATTATTTAATTGCTTTAATTAAATAATAATTATCGATCATTGAAGTAATTTATTTCTTAATTACTTCTAAATTAAATGATTTATTGATCATTTAATACTCATGTAAAATTTATTCATTAATTATTATTTAATTGTTTTAATTACATAACAATTCGTCTTGAATTCTTAATTTAGTTAATCAAGAATTATTCCGTAATTAATCTTAGCTCGAATGATTTATTTAATCATTTAATAAAATTTTAGAGTTTATTCCTTAATTATTATTTAATTGTTTTAATTAAATAATAATTATTTATGAATTAATGACTCGTCACTTAATTTTGGTAATTAAGAGACTCTAACATCATAATTTATTCTTATTTTTAAATCAAAAATTTTTAATCATGTAAAGGTTTATTTACATGTCAAAATAATTATTCAAAAAAATCATTTATTGGAAAATAATTAAATGCATAAGTATTTTTTTTTGATTTATTTTATTTTATTTTATTTTTAATTTGGATTGGGCCGGATCCGAGTTGGACGAGTCAAACCGGGTCAGGTCAACAGTGGGTTAAGGTTCGGGTCAGACGGGTCAAACCGGGTCAGGCCGATCCGACCCAATCCGACTGCATCATCATCATTACAGTTAGGATTTTTAGGGGAGAAGCCTGCCGCCGGCGCCGCGTTCGCCGGACCCGCGGCTGGCCACCCCACTACGCATGAATGCGCACGGATCTAGAAGGAAATGGTGTCGGCGTGATGATTGCCATAGGTGAACGTGTCCATTTTATGGCTGCCGTCGTCAGAAAGCGAGGAAACGAGGAAGGAGCAGTCACCGGAGCTCTTCGTCAGCGGTTCCTCCATTGAAGCCGACGTGGAGCTTCGGTTAAACCCCAAGTCCCTCGAAACATCACCATTTTTGACGAGTTCAGCATGGAAATAAATCTGGGGTCTTCCAGAAACGCAACCATGGTGTTCAATTCGATTTTTATCAACAAACAAGGCTCAAATTTTGGATTCAAAGTTCATGCGTATAAAACCATTCGGGTGAACATGAACTAAGTGTTAGGCTAATCATTTCTCAAATTGCACGTACAAAAATGTAGCCCTCCATAGCAGAAACATAAACATTTTCGATTCAAAACAAGTTATAAGATATAATTTCACAAACTAAAATTGACAAAATATCCTCTACTAATACTTTTGTTATTACTCATGTCTGTTTTTTTGTTATTGTTTCTCTGTTATTATTCATGTTACTGTTTCTCTATTACTATTGTCTGTTATAAATAAGTCGTGAACATCAATGGTGGTGAAGGTAGTGGTTGGATATGTTTGTTATAAGTCGTGAATATCAGTGGTGGTGCAGGTGATGGTTGTGATTCGGATATGACAAACAAAAAGAGAAGGAAGTGAACATGGTTGAAACTGAAGAATAGAAAGAGAGAGATGGTATAGAAAAAAAGAAATATCATTTCTTGGGTATGGTAAAAAATTATACACTATTAACCCCGTTTTCATAATTTTTGTTGATTGAATATTATTCTCTCAAACAATAATATTAAAAGAAATAATAACAGAAAAACAATAATATCAAACAAATAGTAACTATCGATGAAAATATAAAGGTAATATAAGTATTTGATTACTAAATGCACGATTAAGAAATAACTTAAAAACACTATACTCTACTTGAAAATTTTAAAGTTTATATTGCACCGACTTCAAAGTGTCCCATAAAAATAATCAATAATTAATGTTGAATATTTTATTCTTGATCAATTTTTAGATATTTTTTTAAATGAACTAATTATAATTTGTTGTGTATCACCAAAAAAATAATAATAATAACCTAAAGCATAAAAAAACGTTAGATCTTCAAATTGAAGAATAATAATGCGTTCAAATAAATGAGAGAGACGAAATAAAAATTGTTAAAATTAGAGCATAATTATACTTACCGTAATTGGTATGCAACCAAATTAATCATCCTTTTAAGGATAGATGGGAGTACATAAATTTATAATACAAAAAAACACCACACTCGTCCTTCACTCGATAAGCTAGTTTGAGCAACTGTAGTTAGTACAGAAGCAACAACATAATCATAACCGCAATGCAAGCGACCTGAAAAATAAGACAAAAGATTACCAAATATTTCTAAATGTATCCCAACAGTTATATGATGATCTTAAATTACTCTTTTGTGGAATATCTCATATTCATATATGATATTCCTGTTCCGGAATAGACTAACATTCTCGCGTCAAACATAACCTAAAGCATCAGGAAAGAACTGAGCAGCGGAAATAAAAGAGAAAGATATGCAAATACACTGATTCCAAGAAATACGGAACTGCACCAAATGAAACAGTACAATATAAGGGTACAACAAAATAGCAGCCTTTATCACTACTGATTACGAAATGCATGGAGTCATGGACCACACACCGCAATTACAAGCAAGTTTCTCCAACGGTCATTTTACAAGAACACTTCCCACAATAATTACACTCTGATATGCCTGACACACTTGTATACTATCAAATGCAAGCTTAAACATACAACAAAAAGCAAGGGGAGATCCTTGTTCGAGACTCTGCTGCCAATCACGATTTTACATCTTTAAGTTCTCCCCCCTTTTCAAGCTCGCCTACAAGGTCCCTCAATGCTGGAACCTTCATGGCAAGAGTCCTGTACAATCTAGAATATCGAGCTCGGGTTCCATCTGATGTTCTAGCTAGGGCTAGCAAGCTTAAAGCCTCAGGAAGTTGACTAAATACCTCTTTCATCTCCTCCAAGGTCATATTCTCTAAGATGGTGGGTCTTGGAACAACCCTGACAATTTCACCACCTTTGGGTTCTTGAACTCGGGCATCAGCTTTAATGACCAGCTCGGAATTTGAGTTGGCTCCACATTTGATAATAAATGGAGTTGTTGATCCTGTATTGAACTGAAGGACATTCCACTGTGCCACATCAATTTCAGCACCAGAACCTAGATCTGCAGACACTTTGGAGGCACCTGGTGTGTCTTGGAACTTGTCGTCCTCTTCAGAAATCGACTGTATAACATTTATAAACTATTCAAAGTCAATAACGCTCTTATTATTCGGTTGTGATGCCAAGAAATGATACAAATTTGATCATGCATTGAATTGAACATCTGTCACCGGTTTTTACTTAATCTCCAAGCATTCAATCAACAAATTTTCATACATCTCCCATTTACCAATACTACAAGCTATCATCTAGTTGTTCATATTAACAGGATCATCCCGAGCCTGAGTTTATAATTAAACAATTGTAAAGCCAAGATTCAACTGATCCTAGATTTAAAGAAAAGAAATATCCAAGAGAACCATTATCACAAAATCTTGAACACGATGCCTCTCAAAATTTAATTCAAAACTCTGAGCCATATCAAGTAATCTTGAATAACATTTGTAAATGTGAAAATGCACTGTTAACACTAGTTGAGTTTAAGAATTTAACTGTAGCAAAGAACTTAGTCAATTACCTCTACGGCATGACGAGCTTCTGCAATGTGCATTTGGGCACATGGATGGTCTATGTCAAGGAGGGACGGCATTCTCTCCTCAAGTTCATCTAAAGATCTGAGCATTATTTTTTTCTTACTTTTAGCCAGTTTGTTTACAGATGTCTGCCCCATAATATCCTGTCATATCACAATAAAGTTTCAATTGGTTCACATTTTATAGTATCCAAAACATGCAAGTCCAGATGAAAAATTGAAAACCTTGACTTGCTTCAATATGACATCAAGCGAAATCAAAGATGCTAGGCGTGCATCCTCAGCTGCAGTAGAAGGATTTCGGATTGGTGAACCACCATCTTGTAATGTGAACAAAGCCTCATCACTTCTCATTTGTTGCAAAAGCTGATTATGGAAACATGAAATCATAGTATGCGTGAGAAGGATTAAAAACTTAAGTTTATTGGAACAGCTGACCGTGGAAAACATGAAACCATATTATGCGAGACTAATTCAAAACTGAAAAAGATGTAGCCAACACCAATACACATGCACATTGGGAAAAAAATAGAGAGGGAGAGAGAATGCACTGAGTTCAAGAAATATTACCATGCTATCAAAAAGGTGTAACCTAGAATTTAAAGGAAGACTTAAGGATGAATCAAGTTACAGAATGTCATCATCCTACCAAATGTGTAATCTAAAATTTGATATGACCCCTGGGTAAGTATAGATGTCAGAAATTTGGAATCCTTTTGCTTAGTTTGATAGTAATGGGTATTATGAAAATTTTATCTTCATTTAGTTGCTGACTGTGAATTGTACTTTGCAGCTAAGTTACATGGACTTGGATGGCACGTCCAACTAACTGGGTATTTTGAAGCACCTGACACGAGTAACCTCAATTTTATCAAACTTTTACAATAAAATGGAGTGTCCCACACCCTTGTTGGGATGTTGTGTGTAGACATGGGTATGTTTGGGCAAAATGAAGAGTCTATGAAACATAGCTCTGCAGTAGGGAACAAAAAAAGATTCTCTTCATAAACATATGTTGGTAAACATAATGTTACCTTTCTTCTCTTATGATCAACAGATTCCAGGGCAGAACGCAATTTTGCCACTTGAGCCGAGTCTTCAGCTACCTCAGTTGCCAATGTACCAGCAATGTCCTGATAGAAGGTATTGACATTAGATTTGTGCCAGGAATTTCAAAAGATTTCATAAAAGTTTTAGCTGAGTGGTCAAGACAGATGCCACCTAAGAAATTCAAGCATGAATTCTGTAATTTAACCACACGCCATATATATTTCACTAGCACAAAATGAACTAATGATACCAATCAGATATGCAATATGACCACTAACAAGAGCACAAAAATAGCATAAGTAAATCTGCATCCTGTACTTGTATTATTCATTGATCTATGTTTTCAAACTTGCATCCGATGTGTTTTCAAGATTCTTGGATTCTTTACGTGGTTCGGGAAGGTTCATCTATCGTTCAAGGGCCAGCCAACCCAGCACAAATCTTTCAGGCAATCAATCAATATATATGGACACGTCGTAAAGTGGTGGTCTCTGACAGTAGGATGGTAACATCAAAATATGGTAATAATATGGTTTGGAACAGGTGCATCATAGAGGTAAAACTGCGACCTAGAGTTATCAAGACTCTAAAGCCATTTTCATGCATTTTACTTGCATGTAGACACACTTGTACACATATTACTCTGACAACAAAATAACCTAAGTTTGCAGATTTTTCCGACTGGAATTTTTTGCTGTTTTTGCATTAATACTCGTTGCCACTAGCACACTACTAACATAACTCAAATATTGTAACAGAAGCAATAAGAAGTAGAGTATATAAAGCCCAGTTTGCACTAATGTGGAAGGTTTCAAACAGACATTCAGCAATGATATAAAAGGAGAAATACATTTATTATAACCTAACCCCATCCCCACCCCAATAAAACAAGGGGAAAAAAAGAACGAAAGAAATAATGGGGTAGAAACAACAGAAAATGGTTACCGGAGTGGCATGATGAAGACGAATGGAGAAGCTACAATAATGGTGGAAACATTTAACAAAGACACTCCAACGATTGGAAGCAGATGAGCGATGTGTCATTGTGGCCTTTTGTTTTATTAAGGACATATCTTCTTGCACTCATTTCTATTACTAATGGGTAATTCTTTCTTGGCTCCAAACGGAATAACGTTTAAAATCATACTAATTGCTTATCAACTCTATGACTTTTTGGATGCCTGTTGTGGAGCAAGAAGTGATGGGAAGCAAGCTCAGATGTAGCAGATATCTTTCTTCTTCCTCATTTCTTCTGCTTTCTAAGTTTCCGTGTTCATCCTTTTCCTCATGTGAGCTTCATACTTATCCGTTTCCTTCTTGTTTCTTGCTGATTCCCTTAACAATTATTTGTGTCATTTGTAGAAGAAAATACACTCTCTTGAGAGAGTTGAACTGCTAGAATAATTTTACAAATGAATAAACCAATGAGGTTAAAGAAGATAAAAGGTTGCCCTTGCAATTTTGCATGGTGCTTTAGTACCAATATATAAGCTTACATCTGCTTTTAGCTTAATATCTCGAATAGGAAGAGCTCAACTCTGAGATTTGACCAAGCATGTCATAGCAACCAAGAGAATACATTTACAATTCAAGGACCAATTATACTCTGAAAGACAGCATAACGCTTAAAATAACAGGATAAGCAAAACTGGACCCATTCAGAACAATGCATTTAACCATAAAACAAAGACAATGATAACAACAGAAATTGATTTTACTATCAATCAATTTAATATGAGAGTGTCTGTCTGTGTCTTGGATACCTTTAAGTGTTGCAACTGAGAGTTATAAACACGCTTTGCATACTCTCCTAAAAGCTGCCCAAGAGCATCAGTACTAGGAGGCATAGCAACGCCAAGTCCAGCCATCCATCCATCCGTTATTGCAGTAGAAAGAAGCTCTAACTGACCAGTTGGCCCCTCATCTGATGTGACGGAAAGAAAGTCGAAGTTGTCAGCAAGCCAAGAGCTAATTTGACGCAACAGCTCACCAGTAGGAGTATGAACAACGAGAGCAGCAAGAGTCTTGTTTCCAACAGCGAACTTTTTTGCTTCTTCAGTAATTTCTCTAAGCTTCTCACCTGTCACATGATGTCTCCAAGTTTCCTGTATATTTAGATATGATACTTATGAGTAACAGGCACACACTATTAGCTAGTAACAATTATGAGAAGAAATCATTGTCATGCAATTCAGTAGTTGATATTGATTATAACTTATAACATTAGAGAGCTATTAAGATTAAATAGCTAGACAAATAAAGTAATTCAGCCACCTTTATTTAAAATTTGAAACCATATCTTGGAAAAACTCTCGTTTTATTTATAAAATAGTAGTAAAATTATGAAGTTACACACCAGCCTTCATATTCCATGAAATAAGGCAATTCTTTGGGTTTGACTTTTACTATGTAAGTAATCAAAAAAAGGTCATATAATCTCTCTTTTAAAACTTTTCTTCTACAGTCTCAAGCATTTGTAAGGCTTAGATCTAAGAAACCATACCTCATACCAAGGCATTAAAAAAGGAGCAAAAATAGAGTACATAAACTGATTCAAGTTTACCTTCCCATTTTGAACAAACTTTATTAAATGCTTAAGCTATAGATAACGTTGTGAAATTGCACTTGTTACCTAGAATCTATTAGAAGGTCATGTTAGGGAATTCGAGAGTAGCATAAGAATGCTAGTTTTGAACTGCATTAAAATTAGGTGAACCACTGACCAGCCATCTACATTTTGGGTCCATGTGGTCAAAGTTAAATATAGTTTGGTTCATTACAGGAAATTCAATTTGTTGTATATACTTTGCATCCTAGGTTGCCATGACTCAATATACCTTGCCATTGTAGTAAGTTATTCTTTTTTCTAGGTTTCTCTTTTTCCAAGCTTCAATTGGCAAGGATAGCTGCATGATCCCTTACAAGCATAAAAGTTAGATTTTACGTAGATAACATCCACAAGAGCAATCAAAATTCTAGTTTGTGCTGTTTCCTCTTTCTTACAATTCAGCCTTTATGTATTGGTGTTTTACAATAAATAAACTGAGGATGAATGAGAGGAAAGATTATTCAAATTTTGATGCTACAGGATGAGAGTTAAATGAGTTTGGTTGCTGGTTTTTATGTTGGTGAAATAGTTAATAGATCAACTCTAACGTAAAATTTTATGAGATTTTGAGAAGACTATTCTGGGGTTCAATATACGGAATCAAGATTTTGTGGGTCCAGACAATAGTGATTCTTATTATTGCAGCTCTCTTTTATTTATTACAATTGATGAATTCTGGTGAATTCAATTATAAGTCTTATAAAAGAGGAAAGAGTAGAAACGAAAGGGGGAAATGACGGGCTGGAGGTTGTCACATTAGGAGTTCAACAAGATAGCTGACAAGGGAGAAGATTCAAATCAAAAGAGGCATAACACTCAAAAATCACAAAAAATATTTCGAGGGAAATGAAATCCAAAGACAAAGTTGCTTGACTTGCTTCTGTGATTGTTGCACAGATCAATGCCTAAGAGAATTGAATATTTTAGAATTGAATATTTTTTGGATTATGTTTCCAGAGTGTGATATTCCTGTAGAAACTTGAAAAAATTGCTCTATATGTTCAATTTTCGAGAAGTTATGTTATCAGTCTCTTGTCAAAGTTAATATCCATCAGAGTAACAAACCGAACCTTAATTGTGGCTCAGTCTACATCTGAGAACCTGCAATCTACTGTGGCAGACAACCAGGTCACCTTCCCACCTCAAATCAACCCAACAGTCATGATAGTTTGTAGGTACTCTTAAACAAGTAATTCGCCCAGTCTATTCATTTGTCTTTATGTAGGTATAGGATATTACAAGGGGGATGTTAGAAGAATTGAGGGCCTGCCCGGGAACAACTATTTTATTATAACTTAAAGTTAGCTTTTAACTTCAATTAAAGTTGAAATATGCTAGAACTTTAAACTAAAAAAGCGTTCAGCACCAGTCTTTACTTAAAGACAAAAATTATGTACAAAAGTGTTGGGCTGAAAAATGACTTTCTATAACAAGTTAAACCTTTCACAAAGAGAAAAAAATTGTTGCAAGAGAAGAAGCAGAAGAGAAGAGGAGGGCAATGTTTGGAGGTAATATCTATGAAAGAGGACGGATGTATTCATCTTAACATTTGGTCAAACAAACTTCTCAAAAGTTAATTTCTAAGAACCAACAAATACTTCTTAACTTTAAATTTTAAGTTGGAAGTTGTGTTATAGGAAAAAGGTACGAAATAAACGCTCAAATAGTGTTCTTTTACTTAAAAGCTATTTTTGATCAACAAAATGTAGCTCCCGAACAACGGTTGGATGCCCTACAGAACATTTAAATACTGTTGTAGGTTAAGACATCCAACCAACCATCTACATACCCAGCTCGATTCATTAAGGGTAGTTTGGTTCAATTTTGGGTCCTTCATGTACATTTTATATAGGACATTTATTTGAATACGTATAAAAATTGATCCTCGCCTAAATTTAAAGCAAAACCATGACAAACAGGTCTAACATGCTTTCAAGCTCACCTGATCAATGCCACGTAGCTTTAGTACAACAGATGATAGCTTTGACTTCTTTTCAGGCTTTATGTTTATCTTAAAGCGTTGAATTTGTTCATCAACTAGTGCATTCCTCATGTTGGAATCATGATATGAAGGGGATCTTCCTGGGCTGCTACCCCTGCTGGAGCTCCTGCTGCGTCCGGAGTTGGCCTTCTCCAAAAAGCGCTCAACAGGAGGAATCTGTAAGTTAAGTTAGAGCTCCATACTTTAACTTCACACAGGATGCTGGTAATAGCTCATTCATAAGTATATCTTTACTACCTTGATAGATTGCAGTTCCGGAGACCTAGAGAGCAAAGACCTTAAATATAAAATCCTAACACGGGAAACAAGCACCATATCCATTACCCTCTTTGGCTCCATCTTACGAATAAATGATATGACTGCATCTCTTATTTCAGAAAGTATCTCATGTTCCCTAGAAGCACCTGCTTTGATAACTGCAGCTAACACCTATAACATTGTAACTATGACTCAGAATACATGAACAAAGAATTAATTATGATCCCAAGCAAAGGATACAGAATTTAATATCAGAAAACAGTATAAAAATATTTTTTCTTTCTAGATTACCGGTATATCTTAAATTCTTAAAAAATCCATATTTAACAGTAGCATAATTTTGATAGGTTTTTTATTGTTGCAAAAAGTTAGTGTGAAGACCATATCTCATAGTCAGGTCACTCCAACAGAATATGCTATGCTTGGAGACTTCCTAAGCAAATTGTGCAATGAAATTGATAACTAAGCATACCAACATCAACAGCTTATTAGCTCCATCTGAGATGGTTGCCAGACTATCATAGTTTTCGGGATCAAAGTCATTTAGAGCAGAAGTAAGATATTCCCCAGCCGGTGTTGTCTTGCCCTTCTCAGTAACTGACTTCACCAGTGCAACTGTGCCTTCAATTTTATCAGTGGCTGAAGGAACATCCGCAGAACGTCCTTTACTATAATTATGGTTCCCGGAAGCAGAGTTAGGTAACAGGAGGATGTAATTGACATATGTTGAAGGAAACCACTGTAGAAATCATAAAACCAGCTTGAATCTTACCTTCCCAGGTTTCCAGCTGGACCATTTGTTAACAATTTGGGTGATGGACTTGATACCTATGGCAAAAAGGTATTAATTGAAAATTCTAGATAACTTCTCTAAGAACTGAATCAAATGACATGGAAGTTGATTCAAGTATGAACTCAAAAATACCAGAATATTCATCAGCAAATTATTGATTTTAGTATTCCTACCCAGAATACATGCACACGACAGATCTTACTTGTAGACCACTATAAAATAAAAAAATGGCAACAAAGGTTCATTGAAGGACTGATCTACTTTTAAAAATGCACGAGTAATCCTTCATTGGGTTTGAAGTTCTCTCGATTTGTAAAATGACTCCACAAGAAAGTTAACCGAAGAGGAGTGGTGTCACCATCTCTATCATGAAACATTAAACTGAAATATCCCAGTGATTGATGTAGCTAGCCAAGACAGGCAGGAAACAGAACTTCAAATGGAATAAATATAGCTAAAAACACTTTTCATCACCGGAAAAAGAAATGTAAGAAAAGGAATGATATACCCAGAGTTGGCACTGTTATCAATGAATAGATTATATATCATCCTCACATATACCTTGCCCAAAAGGAAAACAGGTAAAGTTAAATTCATGCATGAAACAGCCTTTTACAACTCAGTTGTTATATGAGCTTTCATGAGGATTAGTTCACTCTTAACTAGAAAATTATAAAAGCATGTTGGATTAGAATGTGTTGACCAACTAATCTGTTTTGGTACTTTATTTCATTAAAAAAATGTAAATTTTGGACATAACTTGTTATAAACACCCTTCAACAATTTCAATGATATTATATTTCCTGGTGAAAATAAGAAAAAACGTCAATTTGATGGAATAACCAGAGGAGATAAGAAACATTATGGAAAAGCATGAGATGGAACTTGAATAAAACAGACATCCTAGGGTGTCCAACAACAGCAATTAATCGACAAATATTGCATTCCATAATTCTTCCAATATGAACCAGATAAATTAAACCTGAGGTGATCCAGCTGCTGTTGCTTTTTCTGTCAACCTCTCAAATAATTTCTCATTTTCTTCATGCAACCTCTGTGATTGACAAGGAGATGAAAATCAATAATTTGTAAAAGCAGCTATAAAATATCAAAAGTAGACAGAGGAGAGAATATGAGAATTTCTACATCACAGTAGACTTTCTGAAACCTTAATGCATTTTTTCTCAATATTCAACAACTAGAGAACCGGGTTTGGCTCTGGTACCAATTGATGCAGCACAACATAGTAATAAGTATGTTTAATCTCCTCAACTAAACACTAGGGTCCTTTTCTTTCCTGTGCAACCAAGGCAGCTTATCAGTGACGACTAACGTCTTAAGGTCTGTTGGGTAACAGCTTACTGAGATTTTTCTGAATGAATTAATGAATAAGTTATTTAGGTTGTCTGTTAAAATTCGAATGTGCTGAATATAGTTGAATGGAAAGCCTAGACTTTGTTCAAAGAATCAATAATAAAATTTGCTAAATACTTTTTGACAAGAATGGACTCAATACTGAAAAGGATGGCTTGCCTATATTCAGAAGGGACCAAGCGTGTTTACAAAACAGTTCAACTAAAAGTTAGGATAAAAATCAATAGACAATAGTTTGAAAATGCCACCAATGAGCAACAAAACAATAGCATGAAAAAGCTAGAGATAAATAAATTAACAAGAAAACCTGTTAAAATAGATCCATCAAACCTCGTCAAAATTGACACCTTGTGGACAGATCCCAATCACTAGATTACACTTGGAGTGAGCAATAGGGGTGTTTACTCCATAAGAAATACAAAAGAGCATGTTTGAATAATTACCAATGGTGCTTACTTTTTAATGGGGAAAGAAAACGCCTCATTTTTAGGGTCATTGAGTTTTAAAGAAAAGTTTAGACAAAAGAAATCAATCACATATTAAAGCCAAAAGCAATTCCAGACAGAACCAAAGACAGATGAAATAATACAATAACTCAATGTGGATCACACGAAGAAAGAAGTAAAACATTTGATGACCCAACGGGTAAGCTTATACATTTCATATAGGAAAACATAAATAAATAAAAACCAACTTCAGAGTTCAGACTTAAACCTCATTAAGAAGTTTAGATACCCAATTCCAGAATAACAGGCAAATCTTTTAATTTAAAAAATTAATATAAATTTGAATTTAGTGTAACATAAGTCGCATATAATTTTTCCTCAATTTAACGTTTATTATAAATTTAAGACAATTACTCCCCTCCATCCTTAGAAAGGATGATATAAAAACATTTTCACGCAAATTAAGAAAATCATGTGACAGGAGAGTATAAAATAAATTTCATCATTCATGATTGACCCCACTCGTATACACTAAGGAATCTTTTTCTATGTTAAACTGGTGGACCAATTAAGTACACTTTTGAGGGTAAAATAGCTTTGATACATTTTCACGAATTTTAAGATTACATTTCTATTCTCCTCCATGGACAAAGTTTTTTGGCACTTGTATCATGCTTTCAAGGACGAAGGGGTATATAGTAGCTTATCTTCATAATAAGGTAGTAAAAGATATTTTCCCTTTTTCCCCTTTAACAAACTACCAAATAGGTGTGGATCATCACTAGAAGAAATCATCCAGGATATCATTTTATCAAAAGAAATAAGTAGCAATCAAATAGATAAAGAATCTCTCTTTTGAGAAAATGTTGACCTAAAATAACCATTCTCTAACAAAGAATGTGGGTGTATAGGACAGATGCCAAAGCTCTGGTTAAGATTTGGTCAAATTTATCTCACTACATGACCATCATGTACATCTTATCAGTATCTACACATAGACATATTTTTATCAAATAGAGCCTCCATTTTTATACTTAATACAGCACTGTGTCCTTGTCGTATGTCCCAGCGTCACCTTCAAGTAGCACCACCTCATCCCACATTTCAAGCACATGGCATGAACAGAACCCATACCAAACCAGCAATCATCCCACACCCAAAAAAAAAAAGATAGACATATATAACTCTTTTCTATCCTAGGCATCAGGATTCTGGTACATACTTTGGCATCAGTCCTACAATATAGAGGCTGCTTTTAAGGCACTTGTGTATTCGTAACTATGGTCCTAACTGCGACAATACACCTCGTGGTGAACGGTATTGATAGTGACTATCTTGGGAATAGTCAATCCAACAACTATGAATGGAATCTGCCGACCCATATGACTGCACCGGAAGTAGTACCGTCTAGTCTAAGACTAGAGAACGATTACTCTGTTTATTGGAAGAAATATGTCAGCAGGTTGGTAAAACTCCGGAGGGAAAAAAATTGTAGATGTTATAGACATATTCCACCGTTGGATGTTTTAAGATGCACCATAATGATTTAGTGAGTATTCTACACAAATACTATGTATTAGCTAGTAAACCTGTTTTTGCCAATATCAACAACCATAAGTACAGAACAACCATGTATATTGAACATCGGTAATGACAAACCTCAATTAGTGCATCACGTTTCAAAAGTTCTTCTTCCAGTTTCTTGGTAACAGACAGAGAATCAATGTCATCACCTGACTGAGCCACTGTTTTTGATTCCAAGCCAGAATTTGCGGACTTCGCCTCATTGGAAGGACGAGTATCATTCAGCTGTGACTCAAAGCTTCTTAGTTTAGCCTATATCAGGAAAGCGCCAGAGTTAATCAACAGTTTCAATACTTTGTTTCTTTCAGATAAGAAATATCATCCGTCTTGCTATGATTAGGGAAAATAATGATATAATACTACTCTAAAATTAATTACAATGATTTAATTTCAAGAAAAAATATAAAATATTTAAGAATTAATTCTTTAATCTCCTAGTCCACATCAAAAACATTTAAAAGACAAGTGCATATAACTTCTATGCAGGACAGAGAGATCAAACATCATAAGTAGAGGAGAACTATACCAACCTGCAAGGTTTCAATTGTTGAATCCCTTTGTTGTATTTGTAACTTCTGCTCTTGCTCCAACTTTAATAGTTGAGTAACTTGATTTCTTAGCTGAGCATTCTGATCCTTCTCTGTCTTATGCTTCTCAGCCAACATGATATTCTCTGACTACCAAAATTGGAAAAATGAAGCAACATAAAAACAATATATCCACACTAATGATAGAGACCATAAAAGAAAAGACAATGGCTTTGATAAAATTTCAGTTAACATTGTATAGTGCAAACAGAGTAGAATGCTGCCAACGTTTTGACAAGGTATATATGTCTTGGATACACAAAAGTTTGCTTTCTTTTCAAGGACATCGAAAAAAACAGTTGTAACTTGTAAGATTGCTGAACTTTTCAAAGGTGATTATGTAGAATTCAAATCAAACAGGAGCATTCACATATTAAACTAGCTTCACCTATAATGGAAGACTGAATGATTGTAAGGCCATAAAATAGACATCTCTCACTTCCTAACTCACGAATGCACATCACTGAAGGAAAACGAATTGAAAGCGTGTACAAGAGTATTTAAAAATTGAAGCATGTAACATCACATTCATTCAAGAAAAATAGAATCTCAGACTGGAAAAATCACTATATTCTCCAATTGTGTAGCACGTTAAGCACAATCAGTTTTTTGTCCTCTACGACTGTGCAAAGAGCATTGGGGAGAAAATGACAACTTAATTCATAATGTGTCCAAAGGCCAAAAACAGTATCGAGCAAGAGGTTAAAAATGAAATAACTAGCAGATCTCACTAATCTAAATACCTTCAAATCTGACTGTAGTGTGAAAGATACTTTCCATGCCTTCTGAACTTCGTTAAATAGTAGGACACACTGATCATTTGCATGTCTAAGTCCTTCTTTAAGAACCATAACCTCTTGCTTCAGATCACTTATTTCCTTCTCTTTTTCATACAATTCCTTCCGAGCATCATTTGCCTACAGAATGTAGCAAATCAAAATCCACCATCAGATACAGATTAAACTCAATCATTAACACCAGACAGGTAAGTTGACCCAGACATACTTTAGAAAAGTTTGGTAAGAGTGGTTAATGGGAAAGTTTCAAATTGATCCTAGCAAAGAATATAGATAGAGCAGTGTGCATGGAATGAGGCCAAACTCTTAAAGCAGTAAGTGAAGCTAGGAAGTGCAAGGAGCTTTACGCGCCATAATAGGTGGCACGTGGACGTTTTCCAATGCGGACGCTCTTGGATAGTGAAGTTTGTTACACCTTATTCTTGTTAGTAGAAGTGTTGGATAAAATTTAATAGTAGCAAATTACAAGACAAGTCTATAAGTAATATTATTAAGAAAGATGATTAATTAACTTGATATTATCTATTAAGACTACATATCAAAAGTTTGACATAAAAGATGCACAATAGCAGCTGAGCAGCTGGGTGAGATACTAGGTGGTAAAGTAGCTCTGTTTCAAATACTCAATTACTCAACAATTATTGATAGCTTACAATATATGCAGAACTTACAACATCTCTCCATTTCTTAATCGTATCTCTATTTCCAAGACTTAGTGTAGCACTTCGAGCTCTCGCAGCAAAACTTAGAGATGATAAAGTTTCAGCCACATTTGACTTGTTTGGACAAACATTAACGATCATCAAAGTTTTCGAGCTTCCACCTGGAGTAAGAAAACAAAGACAAGAAAGAAATTAGTAAAGAAACAATGTCATTCTCACATCCAAGGAGAAAATTTTTATATCACATTATTAATCAAAATGAAAAAGAACAATGTATTAACACATTCTAGAAGTCCAAGAAATCTCTCAAGCAACACAGAAAGTGAAAACTTAGTGCAAACTCAGACTTTTCACAAAATGAAACTCTCAAAGGAATTTACATTCTTAAATGTGTAATCCTAAAATAGGGTCCTGATGGAATCAAGTTAACTTTCTACAATTGATCTCTGATTCATTTGAAAATTTTATAAGTAAATAAAATAAAATAAAAACCTTCTTAAATGTGATAAACATAAAAAATCCTTAATTCTAATATCATGTTTAGAATTATTTAAATCCCAATTCATGCATTTTAGACCCAATAAAGATTATAAGACGGAACATTCAAAGATTAAAAATAATTTAACAAAAAATCAGGGAAAATCACTTACAATCTGGAAGTAAATGTTATTGACTGATATGATGGGTTAAAAATTCCTGCTAACAACTTCCATGCTAATTCAAGACTTTATTTATGATTACAGGGGAATGAAACCAATAGTAATTTCTTGTGCACTTTCCTGTTTCTTGGAGTTTATGGAGCTCCACTATCTTTAGATTCTTTGAAATGATTACTCATCATTACATCTATCGCGAACTCACTTTTGAGAGTTCGAAATCCAAAAGTATGGGGAACTCTGTTGTATTCGGTTGACCAACACAATTATTGGATAAATTTTACTAATAATAACTATTGAAAACTATGTGCATATTAACAAATACAATTCGCTTATATCATAATTTCCACTTTTTTCAAATACCAACACGAATATTTCAATTTTCAACTACATTTCAAATATTTCCTATTCAGTTTACACCACTATTGACAGTTGTGAAAGATAAATGGATTGTTATTTGCACACCAAAAGGTCAAATGCACATGCATGATGCATGGCTAAGCGTGTTTGACCTTTGCAACATATTTCCTAAAAAAGAATGCAGCTAATAGTTAATCCATGCACAAAGTAGACAAGAGTACCCAGAGAATCTGCAAGAGCCTTCGTAAGTATCGAGTTTTCATAAGGAACAGTGTCTTTCTTTGAGGTCAAGCAAGTCAAAACATCTCCCAACCTATGTAAATTACATCAAAATCAGAAAGAGAGAGATGTAGGATAACCAGAAAGGATCTCAAAATGTAAAAGTTCCATCACCCAAATATTTCAACTACAAATGTAAATATAATTGTGCTTAGATCATGAAAATTGAAACTTTAAAACTGGAAGAACTTTTTGCCTAAATATTATAAAATAACCTCATCTTCTTCTCTCTTTTTCTCATTCATAAGCATAATAGACAGATATTATGTACCAAACTAAACTGACATGACGAAGCTTATATGTTGTAATACCGAAATATTGGACTAGGTTTGTATTGCCCATAATCTATAATCTTTAAAATTTAAGATAAAACAAACGGGGTCATTCAGCCTTTACGAAAGTCAACGTTTACTCCATAACCACATAATGCTACTAATGATAAAATAGTAAGCCACCAAAAGTAGTACATACGCTGAAAGTGCTTTCATGACATGGAGCAACTCCATTGCATGCTCTCCACCACTGTCTTGCAGGTTTGAACTTTCACTACCAGCCAAGTCCACAAGAGAAAGCTTGCTATAGATATTTTCTCCCTTTATCAAATTTTTATTATATATGTGTATAGTGATAATCCTGCACAGCAAAACAAAATATATATTTCGGACTTTCGGTCAATATTCAAATAAGATACATTGCCATCAGTAAATAGAAAGAACTCAAGGAAACAATCCAATTGGAGTGGCATCCCTAATTATTCCATTGTGGATTGTAGAAAAGAAGGAACGGAATCATCCAACTCAAATTTCTCGATAGATCACTCTCGGGAACATTAATCTGCTAATTAACCCAATTCAACCACCAGGCTATCACTTATTCACAAGAATCCAGGATATTCAGGTTCAAACAATTAGCTCATTTAGAGTAAGAAAGGTAAGTTCTTTACTTCTCCCTTAGGGTTTTTAGTGCTACTGTATGAGGGAGTTGTTTAGTTATATACATAGTTAACTATGCTAAGCATGCATATAACTCACTTTAAAGCTTGCTAGTTTTTTATATAGTTCATGTATAAACTCTGAAAAACTTTGGAAAAAATAAATAAAATTCTTTATTTTTTTCCAAGTAGTGAGAGAAGGAAAGTGAAATTTGTGAAAGAAGAACATTTCAAGTGTTTATTAATGCTAGTATTAAGGCCAGTCTTAACTCCTAGCATTTCCAAGTAACAGCTTACTCTACTATTCGAAGCCACATTATCATCCTTCATTCTCCTAACATTTGGAATACTAAAGGTAGATATTCCCCAACGGAGGCAGGAAATTTTCGTTCTTAAATTATTTCAGAAAATAATATATTCTATAAACTTGACACTACTAGACAATGCAATAATAGGTGAATAATACCACAATGGTTTGTTGTCTTTTTGCACAGGACACAGGACTCACCAATTAAGTGAAAAGACCTCTTAGTTGGTATCACTAACTGAATCTCTGATAGTATATCATGCCTTGATGGTCGCAGTGTTGGAACCAAACTCATGCGAGTTGATGCTCTTTTGTTTCGAAGATGAATACTATGTTTCACAAAAGATCTTTCGGGGGAACAGATATGCAGCATCAGTATGTTGATTAATGTGTATATGGATGAACCAATTATGGTGAGACTAAATAGTTTATTTATTGTTCTCTTTCTACTCTTGATTTACTTTCTCATTGTTTAAAATTTGAAAAACAGGTAAACAGATTTAAATTTTTATGCAGTCTTGTTGTCTTGAGCACTCAAGAAATCAAAACCCTGGCTCCATCACTGGATGGTTGCTTTATACTTAAAGGCATATTTACACACTTAATTATTAGTATTAAATATGATTTTCTAAAATCTGAAATTAGTTGGCCCTAAATATACTACAATACTTTATAATACTTCGTAACCATAATTAGTGAAAGAGTCTTTATTGAGCTAAATAAATTTCAGCATATAGGATGGTAAACTACCAGATGAAAATCAACTCAAACCAAATAACAAAATATGCCACATACAACAAAACATCAAGGAGAGAAGGAGACCATACAGATGAGAAACATTGTTTTTCAATGAATGAGTTCCCCGATTCTGAAACGCCGTGTGTAGAACTTTAGAGAATTCCAATGGGTTATTAACCTTTTCCTGCAAAATATCTCCAAAGGAATCTGCAGACCCGAGACGAACCTTTGGCAGACTGTTTCCAGATACTGGAAGCAAATCCCTTATCTACAAGTAAAAATGACACTTATCATCATCAAACTATAACGCTTCCATGCATACTAGCCGCAATCAATTCAATATTTTCACTAAATTTGGATCCGTGGTCAATGAACAAATATAAAAGAATAAGTTCAAAGACGAAAATAAATAATTTCAATAATAATAGAGACCCTAGCTAGATTTGGTTAAAGGCGTCGATGTTGAATATAAGAGAATAATAACAGTTTTTATAGTTTAAATTTAAAAAAAAAAGCTACAGAAATACAAATAAATGATAATAGAATAAGAAAACAAATTGTACATAAAATAACAGAAATTGAAATCAAATCAAAATATAAAACATGTATTCTTCAATAAGATAACAAAATATGTTAGGAAAATCGGTGACAAAATGTTAAAATGTAAAAGTCAAGCAACCTGTTCATTATAGATCTCAAAAACACTAAGAAAGAAATCAAATTGAGAAGCATCAGTTGTATCTGAGTTTGATAAATCAAAGAACTCCTCGAAGCATCGAGCATATAAACCACGATCAGAGCTAGATCCTTCCTGCAAGTGGTAATAGACTTTTAGCTCTAAAAAATCCAAACAATTAGATGCAAATCTCATACTTAATACATTCAACATAATATGCTTTGCAATTCTATTGGAGTAAATTTTGAAGATTAAAAAAACAAGAACTTAGAGATGAATCTTAGATCGTTCACCAACATGAATTTCACAGCAACTTGCTACTTCTAAAAAGTTGCATTTGGTGTGCACCCAACAGCCTTGCATAAAATTCTAAATTGTAATCCATATTAGCTAGTGAATCACTTCACAAAAGCATGCATACCAGCGGATAGAAGCCAGCAGGAGTGTTGCAAGACAGGGGGAGGTGAAGGGAGACAGAGACAGAGACAGAGGAGGAGGAGGAGGAGGAGGAGGAGGAGGGGGAGGGAGGGGAGTTGAGAGAAGAGAGAGAGACGAACCATAGTGTGGGTCTTTCCGGACTGAGTTTGTCCATAAGCAAATATAGAAACATTATATCCATCCAAAGCTGACTGCACAAATGGTTGAACATCACTGAAAAGTTCAGCTGCACAACATAATGTCATATACTGATCTCAGAAAATATACAACTATCACTCAAGAGTACCTCAAATTTCAACGCAGCAAAAGAATTGTATAAAAAGCCATCAGAGAAATGGAGTTGCAGGAAAAAGAAATAAATTAACATAATTAAGCACCTTGTCCCACATGAGGTCCATAAACCCTGTCAAATTCAAAATCTTTCTTGGGGTTGGACAAACTATCATCATTAGTACTGACGCGAATTGTGAAATCATCAGGAAACTCAACAACTGATGGGCCTTCATCTTCAAAAAGTGGTCTTGCTCGGCAGAACACCTTTACATTTCCTAAAAATTTCGATACTTATCAGAAAACAAATTCCCAAGTACTTCCTCAACTTCCAAAGAGAATATAATTCTGGAAGAGAAAAGGAAAGACTAATAGTAATATCTTTAACATTGGTTGGTGTATGACCACACTCAGAATTGCATTTGTCTCTCAAGTCTCAATACATGAGAATGCACTAGTGAGAGAGAGAGAGATGGGAAAAGTAAGGAATCATGTCTACCTTTGGTAGTCAATAATTCATTGAATAATCTTTTCTTCTCATTTAACAGCGGCGAAATTCTTGATACAGTCTCAAGGGCAGCATGATCTGAAATTACTGGTTTATCTTAGTAATCCCTAAAGACGAGTAAGCAGCCATAAATAAAAGAGGGCAACTGAAACATTAATAATAACAATATACAGGTATCAGATTGGCCACACCCCTGATATGCTGCACAACCATAAATAAAGGCCAAACGAAACAACTCAAAATAATAATAACTACTTTCATGTTTCAGATGACTACGTTACTGATATCCTATGCAACAAAAAACTAAATTAAATTGATATATATATATATATATATATATATATATATATATATATAGCGTGTGTATGTGCGCGTGTGCATCGGGTAGCAAAAGAAAGAAGAAAAAAATAAGTTGGAATCAATTTCTTTTGCAAGTAACAGAGACTGCAACTCTATACAAAGCAACTTGCAACACCAAAAACAGCCGAACAAGAATAACAAAAACTCAGTTTAGTTTCTGAAAACTGATGGAAAAACAACTTAAGCAAAAAGCTCAAGAGAAGTTTGACAATTATGTTGCAAATTAGTAAGTTTTCGGTCAGACATAACAGAAGCAGCTGAAATGAAACTTTCAAATTGCAGATAAGAATTAAAATGGAATATCTACCATCCATTTATAGTGTGGATAATGTACCCAACTTATTCCATACCTAGCTTTTGGGTCTTCTCAGCAAGAACATGTAGATAACGCATCACTCGATCAAGTTTGGCGTTACAGTATTCTTGGAATTCACTAGCTTCTTGTCTCAACTCGAAGTAATCTTCTCTTGCAAGCTGCCCAAAAATATCATCAAAGATAAGATAAGAGCCATCTCACACACACACTACGCACACGCACGCACGCCTAAAAAAAGGGCCACTAACACCTAAGCAAGCCTCAAAAATTAATATTTCTGTATAAAATAATTAACTAAAGTAATTCTGTAGCAACCATATAAACTCAAAACCAAGGATAAGCTACAAGAGGGGAAAAACGTATTCATTTATAAGAAGAAAAAAACACAAATGTCTGATATTAAGAAGCATTAGCAGCGCTTAAATTTTCACAATCATGACAAATATTGAGCCTCAGTACTCAATAGTACCTTTTACATTAACTTTTTTCATCTTGAGGACAGAAAGTTGATCTATGAAACTAGGAATAGAACAATTTAATTTTCAACGTTTGAAAACATAATTAAAATATATTTCTTTCATAAATAAACTTCATCAGAGGCAAGAGAACTATGCAAGTCCTCCTATGATATATGTGTGCGTCATTTTTATTCAAAGAAATCCCATGGTGAACTTAGTGAAGTACTCAATGTCCCTCACTGAGTTAGCCCCTATGAAGAATTGACATGTTCTTTATATCATTTTAATTATGAGGGTTGTAAATGTTATATGAAATCTTATTTTGACTCTTAATGACTTCATTAAAAAGTAATACATATTCTTTCGATATACTGTCTCACTTAATGTCGTTTCCACAATTTGCCTATATGCTGAAGTACTGGAGTATATTTGGAGGGAGATTGTGCAACACGTACAAAAACATCCAAGAATAAGTGCTTATATTTTAGTCAAGTCCGTAAAGAATGTTGCGTTCTTGACCTAATTAGGAATAAATATTATCAATAATAACAATAAAAACCAACCTTTACAATCAGTCCACCAAATGACCAAACAATTAAAAGTGGAAAGAAAATCTGTTCTGAAGCTAGTGAGAACAGAGAGCTAACACGTATATCAAAAAGAAAAGGCCTTGTACTTCACTATTTCACTACATTCAAACTCCCATAAAACAGCATTATGGCAGACTATTGCACACCACCAGTCCACCGCATAACCTTAACATCTGTCCTCTTGCCAAAAACAATTAACATTTATACATAAAAAGATGTCAAACAAGGAATTGAGAAACCCAGTCATACAGACAAAGCAAACAAGGCCCTCCATTTATTGAGCAGTGCAGTAAATGAGCATCGAGTTCATGACTTCCAAGTTTTCGTACACATAACACGCATCCAGGGCGGATCCAGAAATTTTTAGAAGGGCGGACACTGTTAAAACTTATAGTGTAAGACATTCAAGAGTTTTGACTAAAAATAAATCAAGCCACTATAGAATTATCATGAGGCTTCTACAAAAATAAATTCACCAATTTAGTCTCGAATAAGTTAAACATGTAACACCCCATACCTACTACAGAACATACCAAGCACTATGCAAGAATAGGAGTCGTCATCCAAAAGTTTTTAGCATTAAGCGTCAACAATAAAGGAGTAAAATATTTCAAGTAGGTCACATTTGAAATTTGAAAAATAGAAAATGAAGGAAAAATTATATTTCAATTTTATGAAGTTGCAAGTAAAGTAACTTAATTATTTGTTCAATTGATTAGCATAAGTGCAATATTTAATTTCATAGAAAGATGTCCTTAAAATGATATATTGTTTTAGAAAAGAAAATAATTCTTAAATCAAGGTCATATTATTTATTTTTATATTACGCATTTTCCCTTTAATTGCAGTAGTTAATAATATAGACTAGAAGAGCTGGTTTTATAATTGGATGAGATAACGAAGGGCATAATTCAGGTAATTCTTATCCAATGTCAAGTTGGGCAAAACATAAAACAAAAGAAAAAACCTAAACAGTCAAAGATTGATAAAGAGAACCATTAATAGCGACCCACCCCGTTAAAGAAGAAAGAGTAGTTTTATTTGAAAAATCTTAAGCTGAAGATATATGGTGATTATGGTCACTTCTCTATCTGCTTCCCGGTTTACTTTCACTGCCAATTCTTCCTCATTTTCTTTGTTGTCCTCTTGCGGCCATCTAAATGGCTTTGTTACGGTAAATTTAGAGGGCCAAAAAATATTGATATACACTTTCATATATAACTTTGCTAGAGAACAAGGGGGGTAAGTCCACTCCTGCTTATGAACAAAACTCCCTCTGCACATATGGGAAACAAATTTTTTAAATGTGTAGTTTGATGACTCAAGTCATATATATTACGTCTCTCAAGGATTGCAGTGAATGCAACAGCCTTGGTCTTGATGAGAATCTTCCCTTCCCAAACATAGTTCAAAAGATGGATGGAACAAATAGGTATACCAGCGAGACAACACAAATTAACAAATTCCATACTAGTTCAAGCCATCATAAGCAATAAGCAGCAGCCTAACAGAGTAAGTGAAGATATAATCTAGTTCTTATACTCCACACTCTAATTCTGATGACTCTGAAAAAGGAGAGTAATAAATCAATTCGGGAGTTTTGTGAATGGAGATGGCAAGCGGGACTTCAGTAGAACAGCCAATTTTATCTTTAGGATGATTATTATTTCAGAAACGCTGTGGTTGAAAGGAAAAAAAATACTACAAGAAGAAGAAGTGGTATATGGCAAAGTATATCTTAACAAATTAGTAGCATATATAGGAAAAAAAAAGTTTTCAGAGGAAATAGCAAGTCACAGCAGATCTTTAACCTCCTCTCAGAACTTCCAATCACGTGAGATAAGCTGAGAGCCTTGGCAGCAACAAGAAACTTTTCTTACTCAAAAAGATGAATATCAAAAAACTCAATTTGAGGATTTTCATTCCAATATTAACAATTATGTAGTAAGAGTTTTAATTCTTAAAAAATCTACATTGTCAGGCAGATATATTTTGCCAAAATGGAAAGGTAAAAAAAAAAAAAAAGGCATACTCAATTGCCAATGGCTCACAAAAGTTAATCTAATAATTAAGTTTATCTGGAGTCTACATTTATACATTCTAAATGGAAAATGTTTACTGTGGTCAATATAATTACCAATTAATTGTAAAGGTTTCCAATTACTACAATTGGTTCACTCAAGGTAACGAATCTGTAACCCTTGGCTCTATCACCACAAGCCTGACCCTCTTTCATTTCCCGCTGGCACTTTCTTTGCATAATATATTAATATGAAAAACTTCTGCGGGACTTAGTTATTCAAGTTCCTCATATATTTTGATCGAAATTCAAATTTATATACGTATTCGTGAGATTTCTTCCAAGCAATCCATTATATATGTGTGTGCGTGTGTGTGCGTGTGTGTGCGCGTGTGAGTACGTGTGTGTGCGAGCGTGTGTGTACGTGTGTGTGCGAGCGTGTGTGTACGTGTGTGTGCGAGCGTGTGTGTACGTGTGTGTGCGAGTGTGTGCGTATGTGTGTGTGCGAGTGTGTGCGTACGTGTGTGCGCGCACGCGAAAGAACATGGATATGCAGAATCATTTAGTATATAACAAGATTTACTTACTACCAAAGGAAATAATAGCTTTATATGCATAGTTACATAGTCCAAAAGATATACAATCCCCTCAAACCTTCCCATTGCACTCCATCTTATGTAAACTCTGGGGCATTAATTCTAAATAAATCAAAGCAAAATTCACTAGCTTCGTTACAATCTTGTCAGTTGTATACTCTTGCTAAGTACGCTTCCGTGAACCAGTTCAGTGTAGACTACTGTTAACTTCAACACAATTCATCATGTACTTGACCAAAATTTCCTATCAAAGGAGAAGTTTGAAATCAATTACCTTAGCTCCCATAACTGACCACTAATAACTACTTAATTTCAAGACTAACCCACTAAATTAAACAGCGATATCAGCACATGAATCAGCTCAAAAGATTAAAAATGCTGAGAAAGGAGAGACAGACAAGTATACCTGGACCTTGTCGTTCAATTTTTTAAGCTTAGTAGCCACAACTTTCTGCTTGGATAGGTCAGAATGAGGAAGCATTGACGAGGCAGAGATCGAATACCTTCGAACGAGAGGTGCAGAAAGCTTATGATCATCTGGTTGCACCGGTTTCCGAGGTTCGAAACCAGCGACTTCCCAGTTCCACCTGTTCTTCTGTTCCGACATTTCTATATCCGAACAAACCCTAAGATTTCAATCAAAATGGCGCCGTGACAGAGATGAGAGAATGGGCCGGCGACGAAGAAAACGACGTCGTCGGGAGGTATATCTCCTCTATCTTCGTCTTCTTCTTCTCTTTACTGTCACTCAATTGAGCTTCTTCCTTTGGTTTTTCCCTCTTCTCCCCTATTTGCAGAGATTTTTGTGGGATTGGGTGAGGAGAAGACGACGTCGTACAGGGGGTATAGGGGGGTGTGTGAAATGATGGGTGGACACCCTTTAGCATTAAAAAACACAAAAAGATATGCGCTTCTCATTACATAACGATTCGCTGTCTGTGAGTGGAGAATTGAATTAGGATTTTCTTTTTGTTTTGGTTTTTGGTTTGGTTTGGTTTGGAGGGAAGTTTTTTAGATAAGGCAACAACTCACGTGACACCATTCACGTGTGTGGACTGTTTTCGTTTGCTAAGCTGGCCCCTTTCAATTAGGTGGGGACATTGAGATTGTATATTAAATACTCTTCTTCTTTTTTTCTTTTATAGTTCTAGTTAATTCAAGGAAAGGGGTATAGGGGTGAGGTAATTTTACCCTCTATTCTTCAATCAAGTATAGTGTTGCTACAACTTAATTTTTCAACCTCTAACATAACTCACATTCGTGCATACTGTGGTTGTAACTAACTCGTTCCATCAATTTTTATGTTAGCAGAAACGGGTCATTATCGAGTGGACTAAAACTCACATATAAATACTTAGTAAATTTTAGTATCTTTATTACATCTCAATTTCACTTTAAATATTGTTATAAACAGTATAGGATGACCTTTTTTATGGGTTATACCATCTTATTTTAGTCATATTATATTATTTATAATAGTTTTTTGGATGAGGTTATGATGCAGTACGAATGTGATAAATTATTCTTATATATTTAATCATTATAATAGCATATATTTTGATTTTTAAGTTATTAAGCAGCTCAACGCGCGTCAGTTTGTGGGTATCTTTGATATTCCTTATATCAAAATATTATTATAGAATTTTAATTAATGTTATAAAAATGTTAGGCAAAAATAGGTGAGGCGATAAGATGACATTTAACGTTTAACGCTGAGACAAAAATTTAATCAAAATTAGTTAAGATTAATCAGAATTACACGGAATAAAGTGTTAGGTAGGTGATAAAAGACCTCTAGCATCTAGACAAAACAATTACTCGGTCTATGTGAGAATTTTTAAAACAGTAATTTCAATTGATGTTTATAATTTAACTAGTTGTTTTGTTATTCTAAAATTTATGTTAGGTATGTATTAATAATTAATATTTTTGTAGTAATAAGATAACGTGTTAAAATTCTACTATCACTAAAATAAACAAATTTAAAAATAATAATAATAACAATAGACATATAATAAAATTTTAATATTGAAACATGTATTCACATATTACAACATGAAATTGAAATATGAGTATAAATTCTAAAAATCCGCATCTCTTATTTCTTAATACAATAATGACATAAATAAATATGAGTGGATTCCTTTTGTTTATAAATGTTATGAATTATAGTATTTAATAATAATGTATAATATTTAGAATTATTAGATCTTAAATTATACAAAAATTTACTGATGTGTTATATAAACATCAACAGATAAATTGTAGTTGATTTTGTTTAAATATTATTTTTCGACAGTGTAAACTGTTCATTGATGGATAATAGACATACCAGTAGATGCTAGCCATGGATATTCTACAAAAACAATCATCAGCAAATAAACTTAGTCGTCAGCAGATAACTGACTGTTAACAGATATTGTTATTTAGATGGCAAAGTAATGCTTTTGAGGTTACAACCAGTGATAAGTGATTTATAGCAGATTCTATAGAATCATGACCATCAGAGGATAATCTGCAATAGATAAATTATGCAAAACCATCGGAGGATATTCTGCAAAAACATGTATATTCTACAATAGACATACTATGCAGAAACATGTTTATTAAATGATATTCTACAGCAAAATTTCAATGGCTACCAGAGAATAAAGGTTGTCTGCAACAAGTAAATTACATCAGCATATACCAGATCATCGCCAAATAAAACTATGCATCAAAGTATAAACACTTATCAAGAACTGCATCGCCAGATAAATCTATGCATCAAAGTATAAACACTTATCAACAATTGAGTTGCTGTAGAGAATAAATTGTCTATCAGAGGTTAAGCCATCAACATATAACTGAGTTGCTGTAGAGAATAAATTGTCTATCAAAGATTAAGCCATCAACATATAAATGGTTATCAGATAATAATTTACTCATTAACATATAATGACCATCAGTGGATATTGAAGATAGCACATGACTGACTATAATAAACTCCTAAATCATAATAAGGAAAGATTGAGTACCAAAGACGATATGCAAAGATAACTTAAACAAATAGATAGAGTAACACATAAATTGTGTAACAAGAAATTATGTAACTGAGACGTTATGCTTCAATTACTGAATATATTCAAATATATTTTTCATAAAGGTAATTTCACAATTATTCACCACGAACAGATGAAGAAGAAAACTGTATTTATAAATAGAGACACAGAGTAAATAACGAAATGATATATTGAGAATCATCAATATACATCCATATAGATCTCGAAAGAAAAAGAATCAATTCATTGAGATAAGTTGTAATTGATTTACAGAGTATTGTATCAAGAGATTCAGATATAGATATTGAGAGAGATACAGAGTGACAAATTTGTAGAACTTGAGAAATTAGGATTTATATTCTAGAGTATAATCTGTTCATCAAGGATAGATTTCAAAAGATGTTTATAACAGAGACAAAAAAGCTTGTGTAAATAGTTTTGATTACCAAGTTGTAATAGAAATTCAAAGATGATATAATTTGGTTTCTATACACTATATTATCGAAATTATTTATTATTCCGCAAATTTTATCTATTATTTTTAAAGAATCGAAAGAAGTTATAATTTTTGTTGATTTGTATTCAACTCTTCTATAAATTCTTGAACATACCGGGACAACAATAACAATAAATTATAATGTCAAAAATGAAAAATAAGATACTTACCAAAGATTTGAATATAATTTTTTATGATCACTATTTGTTAATATCATGCGATTATAATTAGTACATCCTGTTAAAACACGATCAATTAATTTTCTATTGTTGAAATTTTAATATAACTATGTTTGAACTAAAATAAAATTATATCACTTATTAACATATAATATACTCCGTCTATTCTAAAAAATATCAACATTTGAATTTGTCAAATATCAAATAAGCATTTCAAATAAATTTTAAGAAAATAGGTACACAAAATCCAAATAAACATAGAACTAATTGACCTCTTGATATAATATAGACCCAAATATATTGCATAATATAGGCCTAAAGAACGACATACGATTAATTCACATTTTGATCTTATATAAAAGTATAAATTTTAAAAGAGAATAACTTTAATTTTTTTAGGCTAACTCAACATCAAAATGATAACTGTCAATTGTTGTGCAAGCAAAATCTGATATGAATTAAGAAATTTAACTTGATTGAAAGAACAGTTAAATTCCTCAATTCTAAAAACTAAAGAGATTGATCCTCGAGCGGAAAACAGCAAAGAGTTAACCTAAATTATTTATATTTAACATATTTACATAAGATAGTCTTTATTTCGAATGTCACCTTGATTGGCTATTGATCTTTTGAGAACTTAGTATCCAAAACTTGAAGGAGGAAAAAAAATGCATATATATCTATATATATATATACACATATGAGAACGAGAATCTAAGTTATGTTTTATGTAAATTTGTCTAAAATTACTTAATAAAATGACGTAATTTTAATTTTGTATTATATATTTTTTAACACAAGAAATAAAAATCTTATGAAAGGTTATTGAATCTTAAATTACGTCGTTTTAATTAGTGGTCTTAGGCAAATTTATCTAAGACATGCCTTATATTCATTTTTCTTTATATATATATATATATATATATGTATGTATAGATGGATGGATGTATACACAAAAAAAAGAATATAAGACGTGTCTTAACTTAAATTTAACTAAGGCTACTAATTAGAATTACGTAGGGGTTCAAGAATTTTTATTTTATATTTTAACAAATAAGAAGATATGATACGTTTCATACATGTGCGTAACATGAGTCATTTTGTTTTCTTACTTTTGGGTAATTTCAAGAAATTAATATGATTGTATATTTTTATATATTTATTTTAAATGTGTAAACTATTTTTTTAAGATAAAGCATATTGTTTTAATATATTTTTAATTGTAATTATTTTAGTACATGTATATTTATTTATCTATGTCTTATACATATATAACTTTTATTTATTGTTTTAGTTGTATTTTTAGTTTTTCGGTGTTTTTTAATTGATCCTCTTTTATCTTCGATAGGTACAGGTGGTCATAAAAAATAATCTCTTTACATACCTATATTGATAGAAATGAATTATTTTGAGTGCACAGCAGTAATCAAATAATACTTTTTCTTTTGATAGAGTAGGTGCTCAGTTGGTACGTAATTGCCGTTGCTTTTAGTTATTTATTTTTCATATAAAGGATATTAATTCACCAAAATAAGAATTTCTTTTTCTTCCATAATGATAAAGGAAATATAAAAAAGAAACTTAATATCACAATTAAATCTCATTTAACCAGCAAATTTACTCTTATCATCTTCAGTGCAAAGTATTTACTCGTACTTGAAAGGAAATTTTTTTTAGCTGAGGAAATATTAATATGATGTACACCCATAATATGGATACTACATGGACCTTTACTATATGTTTGTAAGTTTTGACCCAGTAAATGAAAATTTTAATATAAACCAATTTATGTAGAGTTTTAAATTTTTAACTTTTTATTGTAATAAATTTTTATTAAAATATATAATAAATATATAATTATGAGAAATCATGTAAAAAAAACTTATTAAATATACATTCAAATACTCTGAAAAATACTTATGAAAAATTGAAGAAAAAAAAATTAACTAAATCGAAAAGTCAAATATTATTATTATTTACAATAATTAAAAATATATAAATTAGTGTAATTTTTATAATTAATTTATACAAATATATAATTATAAAAAATAAAATTTTGTTATATAATAATTATAATATAGCTAGCTCAAAGAGTATAGAAAAG
>CM025786.1:19747331-19864831 GCA_014636745.2 Centella asiatica
TGAAAAGCCAAAAGTTTAGCTATTAATGAAGGAATATAAAAGGTGGGGAAACACAAGAGTCATCCATATATTACATAACAAATTTATATTTGTCACGGTAACAAAACTAGTAATTTTGAAGGATAATGTTAAACATGATAGTACTCTTGTGATGATTCCTCCAAATTAAATCCGCTCAGCTAATAACAAGTTTTTCATATCCGTCTCACGCTGTTAAGACAACCCGCCCCTGATTCATTTTTCCCAAATAATACCTTTTCTTTTTTACAATGTTAATTTCATTTCGTTCTTTCTTTTTTTTATTATATTTTCTTATATGAAACCATTCAAAATATATTAAAATTAGAATTTACACAATTGTTTTGACAGTTCAAAATCGTATTTTAAAAAAAATATGAATTTGATTAATTGTAAATAATATAATATAAATTTTATGTTATATAATCATGTTTGATTACTTATATGTACAAGCTTTGTTATTCGTGCCAAACACGAGTTTTATTTTTATAGTTATATATTTGTATAATCAAATTTTAAAAATTAAATTATTTTTATAATTGTTTATAATCTGTAAGTATTCGTTATCATTATTTTAATACGTATTTTAACAAAAATTTATTGCAATAAAAAGTTAAAAAACCTTATAACTCTAAATAAATTGGTTTTATTACACAAAAATTGTAATCGAGAATAAATTAAATTTTTACAAGAAAAGTGATAAGTTAGATTTAACCAAATTAAAATCTGAAAATTTTCATGGATAAAATTTTTATTTGAATTTTCGTAACTCGCTCAAAATCAGTTTTATTAAATGTTGAATCAGGTTTAAAGGAAAATGTAATTAACTTATACACGGTTTAGGACGTTTTGAATAAAAACTTTGTTTGACTTTTCATATATAAAATAAATTAATATAATGGAAATACCATAGGACACTCTTTTCTTATTTATTGTTATTATTATTATTATTTAGATTACCATAGCTCTCTATAGGATTTAATATTTGAAATTGCACTAGGGTTGGAGTCAGAGTTATACGAATTTTAATAGGGCCCGGTTGAGTTATCGAAGCTACAAAGTACCAATGCAGTAATTTATGACATAGTGCATAGCATAACATGCGTCACATGCAATATTCTCAGTATCAACATCAATATAAGATTAATGGCCTTTTTTAATTTTTTAGGCTAGCTAGGTAAGCTATATTAATGGTCTTTCATCACCTAATATGATTCATCTGTATTTAAATAATCGAAAGAACCTCGTTACCAGGCAAAAGCTTTTACTTGGTCACCAATAATTATTGTACAAACCTAATTACAAAAGATATATATGTCCACTTGAAATTAGTTATTCTATCTCTATAATCTTTGCCATATTAATATCACTTGGATCTCTTTTCCTGTACCAAATACTAGGTTGCTACCTCTAATTACTAGATGTACTTTTTTTATTCCATTCATTGAGTTAATAGAATTATAAGTATAATTATATATAAGCTGACGAAGATGATAAATCCTCCTAAGGTATAATGAATTCGATTACTATAAATATATAAAATAAGAATGGAAAAAATTTAAAACCATCACATATTATTTAATTTAAAAATTATAGTGTCATATATTCAACTTTAACAGATAATATATGATTCGATGACAACGAAGAATAATCTACGGAATACTACGTGTACAATTAACTCTTTAAATACCTGTAAATATCTCAAAAAGCTAAGTTTCGTGTTATAAGTTCTTATCAATCTCACACGTACAAAATAACTCTCGTGATAATGGATGGATTTAAATTATAGAAAAATGGTCTCGTTAGAAAATAAAAATCTAAACTTAGTAATAAAAACTCCAATATAAGGAAATATAATATTTCCATAAAGAAAACTTAATTGAACCAAACTAAAACAAATAAAAATAAGAAGATCTAGGAGAGATTATTCTTTATTACTCAGTTTATTCTAAAATTATATATATGTTTTTAAAATGACAGTTTTTAAATACAATTTTCATGTTTTAAATATATTTATATTATTCTATTGTTTAAAGTAATAATAGTTGTAGCTATTATATGAATTACCACGATAGTGAAGTTGATTAGAGTAGTGGAACAATGTAATGATATTTAAGTTACTCTATGACATTTTATAGTCAAAAAATAAAAATATATTACTAATTTTAGAACAAAAAAAAATGTATTTATAATTTTAGATCAGAGGAAGTAAAAGAGAATTTTCTCCTCATATATGAAAATACTATCAAGGAAGACTAAGGATTTGTCTGAGAAAAAAAAAAGAGAAAAGAGAAAAGATTAAATTTTATATTTTCTATTTCTTTTTTCTGGAGTAACTTACTAAATGTAATTTGATTTAACTACTTTAGTAGAAACTATTGCTCAAATAACTTCAAATTTAAGATAATCATTACTTTAATCATCGATTAATCCATCAATTTTTTATTTATTTATAATTTCTCAATTTTAGATTATATAAAGAATTGGTATCGATTTTAACGATACTATTACTATCTTGAGTTGCCTACCGTTACACATTTTTACACTTGTGCCGCGGAGGTTTATTCCTGGCAAGACGAAAATCAAAACACAAGTTTGTGTAATTTCGACGATTAGATGAACTCGCGAAGAGAAAAGTACAAGTCAACGTAATTTTGACGATGAGATGAACTAGGCTGACTAGACATTTACTTTATATACACTAGAATTTCCCTTTCCCCGACCTCCAAGGCTATAAATACTTAAATTAAAAGAAAAATAGGATAAACACAGAAGCTGGGTTCTTGCAAACAGTGACATTGATTAATTCGATCTTAAATCGGTCTCAATTAAGTTAATGCAGATTAGTCATAATTCAATAAAAGGATAACTATATATTAGACTATGCTGATAATATACTGGTCTCAATCCCTTTTTCTAAATATAAATATTACTTGTTTTTTTAAACAAAATATTATATTAAACTATTTTATTTTGTGATTAAATTTTTACAATTATAATGTTTAGAAACTAATTTTCTACCGGAAATGTACAAAATTTATTTTTAAAAATAATCATGTAAAACAACTTTAGAATTGTTTTGTTAATATAAGATTTTCAACTTTATATAAAAAAAACTTAAAAATATACTTAAATTACTGAAAAAATAATAATAAATTAAGAAAAAATATAAATAAATTATAAGTTTAATATATGAAAATTTTAACGAGTCTAGTTCAATCAAGTCCCAGTCCCAACCCCAATCTAGATGCAGTCCTTGTCCTAGTCCCTGTTCTTGTATGGTCTTTTCATTAATATATATGTACATACAAGATTAAACTAATTTTTTATTTTAATATTACTGACTTTAAGATTTTGCATTTGAAACTTGAACCAAACTGGTCCCCTAACGAACCACTTTTTTTTAGGTTGGTACTAGCTCATTATGGTTCTAGTCTTTTTGGTCATCCTTGTACGCTGATATAATTTTTAAATGTATAATTTAGAATTAATACAATAATAAAATTTATAAATAAGAGAAAAAAAAGTAGAATGAGAGATTTTTGAAGATGAAGGGAGCACAGTAAAGAAGTTTAATTAATTCGTGTGTACGAACCAAAATGAATGATGAAAGCTTTTGAAACTTGTGAAATAAGGTGCATCATCAGCAGACTCCAGACTGAAGTCTCTTTTCAGAATTTAACCTTTTACAGTAACTAAAAATAGTAAAATAAAAAAGGCAAAGTGGGGGGGGTGGGGGGGGGGGGGTACTTGCTTCACCTTAAAAGGCTCACTTTTTTTCTTCACTTTCTTGATTCATTTCTCTCTCATTGGTGCTTTCTCTTCCCAACACAACCATTTTTCTGCAGATTTCCAAAAATCATACAAACAATACTTATCACATTCTTCAAAACCCATACTGGTAAGCCATTAATAGTATTATTAACTTCACTTCTTTCTTAATTTCATTGAACTCAGCAACTGTTGTTTCTCTGTCTGCCTCATTCTAGCTTCTTGTGATGTTTATTTTATTTTTTCAAAAAATTTTTAAAAAAATATTTATATTTATGGTAAAAAATTTATTGGTCTTCTCAATCTCATCATGTTCTGGATCTGAAACATTGCCAAAATAAGTGCATCTCTTCATCAATATCATTAGTATTGTCTTGTGTTCTCCGTATGTTTTCTTTCTAAATATGGAGAAATGCTGCATCTTTGTCCGAAACCTGTCTATATCTGAAAAGTGTTTCATTTTTTGTGCTTCTTGTAATTTGTATTTGTATCATTTCATTCTAATATATGCTGGTTTATGAAGTGATCTTCACTGTTAATTAATTTATTAGGTCTAGCTGAGAAGAATATATATAGGAAAAAAAAGGGAGAAATGGCAAGAGAAAAGATAAAGATAAGGAAGATAGATAATACAACAGCAAGGCAGGTGACCTTCTCAAAAAGGAGGAGAGGGCTTTTGAAGAAAGCTGAAGAACTCTCTGTTCTTTGTGATGCTGATGTTGCTCTCATCATCTTCTCCTCTACTGGAAAGCTCTTTCAGTATTCCAGCTCCAGGTCTGTCTTTTCATATTTTCTCTCTCTCCTCTCTCTCTCTCTCTCTCTCTCTATATATATATATATATATGTGTGTGTGTGTGTGTGTGTGTTATATGGGCAACTGTTGAAATCTTTTTTTTTTTTTTTCATTTTTCTTGTTCTTGTTAATATTCATAAACAGTTACTGGATTGTAGCTAGCTAGCTGGTAACTGGAATTATTTCTGTCTCTTGATGTGTTCAACTTAAAGAGATCAACATTATAGATATATATAGGACTAGGAGTATCAAGTAGTACTTTAGTGGCAACCCATGTTCCGAGTCCAAGAAGTCTCAAGTTCGGATCTCATGTCTCCTACCTTAAAAAAAAAGGTAGTAAGTTTAGTATCACTGAATTGGCTCATCTTTTAAAAATGTGGGCATGCAGTGCAGTTCCACAAGAAGAAAGTAAGAAAGATTTTCTAGGGGAAAACAAGTATTGCTGAACAAGCTGTGATCTAAGTATTGGGAATTTTGGACAGTATTTTTTTCTTATAGTCAAAATCTCTACTCCTCTGCTACTAACTTAACTCTCACCGGATACTCACCCATGAGATTTGATCTTTTGACTTTTAGGTAACAAGGGAGGGCTCTCTACCCTTGCGCTAACCCAAAACCTCTTGAACATGATATATCGTGATGAAAGGCAAAAGGAGGAAGACTCAAAAGTTCTCGTTATTCGCTATTGAAATTACTTGTGGAATATTTTCCCTTTTTCTTAGTCTTCTTCGCATGCATGGTTATTTTAGTAGAATGACAAAGGTATTGTAAATAAACTTCTTTGACAGATACACATAGAACAAACAGTTTCAAATTTTACAATATAATAATGTACATTCAATCTATAAATTTGGATATCCAACAGCCTTTGTATTGCTAAAAAAAAGCTGGTTTGAGCTGGTGGACTTTGCAGCTAGTCTAAATCTCTCAGCTCGAAACTATTGGCTCAAGTACGCCAATGCTCGAAACTACTGGATCAATTGCACTAACTGGGGATCATCTACGTACAACCACCACAAGCATCCTAAAAAGTTTAAACGTGTTAGTTACCCTCGGTAATTGTATTCTAGACTTATAAACCAAACTCTTCAGATGTGAAATAGGGGTGTTGCAGCTTATCTGGTATAGGAGATTGTTTAGTTGATTCGATCAGCACTCTTACATTTTAGTATTTTACATGAAGTACTTGTCCTTGGTCCAATCTTTTGCTGCAAATGAAAGACCAAAAGGATTGACATATAAGCATTGTAACTATAAGCTAACTTGAGGATTTAGACGTATCTATCAACATTAATATACAATCTGTGCATCTTACCAACTTGGGTTTTTACTTGAATATTGACAGCACAACTTGTATTTACATGTGCACATGGTAACCTTGTTAACGTGAACTTCTTCAATTTTTGTTTGTTGGGAAGTGTTGAAATGTACAGTTGATGTCCATAGTACAATACCAGAATACTATAGTTTGAAGTATATTAGAATAACTCGTTCTTTGTTTGAAGAACATATATAGAACAGAAAAGAAAACTGAAGGCTTTGCTTAATGTAGTTTTCTACTAACTAGTATACCCTTGCAATATCAGGTTAAATTGTCTCCTGTGGGTTAAAAGATTGTTCAAAGTTATCTGAGAGGTCAATTTATACCATAAGAACAGGTGCTTGTGAATCTTGAGTAATTGACTGAGAAACAAATTAGTGCAAATGGAATTAGGTACATGCATGAAGTGCATGTCTTCTTGGGCACATATTGTACATTATCCAAGTTCTAGTTGCCTTTTGTTATTTAGTATGACCTCATATTGTGGTGGCAACACTGTACGTTCTTTTTGCAAGGCAGAGGTCATAAATGACTATTCTTGAGGTCAGATGGGATGCTGAAAAGCATGAGCTCTCACACGTACTATTCTTGGTAAAAAATATAGTCTCATATTGGGACACGCTCATTGAACCACGGCTATTTCCTCTCCATCTTTTGTGTTTATCAGTTGAGCTAGCTCTATACATTTTGAAGCTCATAATAGTAGTTACAGAACTAAAACTTCTGGGAGTTTTCAAATATCTATGCTCTTTAGGCGTCTCTTTGATACATGCTATTCAAATAAAGGAAGGGGCAGTAAAACAATTGAACCTCATGAATCAATCTTTTGTGCTTTGGATATCATATATGTACTTCTGCAGTACTGTGTCTGTGTTAGAACACATAGATTTAGCACCTTAACTTCATAAATATAGCTCATTTGTGTGTTCTCCTTGAAAATATTGAGTAGCAAATAAGATCAGTAGTTCTCTTCTGTCTCCTGCAGCATGAAGGGAATACTTGACAGGCATAATTTGCACTCAAAGAATCTTGAGAAGATGGAACAGCCATCTCTTGAGCTGCAGGTGAGAATTTTATAATTTGAAGCATATTAATTTATTTTATTGGGTTGAAAAGTTGTATTAATATTCCAGCGGTTTGGAACCAGCAATGCATACGCTTAAGTTCCTAACAAACATAGGTGGAGTCTGTTATCTGAGCAGGTAGGCTAGTGAGCCTCGGTTCCTTAGGAGCTTAGTACGGGAATCTGAAACTTAAAAGGGTTCTATGGATATTTCCTTTTTCTCAGACATAAAAGATTAACTTTAACTTTAGAAAGCCAATTTCACTTATGATTCACATTTAGAATGACGAATTTGAAAATTTCGAAATCGGTCATATATTTTGGAACAAAGGAAGTATGACCTACTTAAATGGGCAATACTCTTCTTGTTTCTTATGTTCCACTTAAAAATAAGAATATTGTTTTGCAGCTAGTAGAGACCAGCAATCAATCCAAATTAAGCGAGGAAGTGGCTGAGAGAAGCCATCAACTGAGGTACTTGTTCCTGTAATTTTAATGTGCAACATGATGGTTGTGGATATTTAAGTTATCATACTATAAAATAGGCAGATGAGAGGAGAAGAGCTTCAAGGATTGGATATTGACGAGTTGCAGCAGCTAGAGAAGACCCTTGAAACTGGACTTAGCCGAGTGATGGCAAAAAAGGCCAGTATTTGCATTATGTCAATGTTTCTGTAGTAATACAGTTATATAATTAGGACATAATTTTCAATTCGTTCCAATGTATTTGTCTGTCCTTTTTATTTTCAGGGTGAAAAAATTATGGATGAGATTGGGTATCTTGAAGAAAAGGTCAGAAACAAAGCTTTATATGTTGAATGAAAGTTGCACCTAGCAGTAGAATGAATCAAATCACAATTAATTTTTGTATGGTTGAGAACATTTTGGGGAGAACACCGGTAAAAATTATTGATATTATGCAGTTAAGACAAATGTGGATGTAAATTAAATCATGTACTGTTATTTAGTCATACAAAAAGGGCACATAATCAGTTTGAACTTGATTTAAAATATGTTTCCTTGAAAATCATGGCCTCAAAGACCATCTCATAGAAAATATTATTAGCAAATTTAATTTGGCCAAATTTACTTGAAATATGTTCAATCAAATCCTTTAGTTCGTGTCTTCTCCTCATCAATATTCTGTTGAAATTCATTAAAATTATGCAGGGCATGCAACTAATGGAAGAGAACGAGCGATTAAGACGGCAGGTATGAATTACCCTCTGTATCCGTTCTCAAAATAGTTCTTGTTTCCTTTTTCATTGATCGGCTATTGAAAACTGTAATTTTTATTTGACTGAATTATAAGGTGATTGAGATAAGCAAGGGCAGAGAGCAAATTCCAGCTTATTCAGAGAACATGATTTATGAGGATGGTCAGTCATCGGAGTCTGTCACCAATATATGCAACTCTGGGCCTTCACAAGATCATGAAAGCTCGGACACTTCCCTTAAGTTGGGGTGAGTTTCTTATCCAAATTTCCATTTCTTCTTTAAGTGATATAAAAAATGCTTGGCCATGAACGAAGTCTAAGAGTTACATACTGAATGTTAGCTCTAGGTATAGGAATACATGATGGTTTTGGCTGGCTTTGGTGATTAACAAATATACAATTATAGGCTGGTAGAATAATTTAAGTGTAGCCATATTAGATGCAGTTGTCCCATGGCTGATCATATCAGCACAAGTCAAATGACACAAAACATGCATGTCAAACCCTGTTAGAACTCTAAGAGTTGAGTTTGTGCTGCCTTTGAGTAGATGAGCAGTATGAAACTATAAGAGACCACGGGAGGTGAGGGCGAGTTCACTTTCATAGGTGAAACAGCCTAGCTCCAAACCACTTAGTTTTGTATGTGTCCTTTCAAAGAGACCTAGTTTTGAGCATCTGGTCCCCAAAATAAAGCCCCTATCTTTTAGTTCGACATTTTGATAATGAAAATGATCTTTGTACTCTTGAAACTTTTACTTTCAACATTTTTTCTTTTTACAATTATTTGTTGTTCTTGATTTGCAGGTTGCCCTATTCAGGCTGACAAAGAAAGAGCAAAGGAACTGCTAGCAGAGGGAAGACAAAACTATTGTCTACCGACTACTGCGAAATGTATCATAAAAAACTAACTTCATTGTGTGATGGATATGTATCTTCACATTCATTAGAAACTCAAATAGCAAGATGTACAAAAACTGTGCTTGCTAGCTAATGTGTATATGCAGTGGAACTTAAAGTCATCAATCATCATTCTCGTGTTCAGAAAATATAAATTTCTGACGACAATGGTGTACTTTTTATTGGTAATTTTCAACTTTTGCACTGTGAGACAACAAAATTTGTACATGCCTACTTCCTCTGTTGAGAAAATTAAAAGAGGAATGTTATGGCCAGTCTGTTGGGCAATGGAACTACAGAAGAATGTTACTTGTCAAGAAATGTTACCGCCTCGCCTCCGTTCCACGAAAAAGAGTTATATCTGGGTTTGTTCTTACTAGGTTTCTGAAAACCTAGTTTAAGATGATCTTTTGACTGGTTTTTGGGGGATATATATAGCCATTATCCATATCATGCTCTCACTGCTGGCCAGAAAGACTCTAAACTTGCATTGATGTTCAAGTGGCTGCAAGAACATCTTAGTTAACGGGCATTATAGGTTGAGTGTACACTGTTCTTTTATATAAAAAGAACCATATTATTAACAAACTTCAACCAGGTATATATGTTTCAGTCTTAACCTTAAGCTTGTAATCTAGCAATTAAATTATTTAAGATAATTATAAAATTGCAATACTCCATATTCTCAAACTATACCCAATAATTGGTAGTTTGATGACTCATCACATAAATAATAATAATGAATAACCATTTGATGAGTAAAAATATTTTCCATTAACTCGTTGAATAACTCATTTGGTTCAAATAACTTCATTAGTGAAAGTTGATTCAACTCAAAAATTTCCATGTGTAATTTGCATTTAGTATTACTCGAACAAATTGTTTTCAATATTAATATCTGAATTGAATAAATATGTGATGAACATACGTCAACTTTTGATTTTGTACGAAGTAAAATTATTTTAGTTAGTTAAAAATAGTATTGTTTTTTGGAATTGAGATAACATTATTATCCATAAACGTGAAATTCTTTATTTTTCACTTTTTCTGTTCTAAAGATAAGTCTCTTCATAGAGGTAGTAATTCAGAATATATTCATTCATCCGTCTTAAAATAGTGTCCGTATATGTGGCTCTCAGACAGTAATATATTACTAGTAAAAGAAGTAACAATGCGCGCCTATATTATTACTCGCCAATTACTTTCTCGATAAATTTTCCCATTTCTATCCACTGTAATTGGGGGGTTGAGTTGAACTTTGTTGTCTTCCCACAAAAATAATGCACTCCCAGTCTCCCACTCACAATAATGCACTACATATGAGTCGTTCTTCCATCCCAAATCAGTAGTCACACCAAGGTAGTTACTATATTTTATCATTGAAAAGAAAAATGACAAGCACGTGGAAGAAACTTTTTCTGTAAAATTATAATATCGCCTTCGGCTAATTGGAATGAAATGATATGTTAGAATTTGGGTGTTATAAATTTTAGGTGGAGCTTGGTTTTGATCTCGGCACGATTCAAGAACTTGAAGGGTCGATAGCAGACTCGCAGTCTGTGACAAAAGTCACAGGCCGCGACCAAAAGTGAGGATCTGCTGTCGCAAGCCGCGACAGACAAGTGGAGAAACAGGAGTGGCCCGCGTCCGAGCCACGACTTCAATTGCCGACCGCGACCCGGTCGATCAGCAGCTCTATTTCGACTCAACATTGATGTGTTTTGACTATTTTGAGTTTTCTATCTTGTATTTGATATAAAGTCCGGTTCATAGGGTTTATTATTAAAAGCGAGAGTTTTAATTATGTCTAAGAACAATTTAGAGAGATTGTGAGATCTAAAACTTGTGTGATTTATCATTGTAATTCTTTTTTTAATAAGTGGAATTTTTTTTCTGTGATTTTTTACATATTGAATTTTTCACGCAAATCTATGTGTTCTTTATTTTGTGATTTACTTAGTTGTTTACGTTTCTAGTGTGGATGATTGTTATAATTTCATGACATGATACATGAATGAATTAGACAAATTGTGGCAAAAGAGAATATCGACCGAGTGTTATATGATAAAATGATATCCGTTTTATAAACTTCAAAATGATATCCGTATAATTTACTAAAACTAGTCTTAATTTCTAATTTTTGACTCTATTATTCTATTCGTCTCATCCATTGGACTCTTTTTAATATAAAAACTTGGTTAATAAAAAAGTTAAATTGATAAGACGGAGTAAGTACATTAAAAAGTAATGTAAGATATTGGAGAAAGAAATTCAAGAGCACAGAACTGGGTAATGCCGTGTAATTTCGCTGGGATATGTAAAAGTACAAATCGAAGTATTAGCAAGTGAATAATTGAGCCGGAGCATTACCTCTCGTATTAAGCTTCATAATCATCTTAACAATAAGTGAATGTTCAAAATTCCACCATTGTAATAGATAATAGGAGTTTTTAATGGTATTAATAAAAAAGTGAACAATTATTGATTGTACACAATTCATTTCGAGAAAAGAGTAACATTAAACAATAAATTTTGTTATAAAAAAAAAACAATATTTGCATAATCTTTTCATAGTAATGTTATATTTTTTTAAAATTTATCATTACAATATTTTTATCTTATTTTTAATTAAAATTCATAACAAATGTTACCAAAAGAACTAATTATTTGTATATTTAATTCTCAGTAAAAAATGCAATATTAATATTTATTAAAAGTCAAATATAACTCCTTTTGTTAAAAAAAAACGGAAAGAGTAGTTTGAAGAGAGTACTTGAAACTTACCAGCAATTTAATAAGGGCAGTTTTAGGCAAATGACTTATTACCCCAATTCCGAAAGCAGAGATACATTTTATTACAAATAAAATAAGTTTACAAAATCTTATAATTTAAAACTGAAATACTTTTTTTATTTTTAATGATTTTGAAATAAAATATCATAAAATACATGAGAAATACTCTTAAATATAAATTTTTTATTTAATATTTTTACACATTTATATTATAAAAGAAATTATAAAATTTGTAAATAATACTAATTTGTAAATAATACTACATCGAAAGAGAAATTTATCTCTAATAAACTAGAACGGAGGTAATATTTCTTAATCCAGGTATCAAGTTAAGTTGGGATTTTGAGACGAGAGTAGTAAAACGTATTACTTTAAAGAATTCTTACATATCCCCTCAATTTGGAAAGAAAAAATGAATAAAATTGACCTACACAAGTCAAAAGAATCATTTTCATATTTGGACGTGAGAGAATATCACTGCTATAAATATTTTTGATCAAAATGTTTGATAATAAATCAGTCTTTAGTTTAATCCTCTAGAGGACTAGAACTGCATGAAACCCGAAAACAAATTTGCACCGGTGAAAGAACTGTTACAATATATGATCATGAAGTTTTACATTCTTCATCACTTTCACTTTTTCTTCCTACACAACATGATTCACCGTTCAGCAATATGACCAGAGCTTTTTCCACTCTATGGATTCAGGTTTCAATGAACATGCATAAATAACCTTCAATATGAAGTAGTAGTATAGGCAAAGAGAGTAAAGGATAGATGAATGGTAAAATGAAAGTTTATAAGGTGCCTAGAAATAAAAATTAAATCACCTAAATTCATTACAAAGAATATTGCAGAGCCTTTACTCCTTTTTCGATTTAGATAGAGCCTTCTTTCTCTGGCTAAGCATATAGCTGTACAAGTAGGGACTACCTGCAGTATAATAGCATTGAATTTGGTTTAGCAATCAGCATTAAGAGTGATACAGTTAAGTTGTAGTTGGGTTGTACTATGTGACACCATTACAATAACATCTGTGTACATAAACACTACCAAGTCATACCTGGGATGTAAAATACAAGGGCTGCAATTGCAGCGTAAAAATAATCAAAGGAGAAATTCCATTCGTTGGGCATCATTATGCTATATTTTTGAGAATCCTGCATACACCACGAGCTTGTTTTAGGATATAAAGTGGAAACAACTTGTCAAGAAAACTGCGCTGCTGCAGATTTCTTGACTAAATCAACTGTTGGTATTGGTACAGGGCGCATGAGAAAATTTACAACACAGAATCATGGAGAAAGTCTGACATACATATGACACTAGGTACTAGAACTAAGTCCTTGATTAGCTGATCATCCAAGTGCTTGGAAGCAAAACTCATCCAAGGAACTGTATTTTCTGTACCGAAGACTTGTAAAGTTTTATATTTATTCAATGTACAAAATAACAAATACGCTCAAAGTCGACCCAGAAATATCTGTCTATCTCCTTAATTAAGAAACAATAGACTGAATGCACGGCACAATTTGCCTATTCAAAGACTTGTATCGATAAAGGTGAGGTCGGGTGATAAAAGATGATGCAGCTTCTTTATCTATAACCCACATATGATGAAGCTCACCAAAGAATTGATGCACAAGAGATCTGTGACCATACATGTGACTGTAAGACTCTTCTAGTGGCTCACTACCCTAACAAATGGCCCCTTCTACCTTCAAGCTGTCTGAAGGTTTCTAAACACAAGGAAACATTACCTTCAGTTTCCAATTATGTGGTTCTCGATTTTTACAGTCATTATTCACACATTATACTCGTATTGATATTCTGTGCAAATAGATATTGTTTTTAGCAACAAATAAGCTAATGCTCAAATATCCATGGTAAAAGACAGCATGCCAGGTAGCTAAGTACTAATGAAAATATAAATCTTAGATCTTGAGAGTGAAGTTCTAACCTTCATATACGGCATGGCAATATATATTAGACCAACTTCACTTGAGATGCCTGTTGGATACAACAACAAAAACGCGCTATACCTGCAGTAAATCATGATCAATCCAAAACTCTACCTACATACTCAATTCCACTATGATAGCAGTCGGAAGGTTTGTACCTAAGCCATAATAGTGGGGACGGAGCTGAACCAAGGGCCTCCTTCATGCCAAAGAACGAATATCTAATGATCTGAAAGTTACAATAATGATAAAACTATTTATAATTAATACACAGAGAAAAATCTACTTCTTTAAAGGGGAATTACAATTCAGGTGGAACTAATCCTGAAGCTGTGACATGTACATAGTGTTTCTCTTATAGGTTCCCACAACAAAGAAGAAAAGTAAAATAAACTAAAATTTTGACTTTAAGGTTATTTTTTAGAAGCAAGGTTTTGTTACTTTTCAACTTTAAGTCAAAAAGTTAAGAAGTGGGCTTAACAAGCCCTGAACTCATTCCTTTTCCAATTTATAACTTGTTTTCCAAGAGGCATGAAACCAAATATTCTTCTTTAAAAGCCTTTGAGTTTGGTCAAACTTAACTCTTACCCATATATAAACATATGATAAGACAAAGATTTTTTCCCAGAGTGCAATTGGTTTCTAAGATCACTTCTAGGCCTTTTATTTGTTAGTCCTGGTAAAGCCCCTAGCAGGCGGATTTTTTTGAAACAAGGTCCTCGAACCCATCTATTATCAATGATATAACAACCATGAACGCACTCACCTCGGTGATACCCCAGCTGATGACCAAAGAACTAACAAGTATATGAGTCCGAACCTGTAGCCAGCAAGTACTGACGTTCAACAAAGGTTTTAAAGAATTGAGGTCCAAAATGGCATTAGGCAGTTCTTCTTACCTCAGGAAAACTATACAAGATACCCCATGTTAGATATAACCTCGAACCAATCTGTGGTAGTGTTGCTGTAATTGGAGATCTTACCAAACCTTTCTCAAGGGTAAGGCAAAAGAAATAAGCGAATGTCAGGCAGTGTTCAATATATTATGAATCAACCACCAAAGGACAACCTTACAAGTAGAAAGGATCCCCACCTACTAGACCGTGTAATATCTGTCACAAAAAAAGGTTGAGATGAGCACCCAAAAAAATTAAATAACACCTGATATTTTACTGGACATGCATAAAGCCAAAAAATATGGCCTCACAATACATAAATATTCGATCAAATCATCACAATAATTTTTTTTCCAACATATGCATTCAATAATTGACTGGATTGATATAGTTGCCAGGTGTTAGTTATTGCAAATTCCTAGTCAACATTTTGCTTGACTCAATGATTAAAATATTGCATTCTTAAAAAATTCAAATCATAATTGTTAAATATTGCAACAAATTCATCACAAGAGAATCGCAACATACACCACCACTGTTAAGAGGTACGGCAACAAACGTTATGACCTTTATAACTGTCTCAAGATTCTCAAGGTGATTACTGTTTATGGCAATGACTAGAGAACTTCAATGCTAATTGCATTGTTAACATGAAGAATCCAACAAAGAAATATTAAGAGTAATTACTTAATTTCCCAGTTTTAAAATCTTTGGATGGACCAGCCCAACTAGAATATGAGATGGTGATACTGATAAGTAGGGGATTCAGATAAGATTACCTCCAAAAATGCTGCGGATTGAGCAAGTAGAAGAGGCTTCTCGACGGCATCATATACATGCTGATGGCCCGATTCATTGAGAGTTTTCAAAGCAATATAAAGCACTTGAAACCTGAAATTTTAGAATTGATATATAGAAATGCGTAATTGAAGTGTACTAGTGCGCAATAAGATGGGGAAATAAAAACATACCATCCCATGAAGACAATCCAATTGTACAGAGAAAGGTAAGTGCGTGATAAGAGTCCCGCCATTGATTTCAGATCCCGAGGCAAGAGTTTACCGGCGGCTTCAACTCTTCTTCCCCAATCTAGAGAGAGAAACAATGTAGAGAGAGAGAGAGAGAGAGAGAGAGAGAGAGAGAGAGAGAGAGAGATTGGGAGGAAGGATGAGTTGATTAATTGAAGGAATTAGGTGAAGGGATCATGAAGAAGTTGTGGCATTAATTAGGTATAGTGGTTGCTCTTGTTTTTACTTTCCAGTATGCCTCCTCCCCCCTCTTTCTATTTCTCTTCCGCAGTCAACTTCCAGCTCCCAGCCGAACTAAATTCACGGACACTTGCAATTGTCGATTTCTCCGCCAGCAATGAGTGAAGGGAAGAACGACGTCGTTGGAGATCAAGATCTTTGAGATATAGGCCGCGTTTTGTAACAAAAACTTTTTTTTTTCAAATTCCCCTCCGTCTCGTCTCGCAGTGTTTGTAATTCTTGTGCATAATTATTTGGAAAAAGGGTATAATTTTAATCTAAATGTTAGTATTATTTTTTAGGGTTAATTACACAACTAATTCTCGAATTATCATTAAAATCTACGTTTAGCTCCCCATGTTTAAAATTATTACACTTGATATGTTAATATTATAAAGTAATCATTGTTAGTCCCAATCGTTAAAAATAACTGAAAAAGTTAAAAACTGATAATAAAAAACTAAAAACTAGATTAATAAAATATAAAAACTTAAAAGTAATTAAATAAAAATTATGGTAAACAAAACAAAATAAATTAGAGACATAAAAATTAAAAATTTATGTAACTAAAACTAACTAAATTTGAAAAAATATAGAAACTAAATAAATTAATTTAAAACATATGTAGCAAATAAAAATAAATTAAAAATTTATAAAGTGAAAGAAAATAAATTAAAACATGTTGATAAACTTGTTGACTATGTTACCTTGTTAAATGAATTTATAATAAAAATATATTTTTTATTTCATTTTATTTTCATTTATATGTTTTTTTTCCTAGATAAATGATAATTTTTTAAAAAAAATTTATTAGTTTTTAACGGTAGAAACTAACGATGGTTCTTTTATAATGGTGAGGGATCAAGTGTGGCCATTTTAAATATGGGGACTAAATATGCATTTTGGTCGTAGTTCGGGCACTAGTAGTGTAATTAACCATATTTTTTAAAATAAGTTGTAAGAAATAAACTAATATAAAATAAATAAAAAATGTAAGAAGGAAAAATGTTTGAAATTAAGTGATATGATATAAAATAGACATTGAAAGAATAATTTAAATAAATGAAAAAATAAATATTTTTATAAGGAGTAATATTGTAAACGAATGTGACATCAAAAAAAATAAAAGCGTCATAAATAGATTGAGACGGATGGCATAATAATAATGATAATAATAATAATAATAATAATCTATACTTATATATTAAAAGAGTAAATGACGAAATGTATGGTATGGACGTACGTAAAATTTTAAAAAAAATGGTAAAATCTCAAATTCTAAAATAATTTCATAATAGAGTCCAAACATAACTTTAATTTCATAATAGAATAATAATATATTAGTTTTGTTCTATAATCGCAAATCCTAAAATAATTTTATAATAAAGTACTAAGAGAACTCTAATTTCATAATTTAGTGAATAATATATTAACTTTGTCCTATAATAATTTTAAGTAATTAATTTATTCAAATAATTTATGTATGATGTAATCAAATTATATTCTTTTATGATATTTATGTTCAACTTTAGTAACTTAATTCCAAATTTTAATTAACTAAAAAATATACAAACATATGTTTAATTAACACAATATATTTAGTTCTAAAATATATTATCTATATATTTAAAAAAATGTCATAAAAAATTATTTTTTTAATAAAAAATCACTAAATAATTTTTAATTATCCAACCAGAGTTATGTGTTTCATTCCTATGTTTTTAGTTATTCTTAATTATTTTCATTTTTTCTTTAAAAAGTACATGTTTAAAAGAAAAAATAAAAACGCTTAATAATACGATCCGTATTGTGCATAAATTTCTGAATTAGTAATAATAATAAGAAATAAGAGAAATGAGCTATAACTTATTTTTAAATTCTGCACACTAATAAGTATTAGCTACGTCGTTTTGAATCTTTAGAAAAATAAACTTAAATACTCCCCTCAATTTCTCTACTCGTTCCGTACATAATGACTTTCTACGGCTTCTTCTCGTCTTTCTCGCTGCCTTATAGTCCACCTCGCCACCATTCTCCCACCCATCACCATCTCCTACATCACCACCATCCCTTTCCAACTCGCCATACCTTCGGGCCTAGCAACCGCATTATAAGAACCTCAAATTTAAATCAGACAATAGTCTTAATATCAACTCTAAAGAGATTGTCTCCATCGCCATAGCCGTCGTCTCATTTGGCATCTAAAGGTCTTGACATCTTCCATTGGTCACCCAAATTCCTAATTTGGACTCAATTTATTGCAGACCCATCTCCATTCAAACTTAATCGAATTGAGAATTGAATCTGCAAAAGTCAATTTAGTATCGTCAATTTTTAGGGATGATCGTTTGTTTGCACTTAGACTGCTTCCATGGATGCCGATAGTGATTCTCGGAAGATATGGTGGTTGGGAAAACGGGCGGGGAGAAGAAAGACGTAATCGACGTAATCGAAGGCAAAGTGTGAAACAGAGAAGCATTTTGTCCTTTGATGCCTTAAACGATGTAGTTTCATTTAATTAGCGTGTAGGATTTAAAAATGAGTTGTGGCTTATTTTTCTTATTCCCTAATAATAATAATAATAAGTTGCTCTTAAAAGTATATCTAAGTCATGTTTGGCACTCAAAAATCTTAGTATGAGAATGAGAACGTTATATTAATTTAATATTATTATACTCACGTTTTGATGCACTTAATATTACCATACCCACATTTGGATGCACCTAAAAATGTTTGGGAATAAAAATTATAGGGTTTGGATGGTAGCAACATTGGCAGTAGGATAGTGGTGGTGGTGGTCGAATGTGGTGATGGTGGTAGTCAGAGACGATGGTGGTGCTGACAATGGTTAGCGGTGATGGGTGGGTGTGGTGGTCAGCGGTGGTGATGGTGGTTAGATGATCACTAATGATGTTGGTGGTCGTCATCGTTAGTAGCGGCCACAGTGACGAGATAGTGACGGTTGACAACGGTGATTGTGATGGTGGTTAAGTGGTTACTGTCGATCGATGGTGGTGGATAGACATGGTGGTCGATGGTGGTGGTTAGATGGTTGGTGTCGGTCGGTGGTGGTCGGCGATGGTGGTCAACGATGGTGGCAGCGACGACGGCGACCTGCAGTGATGGTAATAGTGGTTGGTGGTGGTGATGGTAATGGTGGCTAGGTGGTCGATGGCGGTGGTGGTGGTGTCAATTAATGGTGGTTGTCGGTGGTCGTGGTCGGCAGCGGTAGGTGACAGTTATTACTATTGTGATTAGTTTACTTAGTAATGGTAATCTGAATACCACATATCATGATGAATTTCAAATTCTCATATTATGTAAACATTTTTCATTCTTATTAATCACACGTCATTTCTTCACATATCAATCTAAACATAAGTATAATGAGTATGAGGGGACAAAAATTATTTGTACTTAAGTCATCCTTCTTGTGACGGAAGGAGTATTACTAATTAGCAGGGATTTTTAATGTTTTAACTACTTTGATAATTTGAAATAAGCGGTGAATTCGCCTAAGTTAATTTTGGCACACGAGAATCTTAGAATGAAAATTTTATATCTATTTATAAGATATTTTGGAATGATAGTAATTTAATATTACCATATCTATGTTGGATACACCTAAAAATATCTGAGAATGAAAATTTAAATAATTATGATAAGTTACTGACAATGGTAGGATTTGGGTGGTGACACAATGGTAATAGGATGATGGTGGTAGTCGGGGACCGCGATGATAATGGTGGTGATCAACGATCAGCAATTGACATTGGTCGATGGTGGGTGGGTGTGATGGTGGTGGTCGGCGATAGTGGTCGGTGATTGTGGTGACAACAACCCATGGTGATGGTTGGGGCAATGGTGGTTGGCGATGATGATGGTGATGGTAATGGTAATGGTGGCTGGGTGGTCGGTAATGGTGGTGGTGGTGACCAATGGCGACAAGGGGTTTATACTATTGTGATTAGACTACTTAGTAATAATAATATAAATAACACACTTCATGTTGAGTTTCAGATTCATACATTGTATGAGTATTCTTCATTCCCATGAATCAAATATCATTCCTTCACATATCAATTTAAACATAGGTATCATAAAAATGAAAATAAAATACTCATTCGCATGATAAGATGCATGCACGCTAAACATAATCTCAATATAGTCATCATGTGGACTACATAGAGTAATTTGAACTAGGAGTTCGGTACACATGCTTCCTGCCATGTATATGAATGACTCAACACACAAACATCTTACTCAAAAAGAATCACTACCATTATATAAAGAGTCATGATAATTTCACCTAAACCCGTTAATATTCTGCCTAACTTTAATCTTAATGTGACCAAATTATTTGAATCCTACAAGTTTGGGTAGAACATGTGATTTACCCTGTCACTCCATCTAACTCCTACTCGCTTATATATAGAACATGATTTATAATGATTTAAAAAGATTTTGTATGCGAAAATTATAATAAATAAAGAAAAAAAAGAAATAAATTAAATTTTAAAAATATTTAAAAATATAATTCGGGATAACGGGGTGGAGGTGGGTCGAGTTTGGTATAAATTTTAATAAGGTAAGACAGAGTTTGAGGGATTATACATTTTTAATGGATACTGTTTGAAAATGACTTTCTCATACCATGCCCGTCTGCTTCCTATTCCTAATTGAATGCTTACTAGTTCTCCATCTTTCATATGAATTATAAACTCTTCACTTTTAACAAAAAAACATTAATCAATTTTTTTAACAAAAAATACCTTTCGACACAACTAAAAACCAAAAACTTACTTCGGTTATGTTAAATGAAGACAAGTAAAGCATTTATGTTTTATTAAAAATTATAATTATATTAATTGACACGTCAGATGCATGCAACGTTGAATTTAATATAAACAGAGTTAGAATTCAGGTTAATTTTGAGTATTTTTAATTATTTTTAGTAATGTTTAAAAAATTTTGTTATGAAAATTAATGGGAGATTTTTTTGTTAAAAAGCGAAAGGACTAAGTGCAAAGATAATTGTGAAAGTCGGTGCTATACAATAACTAGTGAAACAACCTATGCCCAATACATGCGATTTTTTGAACAATTCTTTTACTTAATTTACATTTTAAAATTTTTTTATTCTTAAGTTTGTAATATTGGGTAAAAAAAAAATCGTATTTTGATTAGGTATAAACTTATTTGATAATAAGATTGTAATAGTTATTTTGATTTCATTTTACAAAGTCCGACATGTGTGTTAGTGTAAATAGCTATTAATCTCGTGTTACACACAATAATTTATAATTTTTTCGTATAAGTGTCAAACATGATTGTTGAATTTAAATCATAATAATTTTAATTTTTTATATAATTTGGTCTTGTTATGAAGTAAGGCGAAATGAATTAATAAATATTATGAAAATTATGAAATAAAAGTTGAAAACTTAAATCATTTTACTACATTTCTTCACTGATAAAAAAAATTAAAAAATGACTTTTCATTAATTATTAATCTAAAATTTTAGATTTAATGATTTTGATGTATATGTTTTGTATATTATTATAATCTATTATTAAATACATTCTCTGTCATATTTTTTGAGTTGCAATAAGAATTTTTAATCTTTTTTCTTCTTCATTATTTTTTTTAATTACTTTGATGAATTGTATAACTTTTAATATACTTTATTTTACATAATTTTAACTATATCAAAAGATAAAATATGAAAGAATTGGAGAGTTTATCAAGTTTCTAGAATTTCAAAATATAAACATAGTTCCATTAAAAGGTTAAAACCAAAATACCCATAAAATTTTAATTTAGAAAAAAAATACATATTTTTCTTAAATTTTGTATTATTAGTAGTACGAAATGGTAAACATAAAGTTGTGATACAGAGATACTATTTCATTGATAATAAGTCTATATTTATTTATTATATAAACTTATACACTATAAATCTTATATATTTATTAATGGTGATATAATTTAATAAATGTTGAGAATAAAAAATGATTAAAATATTAAAATTTACTTAACAAACTTATTATTTTCTTAACATAATTTATAAAGTAATTTAATACTATATTAATAATTTTTTATTATCTCTGTACTTGTATATTATATATAATAAGACTTTTTTAATGTAATTTAGATTATTTATACTTTATGAAACCAAAATAAAGCTAGAAAAAATATTTTAATTATGTGAATAATACTAGTGACATAGAAGTATAAATTTATCTTTAATAATGCACGTGTGTTCAAAAAGTAAAAATATATATTCAACTATATTAAGATAACAATGTAAATTTTTACTAAATAAATTTGTTAAAAATTTAATTTCACTTCCGAAAATATTCTGTATAAAAAATATAGTGAATCGGTTAATTTTTATTTAATGTATTATCTTCCTTGCGAAAAGTAAAGAAAAACAAAAAATATGTACGTATTAATTTTATTTTGTTATTATTTACTTTTTTGAAGAAAAATATGTAGTGTAATTTTCTTAAGATTTTAATTTATAAATAGTAGTAACATTGTCGGTCCTTTTCTAATGTCATGTCTCAGAAACCTTTCCATCTAAATTAAATTTTATGTGACCAAGATAAAATAAGAAAAATTATAATATTAGGTTTTTAATTATGTGAACAATAGTAAGGACTTATAAATATTATCATCAAAATCTTTTTTTTTTTTTGTGAGGAGTTAAAATAAATTAAGCAAAATGACATGTGTGTGTGTGTGTTTAGTTAGAAAAATTACATAAAGTGGTCTCAATTTACCTAAAGATTAAATCGTCTATAAGGTTTGTAAGAAATAATCAAAACAAAATGTTTAAAAAATATATATACATCGGAACATCCATAACATTGTTTATTTTATGTACAAATTTATTTTTCTTTTATTTTAGTAAAAAAATTATATACAATAGTACATATTTCTTATAAAAATTAAAGATAAAATTAAAATTTTAAAAAACATATATATTAGGAAAAATAGGAAATAAGTAATTAAAGAAATGAGATATTTTAATAGTTATCATAATTGTCAAATAATATATATTTTAATAGTGTACCTTTCAAAGGTATATTTCATAGTTAGCTTAATTTATGTAAATTTGATTGCATAGGAGTTGTGTCAAATTATGGTACATCTTATGATTATAATTATTATAGACCGACGACTAAAGTAAGCGGTAATTTATTTTCCATATCCTTTATATATTGTATATATAATTTATTTCTTTAAGGTGTAAATATGTAATATAATTACTTAAAAATAAGAAGAGAGAAAAAATAATATGCAGTGGTTTTCTGGAAATAATATCATATCGTAATTAAAATTTTATTATTATTTATTTCTTTAAGGCGTGCGTACTATTATGATAATAATAGTAGGAATTTATAAATTTATGATATCGTTAAAATTTTTATCATGTTTTATGAGATGTTTAAAAAGAAAGATATCCAAAATACGGAATTTATATTAGAGAAAGAAAAAAAATACAAATATTGGGACCTTCCTTTCTCTATATATATAGATAACAATATAAACTAGGTCATCCAAATTTATATAAAAAAATTGAAATAACATTTTAATTATGAGAATAATTATAGTGGCTTATAATGTTTTTGAAAATCGCATATTTTTTTGTTTTATGAAAACTTGTAACAAAAATGAACATTTAGCATTAAATAGAATAAGCATTCGGTGCTTTATATTAAATAGAAAGTGGGGATGCAGCATTTAATTTATTTTCTGTTTTAATGTTTTGTCCTTTTCCTGTTGTGGTGAGTCACGGACGAAGCAAAACTTACGAGTACGACACCAGCCCACATATAATGATTTTATAATGACAACTTTAATGTGATAAATATATCCGCATTCACGTGATTAAACACATTTTGTGACCCAAAAAAAATAAACTAAAAATACAAATTTCGCATGAATCAATATAATACTTCTTTCATAAAGTTTATAGATAAAGATCAACTATTACTAACTTAGCTAAAATAAATATTACTTGACCTGTAACAAATGCGGAATTTATATGAAGACCAAAACATAATTCGGCTGTTACTTTGTTAATTTCTGCTTTCTTAATTTTCATAAATAAAATTATTTGATTTTTATTATTTTAAGCACGATAATGATTTTTTTAATTGTTGCAAAGACATTTTTTTCATCGATCAAGAAGCTAACATATAAATTAACATAAATTCTAAGAAAATAGTCCAAAAAATCTTCCAAATTTTCATCCTTCTTTCTAAAACTCAATATAATAAAAAAAACTCAATATAAAAATAATTGATTCTTCTCTATTTGAAATTAATGTATGCTCAAATTCTTAAAAAAATTGATATTATGTTTCTCAGCAAATAACGAGAATATTATTGAGGAAATACTCGCAAAAATCTTATTTTGTATACGATAGTCGAAATCATTTATCCTGTCGTATGATCCATCTTTTGTCATAGTTATATTTATCTTAAAATTGACATTTTTTCTTCTTTTAAATATTTTATTAGAAAAGCAAAGATCCTAATCGTACAAAGGAATGAGATGAAAATAAAATGGCAAACGAAAAAATTGAATCAAATATCCTGAGAATATTAAATACCTTGATTGATTATCAGATATATCTTAATTTGAAAAGGGGATAATTAGAGAAAAAAAGGAAAGTATTTTAAGTCTTTGGAAAGTAATATGAAGTACTCATTTATTACCACATTTATTTTGGAGTGGTTAGTCTATTTTTTTTTTTATCTTATTTATCTTATAAGTAACAAGTGACTTATTATATAGAGAAAATAAAACAGTAAATAAATGTATTTTAGAATAAATTAACCCATTTCTTTCTTATTCTCCTTGTAATTTTTTATATGTAACGCACCATAATTTTAAGATCCGTTGATAATATTATCAATTTTTTTTAAGACACGAACTTTCAATCTAATTAGAATACTTATTGAATCTCGTTAAATGAGCTAGTTTTTTTCTTTAAATTTTTTTATATTCCTAATCTATTAAATTTCATTAACAAAAAATTATCACGTTTTACTGATTACCCTTTTGTCTTAATGTAGCAAGTTGGGATCGGTGGGATTTCGGTGTAAATTGAGGGATGAATCATTCATGTTTATAATATTTAGTTACACAGTTTTAAGTAACTGATTATGGACGGTGATAAATGTCTATATTGTAATATAGAGCAGTCTAAAATTGATATTTTCTTAATAAATGGAGTATTACTATTTTTAGAGTACAAATATCTCATCCAAATCATTTATGCCATAAAAAAATTTAATCCTCCATAGTTATTAATTATTACTAAATTGAGTTATTTTTGAAGAAATAAAAATTTAAAATACCACTTATTATTTTAACAACAAATATTTTTATCATAACAATCCTATTCTTTTCTGAATAAAAAAACATTTTGTTTGTATTCACAGATTTCTAAGTCTTGAGGTTTTAGCTAAACTCTATGGTCTATACGGCCTTTAGTCCTCATCTTTTAAAATTTAGTAGTTCAAAATTTGTCAAACATGTATTTGTAAATTTTCTATTTTAATTCGTACAATTTATCAATGCAGACAGTACAAATTATTGTACATACTTTCACGAAAAGTTTGTTTATTTCTCAAAAATGATTGGTGCATGAGAATGCAATATGTGTATCGAAAAGAAAATACATGACCATATTAAATAATCAATTATGCAGTTGTTTGTAAAGTTAATATTTACTGTCAGAGGCGGATCTAATTTATATCAGTTAAGGTGGTATTTAAAAACAAATTAACATGAATCACTTTGCAACATCGATTTATGAATTTTCACATCTTTAAAATATTGCATATTGTTATCTACCTTATTTAAAAATTCATAATTTTCAAGTTGCACTTTGATTTATATCTACCAAGAAAAATAACAATTAAGAAAAAAATTATTTCACAAAATCTTTTATAAATTTAATGCATTAGTAATAATTTATTTTTTTAATAAAAAAAGATCAACTACATTGACAACTGAATGCAAATTTTAAATAAATACTCGAGATATTAATTATAAATTTGTATGATATAATGTACAACCGCAATTATAATAAATTCAATGACTTAGAAAAAGAATACGTGGATGAAGGATGGTACATAATATAGTGATGCTAATGATGCATAATAAAGTGGGTACTATGACATATAGATTTCTTTTTTCAATTGAGCGAAGGTAAAATGTTTTTGAACTTTTAATCCAGTAATTAATTAATAATTACTTATATAGACTATAAGTAAAACCCAAATTTCAATTAACGCAATTGTACTAACTCCACCAGGCTAGATCCGTCCATGTTTGCTACCTCGGGATGGTACTTAATGGTTTCGCTTCGCTGCTTCAAAGTGATTGTACATAATTCCTTTTGTTTGCGCAATAGCATGATAGTGTTTTTATTTTATTTTATTTGAGTGATATTAAAAATATTAATTTGTATACGAATAAATATGCATAAGAAAATTTGATTAAAGTTTTATAGGGGATTGATAAACCATAAAATCTTACATCTTAAAAATAAACGATTTAAAATTTATTATATATGTTTGTATATTTTTATTTGTGTAATTTGCTAGTGTTTATATCATTAATTCGGATTTGTTTTATTTGAGGGTTCAGCCCCGTTTGGAAAGATTAAGAAAAAAAAGTAAAATGCAAATGTAAGAAAAATTAGGGAGATCATCGGAGAACAAATCTGGTCGTTACTTGAGGGAATGGATTCCAAAATAACCGGAGCTGACGCTATTCCATTCTCCAGTAACGGTAAAAAAAAAAAATCCCGTACCAGAGGCCAAAAGAGTAGCGGAGATGTGGATTAATCAATAAACCAATTACTCACCCAAACCCAATGAAAAGGAGCCCCATGCCTTCTTCAAAAACACACACTTGTGTGTGTACTTCTGTCGGTGAGGCCATTTATCAAGATTTTAGTGCTCGTAATAAAAGTAACTCCTACATACAACCTCACCCCAATTCAATTCATCACCATTATCATTACCTTGACTGTAAAAACAGAGTCACCAATGAAGAGAGAAGTGAGAGAAAGTGAAGAGAGAGAGAGAGTAAAGTTTTGGGCTTATTACTTCACTGCCTCTGCCACACTATTCCCATTTGGTGACACGTATAATCTTAAAAAAATGGTGTGTCTATCCGTTGGACGTTCTCTCTTCTATGTCTGGGTCCGCTTGCTCTGAAAAGGACTCTTCTTTTTAGGAAATTTTTTCCTTTACATACAAATCAATTCTTTGCAGCTGGCTTCTGTGTATATTGATTTAGAGGGAGAAATTATTAGGTGTTTTTTGAGGTGCCCATGTGAGATGCTTGTGTTGATATTGATGGGGTTCTTGTAATTTTGGCGTCCCTTTTCTTGTTACATTTCTCTTTCTCTCTTATTAATACTACTCCATACTTCCTCCTTTTTGTTGTATTACTCCCTTGTCTTTTGTTTGGGCCAAGTGGGTATTTTTATTTCTTCATTCTGAACCACCGGGGCAGCTTTAATTTGGTTCGAAGATCAGCGCCGGCCACCACCGCCGGCCACCTCCGATCACCAGAAATGAGGTTCCACCACTACAATAACAGGGGAGGAGGAGGAGCTATTGCTGGTCTATTGGTGTTGCTTCTCCCTGTTTTTTCCCCCACTCTTTTTACTCCTTTGAGCTATGCCTCCCCATCTATTTTCTCGGTATGCCCATTTTGCATTCCAATCTTTTATAATTCTAATTTCTGGTGCGGATATTTGTATATTTTTCATTCACTGGATTAATTAATTTTTTTCTTCATGTTAGTTTGTTATCAGGTTTTGTTTGCTTTTGTGGAAACATAATATATTTTTTAGTTGGAGAAGAGCTTCCTTTTCCCTTTCAAGTACTTGTCTTGTTTATTTGACAAATTATTGTGAAATTAAAGAATTGGGGATTCATATAATTATATTACGGGGAAGGTGTTAATGTTCAAAATTTGGTTAGATGTTCATGTTTAAATGTTTAAGTAACATCATACTCTTCCTGTTCCGAAAAATTAGATATAAATTTTGATTTTTTAAAGTCAATATAATTTATTTTTAAACTCAGGAACATCACGATTTATATTAAAATTTAAATGATAAAAATTGCTACTAGTAGTTGCTTGAATAAAATTAAATGAACTTGTATCAAATTGCATTTGAGAAGGAGTCAAGCTAAAAGTCAAATTGTATCTCTTTTGAAATTGATGGAGTATCTCCCATTTGATTGGGTTGATTGTTAGTCTTATGGATATCGATAATATAATTTTCTTTAAATTAAATGGTTAATATATAAAACAGTTGTCAGGTTTTCATATTTAAGTACCTGATCCAGCACTAGATGAAAATGTACGAGGAACAACAAAAACTATTGCTATAATAAAACATATGTGAGTATTACTAAATATGGCAAGTAGGGAACAATTTTGGCATTTCAGGTTTTGATTTAACACTTTAAAACTTCTTAGTTCTTGATTGTGATGGATAATGGCTTGAACTGATTAAAATGTCTACATTCCGTAACCAAAATACTTCTCTAAATGAGTTGTTTGGCATAACAGCCTATATTCAGATTGACAACCAAAGCATTAAGTTTTATGCATTTTCTAAACCACTGTTACTCGCAGCATGTATTCAGATTACTGTACCTATTCCCAAGTGCATATGAAAATAAAAATTTATGGCTATCTAAGACCTGTTTGGTAAACTTTAATTTTAGATTGTGACGGTGTAATTTACACTATAAGAATCTATGATCTCTAAAATTTAAGCTGAACAAATGGGACTTATATTCTTATGTGGATCATAATCTGATTCCATTGTGCAGGAATTTATTGCTCCAAAACCTAGGCACGTGCATCTGCTTAAGAGTGCTGTACAGCGTCAAACTGTGAGTAAGAGTTATTTAAGTGCATATATGTTATGCTTTTATTTGAACTTATGCTTTGCACGGACATCCTATGCTTATTTTATGTCGCCTCTTTTTTTCAGTCAAATGAACAGAAAACTGATATTTGGATGCCCTTGGCCAACCAAGGATGGAAACCCTGTGTTCAGTCTACCAACTCAGCCTGTGAGTGATGAAAATTAATATACTTAATGGAGGAGTTTGTGCTAGTACATCTGTTAACTATCTAGTTCTTAGTATTGAATATTTAAGATCTAATATGGTTTTCATCTATGTATTTCTTATTTTTACTTTCTTATGATTCATCCCTTTGCTGAAGCAGCACTGTCACCTGAAAATTCTCTGGGATATCTCCAAGTGTTCCTTGATGGGGGGTTGAACCAACAGAGAATGGGGGTAGGTACTTAGCGAGAGCTTTGATAGTACTACATATTATTTACGTTACCCTTCATTTACATGTCATTTTTACTAATATGCTGCACGTCCTCTAAACAGATTTGCGATGCCGTTGCTGTTGCTAAATTATTGAATGCGACACTTCTAATTCCTCATCTAGAAATTAATTCTGTCTGGAAAGATTCAAGGTCCTCAGAAAACACGACCACTGTATTACTTTGCATTTACATTTCTTTTTTTAAATTGTTATTATTATGAGTTAATGATCATAACCACTAATCCTTTTGCTTCCTGTAGCTCATTTTCGGATATATTTGATGTGGATAACTTCATAGATGTGCTGAAGAATGACATTCCTATAGTTAAAGAGCTGCCTGATGATTTCTCTTGGAGCACAAGAGAGTATTATGCTGTTGCCATTCGAGCTACCAGAATTAAAACTGCACCTGTGCATGCTTCAGCTAATTGGTATCTGGAAAACGTGGTTCCTGTCCTGGAGAGGTTGGTAAAGTTGATTAAGTTGACTTGAAGACTTTATGGTATTATCATTATATGTTTATGCACGTCTTTCTTTTTTCTGAAGTATTAAATGGATGTGTCTGTCAAGGTTAGGTAGCAAACTGAACTGAGTACAATTTATTCAAAAGAGAACAACTATGTCCGTGTTTGGTAAAGAGTTCCATTGGTACATCAAAATTAACCCTTTGAGACTGATTGTGGACCACAAAGCTCCCCCCCCCCCCCCCCCCAACCCCCACCCCACAACCAAAATAGATGATGCTCCAATTACCAGCTCACGGCTCAAGTGTAGGTGTATAATTCATTATATGGGATGAACTATTTTGCTCTCAACATCATTAATTTGTACCATACATTTCATATTACATATTTTAATATGATTAGTGATAAATCACAAACTATAAAGATGATTCATTATTATGTTCCTGTTTCAGTTATGGAATTGCTGCCATTGCGCCATTTTCACACAGATTAGCTTTTGAGAACATGCCCAAGGATATCCAACAACTACGCTGCAAGGTCAACTTTCAAGCTCTAAGATTCGTGCATCATATTAGATCGCTTGGAGATGCTCTTGTCAGTCGTCTTCGATATCCCTCACGACAAAGTGAAGCAGTTGGTAGCAATTACCTTGGAGAGGTTACTGATATGATAGGAAAACAAGCACCAGGGAAATTCGTTGTTCTTCACCTTCGGTTTGACAAGGTTGGGCCAATTCTCTTATGAGAGTTCTGATCTTATCTTTCGGTTTCTCTATCACTCATTAATGATGAAAAAAGAAGTCTGTTTGATGTTTCTCAGTAGTTTCCTCTTTGAGCACAACATGTCTTTTCAAGCTTCCTGTAAACCTTTCCCATAAGTACTGTTTTTGCATCCAAATCGATTGGAAGTCTGCCTTTATGTTATGTGTATGTGAGTGGGTTTGCAATCTTGCATGCAGAATCACAGTTCCAGGTTCCTGAGAGCCATTCTTCTGAATAAGATCACTGCAAATTACCTAAACATACCATCTCGTTAGTCTTGATGCCCATTAACTTGATCTTTTCTATCTTGATGACTAAACTTTTTCGCATTTTTGTTGAGTCAATTTGTTTTGATCTCCAGACTGCTACCACCAGTTCATAAGAGAAGGAAAATTGAGACAAATTTCAATGGATGCATGAACTGGATGACCACATATTTCACTTAGTTCATCTAACACTGTTGACTGTCAATGTTTTTTTACTCGTCAAAGTCTATGTACTCTTCTTCTAAACATGATCACTTTTCAGGATATGGCTGCACATTCAGCTTGTGATTTTGGTGGTGGTAAAGCTGAGAAACTTGCACTGGCCAAGTACAGACAAGTGATTTGGCAGGGAAGGGTCCTAAACTCTCAGTTCACTGACGAAGAACTAAGGTATCAGGGGCGGTGCCCGTTAACTCCAGAAGAAATTGGACTCTTGCTGGCTGCTTTGGGCTTTGACAACAATACTCGTCTGTACCTTGCTTCCCACAAGGTCACAACGAAATTCTCTTAAATGTGGTTCACAATGAAGCACACCATTCTTCTGAGTTTGGTATATATATTTCCTTAAGCGAAATTCAATTATTGGTCAATGTACATATCTTTCAGGTATATGGTGGGGAAGCCAGGATCTCAACCTTACGAGAACTCTTTCCTTTGATGGAAGACAAAAAGAATCTTGCTTCTTCAGAAGAAAGGGCTGATATCAAAGGAAAGGCTTCTTTATTGGCAGCTGTTGATTACTATGTGGGCATGCACAGTGATATCTTTGTTTCTGCTTCACCAGGAAATATGCACAATGCGATGGTAAGCTCTTCACACTTCATTTATTGGATTCAGGATCAGCAGTATAATTCTCAGTTTCCTAGACTGATACTTCCTCCGTTCCAAAATTAGAGATATATTTTTATATTTAGATTATAAAAAACCATGAATTTCCTTAAATGTCATTCCACTGTTCCACTACTCCAACTAACTCCACTACTCAGTGGTTTCTACCATGACTACCACAAACCATTGCATCAAATAACATGATAATATGGATATATTTGGAATATAAAAATTGTCTTTAAAAACCTTTATTTTAAAAATGTATCTCTAACTTTAAAACAAAGAGAGTATTTGATAAAATTAAACTCCCACTGTTCTAGTGCTAGAGTCAAAGCCTTGTACTGCCGTATAAATTAGTGGAACTCCAAAACAATTTGTAAAGGGAAGCACTATTTCCACAAGGATATATGATATTTCCACTTATGGGGCTCGTATCTTATGCATAAAATACTTATACCATGTGCATTAAATATCTTACAAATGTGGGCAATTTGTGGAAATATCAATTATCGTGGAAGTATCAATTCCCCTTATAAAATGCTCCCCCCACTGTTCCATTAGTACGTTCAATTTTTTATACTGCTGTAACCTAATGGGACTCCAAGGTATTTAGGAACAAGTTTTTGGGTGGTGATCTTCAATCTTAATCATATACCAAAACCGTTTTCTATTTGTCTACTAAGGGGGTTGCCATTGTTTATATAAATGAAATTGAATTGCTTAATGATTAGAGTTGTCCTGAAATATCTCAGACTGTTGTAGATTAAAATAATTTTTAGTCAATAACAAATGCTACTTTTTTGATATAACAGGTAGGCCATAGAACTTACATGAATCTAAAGACGATCAGGCCTAACATGGCATTGCTGGGGCAGCTTTTCCTGAATAAGAGCATTAGTTGGTCAGACTTCCAAGAAGCAGTGGTCGAAGGGCACAAAAACAGGCAAGGGCAACTCCGAACAAGAAAACCAAAACAGTCGGTATATACATATCCTGCACCGGATTGCATGTGCCAAGATTAAAGCGACAGCCTGCAAAATGGAAGCGTGCTATTTAGTGCATAATTTGCCTGTTCCATTACAGATTCTTATGGTCGAAATAAGATGCATGCCCCCTGGTTTATCCTATACGTGGAAGTTTTCGCGTATAACCTGGTGTTGATGTCTGTGGGGAAGGTAGTATCAGTCTGTGTCCGTGTCCGTGTCTGTGTCGCAGATGCAAAATATAATACACGAAAATGACCGAGCCTGACATATATATGTAAAACACCATTCAAATTTAACATTTGTGGGGGGGGTGATATTGTTAATGTTATATGTGTGATAGTAGTTATTTCTTTGTTATATATATCAATAAAGAAGCTCATCTTGCACGATTATTTCACCCTTCTAAAAGTCCGCGTCTTTGTCAAGATGTTTTGCAGTGCAAATGTTAAAATGTTTTTTTTGACTTAAAACCAATACAATTAGTTGTATTGGTACCATGATATCTTACATCATTTAATTACCATCAATTTATGGGTCATAAGTTAATAGTTCCATTCTGAAACAAGCTAAGCCCATTTGACTTTGAGTTCAAAGTGAACAATATTTCTTTGCTTCCTGCATTCGCAAGAGCTATTATTGATGATATGCGTGTCTAATTTCACTTTAGGCATATCAGTCTGGTAGAATTATTTTGCACATGTTCATCTTTTGTTATTCTTAGTTTTGGGTTCCTTCCAAAATTAAATTTCAAATTTTTGAATGGACTAATACATAATTTACACAAGCTTTTAGCCTAAAAAACCTAAAATTTTATAGGGTTACAAGCATTTTCCTTATTTCAAAGTGAATAATATTGCTTTGTTCCTTGTGTCCCCTGAAAGGACGTGAGTCGTTGGAAAGGGATAAGATTACTTTGTCTTATTCTCTACTGAAAAATTATAAATATTCAAATGATCTGTATCAAAAGTCCCTAGTAAAGGATGAAATATTATTTGGTACATATTAACTGCTCCCCCATGAAACTGAAATATGGGTAGCCTTCAATTCTAAGAGAGGAAATTACAATACTACCACTTGCGAGTTTATATCATCAATATTCACTTATTATTCACTTATATCAAGAGTTTCAATGATGTTAATTCCCTCTTTCTTATAAGCTCCCCGAATACTATGAACGAGAGCCTTTTCCCCCACACCCGTCTCCGCGACCAGTGCCATTGCGAAGGGCACATGAGCACTTTCCATCGTTATTGAGACACTTGAAAAGCAACAAGTGTCTTAGTATAAGCAAAAGCAAGAGTAAATTACAATATACCATCTTGTGAGCTTATGTCAAAATTTATTTAACTACCTGTTATAAAATATACCGGAGGATACAATAATCGAAACAAAACTAACAAGCCACAATCAACAAAATAAATAAAAATCACGAGTCGACACAAGATTTCACGTGAAAAACCCAAAATCGAAAAAAATCATGGGCACAAGAAATAAAAACCCTATGAAAATCGGAGAATTTACAAAATGATACCAAACTCACTCAATTGCTATCAAGAGAGAAAATAACTCAATATCACAACACAAAGATGAATTCCTATGACGTCTCAATTAATACCTATCTCTGTTAATCAAATAAACTCCTATCAAGTCTATTTATATAGGTTACAAACCTAATTATGATTATTAGAATCATAATAGGAACTATGTTAATTTAACCATTAAATCGCACCAAGAAACCAAGTCAAAATAAGAAAGAAAAAGTCTCAATTTTTGGATTACCTTATGCATGACCGTGCATCATTGTTGCCCACTAATTTTCCTCCCGGACCTAGTACACGGTCGTGCGTTTTTGTACCAGGCCGTGTACTACCCTTGCAACCCAAATTTGCAAACCTTTTAACAAATCTTCTTCAAACAATGAATTTGAGACACTAATTCCTTACACCACAAATAAATTAAAATCGAATAAATAGTTTTTTTTTTACAAGTTTTAAATTATCATTTATTTGTTGCTATGGCCTTTACAATTTCTTGCTATTAGATCTTTAGTTGTGGATAAATCATAGGAGCAAAGAGAAGCCGGTATCATTTAGTAAACTTATAGACAAATAGGTACCACTAAAAAGATTACTTTCCAATAAGTACTATTTTTTACTTAAAAGACATAAAATCTCTTCTTTCTTTTCCTCTAATGTCACTCTCTCTCAATTGTTGTCACTTTTCCTTTCCTCTGTGCTTATCATTATTCTATCTCTTCCTCCTCCTCCTCCTCCACTTCCCCATGGCCTCCACCACCACCTCCTCCTCCTCCTCTCTCGACGGTTTCACCACCACCGCAACCATCTTGTCCCCTGCTCCGTCGCCTCCTTTGTCTCCCCAATCTACATATATCCGCCGTCACTTCATCATCATCATCTCCTCCTCCTTCAGATCTACTGTGTCGTCGTCAAACATTGCCCGCTGTACAACCACCTTCGCCGCCGACGCCTCCTTCTCTTCATTCGTTCTCATTTTTATCTTTTTCTTCCTCATCCTATTTTCAATTATCAATATCCTCATCCTCCTTCTTCAGATCTACTGTGTCGTCGTCAAACATTGCCCGCTGTATAACCACCTTCGCCGCCGACGCCTCCTCTTCATTCATTCTCCTTTTTATCTTTTTCTTCCTCATCCTATTTTCAATTATACACTTAATATCTCTTTTTTGTTTTGATCTATACATCTATTGTCCTTGTACAATCACTATTATCATCATTATCACTGCCTCCTCCTTTTTCTTATTTGAAAATGACATATCTACTGACCATAGATTGGAAAATAAATATACTGTCTGAATAATATATCTACCGTATATAAGTTTGAAAATAAAATGCATACTATCTAGAATATATTATTATACCTAGTGCATATAGGCCTGAAAATAAAATACATACTGTTTGGAATAATATACATATTATTTATAGTCGAAAATAAAACGCACACGCTGTGTGAAATGAAATACATGCTATTTACAAGTATAAAATGAAATATCGACTATACAATAAAATGAATACCCACTATTTACGATTTATAAATAAATAATAGATGTTTTTTTTTTTTTTGGAGCGGGCGCCCTGGGGGCGGGCGGGCGGCGAGAAATGAGATAATCAATTTTATTAAAAATATTATGTGAAAAATACGTATTGTTTATAATTCATAAATGAACTGTAGGTATCTGAGGTAGGTAAAGTGTGATCGATTTAAAAAAATATATTACGTAAAAATACCTACTATTTCTAACAGTAGTATTTGAGTCAGGGTGAGGATGGAATATGGAGCGGAGAGAGTGATAAATTTAAAAATATATATATTGTGTAAAAAATACCTACTATTTTTAATTTATAATTGAACAATATGTATCTGGGGCCGGAGTGAGATTGAGTTTGGGATGGTTGATATATTTTTTAATAAGAATATTATGCAAAAAATATTTATTGTTTGTAGTTCATACGTGAACAGTATGTATTTGGGGTAGGGGTATGGACAGTGTTAAGGTGAACGATAGATTTTCAAAAAATATTATGTAAAAAATAGTTATTGTTTGTAATTTATAAGTGAATAATAAGCATTTGGGGTGGGGATGAGGGTGGGAGAAGTGAAATATGTAAAAAAATAATAATGAAAAATATGTATATGGATAGATAGTAGGTATATCGAGTTAGAATATAATTGGTATTAAAATAAAATATTTTTTTAAAAAAAGATAGGTAAAATTGATATTAATATAATATAATTTTAAAAAGTGGTATCTATTTGTTCATAACTTTTTTTTTTGAATGAATTTTCTTGTTCACAAAGTTTCAATTTAATATCTCAATATCATAAACCCTAAATCATAATGGGTAAATGATATTTTATTCAAAAGAAAATTGTGTTATTAACATTGCGAAATCCAACCAAGTAATTAAATTAAACGAAGTCTTCTTTCCCCAATCATGTGTTCCTTTTTTTCCCCCTGAAATTCCATATATTGAATAAAATCAAACTACAAGTAAAGAAAGAAATCTTCCGGAGCCGAACTAATTTATTACAATGAAGCGCATAAAAATAATTGAAAAATACAGGACATAAATTGAAAACCTAGCGAAATATATGTATTCCATCGAACCATATGTGATAAAATATGTTCTAGATTACTATCATCGAGAATGATTGGCCAAAAATGGAAGGTTACATACCATTCCTCCTTTAAAAGTTTGAGAAGATCCTCATAAATTTTATTAAGTCTCATACTTCCATGACACTTTATTATATATTGATATATAAAATATTATTTTAATAAACGAAATTTTTATTAATTTCACTTTAATACTAAAGTTATTATCGAAAAATATTAAAATTATTATAAAAAATACTAAAATTATTATCAAAAATATTAAAATTATTATCAAAAATCCTAATATAGAAACGTAAAATATTTATTTGACTGAAATAAAAATTTTCCTCAAGGGACACATTAAAGTGTCTTTTTCTCGACTTTATAAATCCTTGCACGAAAAAAAAAAGCCTTCAATAATGAATGTCCAAAATTAGAGAAAAAAGTCTCGTAAGAATAGATATACCCAAATTGATAGATCCTAAAAAAGGAAAATCGAACCCCACGAAGAAATTTTTATTCTAAAAATAAAATTCCACGAAAGTATCTCTTTCTTGAAAACATAATAATGAAAGAGAAAAAAATCCGGGGAGAGTTCTTTAAAATTATAGAAAACTCTTTCCGAAACGAGAAAAATTATATATGAAGGCAAGGTTTTGTCTAGAGGATAGAGAAAAGAGAATAAAACTATGTCTTGTGATCATTATGCGGGGTAATCAGAATAGATGGATGAATAAATAAATTTAATTTTGAGAAATCATCTAAGGTGTATTGCCTACACACTTTCATGTGTTTTTGATTTATAGGTACATGACATCCGATAACTAGTGCGATGTAAAATTGAAAGTTTACTCTTTGGAGAAAAATTTTAAACTTAATACTCTCCCCGATTAAAAAAAAAAGTTACATTTGAAAAAAAAATTATTCAAAAAAAATTACATTTAAAATTTGTCTTTGTTATTTTTGAGATAAATTTAAAAATTTTCAGTTACAATTTTATAGATCTCGTCACAACAAATTTCATCAAAAAAACTTATAATTTATACATTTAATTCTTTGCCGAAAATGTAAAATTAATAATCATCAAAAGTCTAAATATTGCTATTTTGGTGGAAGGAAGGGAGTAGTACTCGCTTTCAAAAAAAAATTTATAATTTATACATTTAATTTTTTGTCAAAGATGCAAAATTAATAGTCGTCAAAAGTTAATTGCTACTATTTAATGTTGTTATTTTGGTGTCAAAAGTATAAATATTATTATTTAATGTTGTTATTTTGGTGGAACGGAGGGAATAGTACTCACTCCCGGTCTCTTAGTGTATCATTGCTATTTAAATCTTTGACTTGCGCTACTTTGAAAAATTTATACGCATGCTCAACATTTGTACACACCTGAGCATTAACCAAAATGTTTTACCCAACAATATTCCAACATTGTCATCCCGCAGAGATCCTGAATACAGGTAATGCACGGGGTATTTACCCTTTTAGCAACTTTTGCTGACAATGGTGCAAGATAATAACCCATACCCTTTTAGCTACTTATTATGCTGGTCACATGCCAACTCAAGATGCTACAAAAACAAGTACATAATTAAGCAACATACTTTCTTTCAGGAGGTTGGAGAAAGAAAACTAAAAGTAAGAAGCAACCACAAGTTCTTCACCAGAATCACATTTTTAGCTACTTGTACTGATAACACACAACGGGATGTTACCCTTCTAGCTACTTGTGTTGATCACATGCAAGCTAAGTCAGGAGTTTAAGATACTGTTAATACAACAAAGCAAGATATTTTCACAGGTTAGAGAAAGAAAAAAAAAGATGCATTCACAAGTTTTTTTTTACCAGCGTCACCATCAGAATAAAGCAAGATAAATTTAAATCTGGAGAAATGAAATCAGAACTTTTAAAAAAGTAAAAGATCCTGGATCCAATATCTGAGCAGTAGCCAATCGTGTTACTACCAAGTGAACGATTGGAAACCCACCAAATCAGTACCTACTAAATATAAAACAATGGTGTACACTTCTCATCTAATTTGACTTGGTAGCAGACAATCCACTTAATAAACATGGAGAATCTGCATTGAACATTTACAAGGTAATTGGGAGGAAGACGATCTCCACCATATTACTTAGCTACTCAACTAATAACTGTGCAGGACCTTGAAAATGATATTTACTGATCAGCAATTGCTGAGCCAGGAACATTTGAACTCTGACTTTCTTTCTTATCCTTGTCAGTAGGTGGGGAGCCGCTCCCACTTCGAGATGTGGCTAATTCCTTAACTTCTGGGGTAGTAGAAGGAGGCGGCATCCCTTCTTCTATAGGAAGGGTTCTTTTTGAGCCATCCAAAGCAACACCGAGAACTATATTTTCTTCCAACACTGGTCTTGATGCAGGTGAATGAGTGTCTGGCAGTCTTTCTGCTTGTTTTATGTTTGAGGTGTATGGGTTAGCTTTATCACCAGAAGTTTCTGGTGAAGGAGATGAAAGATTGTCCACCATGGAGATCTTTTCAGTTCTTTCAAATCCTTCGTTTTTAAGTTGCTTCTTGTTAGAGCTGTTTCCCGTGTCATTATCAGGAACTGGGGTGTTTGAATCAGAGCTTGATACTTCTCCAGACTTGGAATTTATGTTGGTGACCGACTTTGACAATATCCCTGCTGATTTATCACCTGGTTTGGTGTCAGATTTATGGCCCTTTTTGGGATCAGGATTTGGAACATCACTAAGCTTGGAATTTGCTTTTGGGTCAGATAATGATGCTTCTCTTCCCTTAAAGTCAGAGTTCGTTTTTTCTTTGGTTTTAGTGTCAGATGTTCCAGCCCTTGTATCAACCTGACTGTCAGAGGCTGGCCGAGCAACAGTTTTTCCATCTTGCTCTCCATTTGTGCGTGTTGGCCGAGTTTGAGATTTTGTTCTATCTTCTCCATTGATTTTGTATGATGGCTCAATTAAAAGCAGTGGACGATTTGCAGATGCTCTACCACGAGTGAAGGTAGAATCAGCAAATGGCATACTATCCAAATCAGCATCACTATATATTTTCTGAACGGTACGGATGGGAGTAGCAAGCCGAGCCCTATGATGACTAATGACCCTGAGGAGGTCAAGCAGTATAGCTTCCTGGTTCAAAAAATTCAAATGTAATTTTCAGACATAATTGAGACACCCTAGACAGCAGTTATATTGGTATGACATTCTACAATCAAATTCAAAAGCCCAAAGATTGAACAAAATTAAAAGAAGTATCCTTCTAAATGATTCAAAAATATGGGGATGAAGGGAAAAATCAAATTAATCATGGCTGCCAAAGTTCACCTCATCACTAACTGTGAAGTTCAATAAATAATCAAGAATAATTCACATATACTGATTAGTGAAGGTAAAAACTTGCAGAAAACTATGATTAACAAAGAGCAAACAGACTTAGATATGCCCATATTTCACACCCCATCCATTGACATTTCACTTGTTTCTTCAGAAGAATCGCGTGTGCATTTGGTTCCTCAGAAGAACCATGTGTGCAACATCCTAAACTCAGAATTAATGTGATTATTTAATCACAAAAAAAATAGTTACTGTTGATCATCTAATAAATTGATGTCATAAATTTGAACTTTAGGATTTCAGCAATTGGCTAGGAACAAATGGGACGGTTTTGTGGAATGAATGGTACGAGTAAAAAGGATAACAGTGACATGTGTCAACTTGACAGGTTCATCTGAATGGTTAACTGATCTGTGCTTCGCTTGTGGTTTCAATACATTATATTTGATATCTAAAAGGAGATCTGTAAAACAAAGTTTAAGTAGTTGTGTGACTGATGGTGTTGACAACCATCAGTCTGGTCCTGGTTCAGATGGTTCAAGTATTTTGTTCAATGTGGTGTCTGTGTCAAGTCTGTGTCTATCCACTGTAAATAACTTGGTTATGCTTGGCTTGATGGTCAAGTCCTCACTTTTTGAATGCTTGATCACCAGTTCAAATCATGAATGAGGGCGTCTGTTCTGTTAATAGAAGTATGACAACATGCTGTGTACTAACCCGCCCCCCGATCCTAAATACAACCGGTATGTATATACATGAATGTGTGTTTGTGTGCAATTGTGCATTCAAGTTGCATTATATGTTCAAACATAGCTAATACATTTTCCCAAATATAGCAATAAACACGTAGGCTAAAGTGGATCATGTCCGATTGCATTAGAGTGGAACTGCAAGGGAGAAATAGTATTGAATGCACAATTGCACACAAACACACATTCATGTATATACATACAGGTTCAAACATAACTAATACATTTTCCCAAATATAGCAATAAACACGAAGGCTAAAGTGGATCATGTCAATTTGCATTAGAGTGGAACTGTAAGGGAGAAATAGTACTCTTACCTTGACGCACAAGTACTCTTCAAAATGTGTGGTCTTAACAAAGCACGATATCAAGATCTGCAACATTTTTGGAGAATAATCAGACTAAACTTTGACAAGTAAAACATAAACTGATAAACATTAATATAACAGCTTTTGCACCTTATTCTTAAACATCAGAACAACTTAAAGTGATGGAGCACTGAATATTTCTATACTGGCACAAAGAGAAGTAGAAAATAATCTTAATTTTGCTCAAGCACTTAACATCCAGTCAACTAGTAAAAATGTATTTTGTTTTTTCTTGTACTTTGCTCCTACTGCTTTGGTGTCTGTAAAAACAAGGAAGCCCCAAAAAGTTGTATAAAATTAAAAACATGAAACTGAATAAAAAGTGCATGAAATGAGAACTTTAATTTCATTTTTTATTATTTTGGTCTGAGGCATACAGGTTTTATGAAGATCAATATATTACCATTTGGATTTTATACACCATAAGCAACAGTTGTCATGGCCTTCTTATTTATATAGGTGAAGTCATTTCAATTTTGCCTGCCTGCTTTGTCTTATAATATCATTCCTAGATAAATTTCATCTTATATATTTCGACAGTTCAGTCAAATGGATGCAACCCATATGCATGTATTAACAAATCCTTCTACAGTTCTCTTCTGAACTCCTTTATCATGAATATCCCTCATTTATTTTCAGAAAACAGAACCCACCCTATAAGAGAGAAAAGGAAAAGATTCTGCTACTTTCCTTAAAAAATGATACCTTATCGGTCTTTGTAGTGGATTGAATTAGTTAGTTAAGTAACGGAGAAGTAAGGATAAATAGTGAGTAATACACAGTCGTGAATCCTGATCCATAACAGTAGGTAATTGCAGAGATTGAAGGAAGAAATCAGAGATTTAGAGGAGAGAGAAAGTTAGACACAGAGGATAGAGAAAGAAGATACTACAAAGGTAGACAGAGAGAGAAGTAGAATCTTGTGGACTTCTATTCACTCATTTCATGAGAAAATAATACATCATTTAGCTATTTATAGGCACACCGCCACTACAAGACTTATTCATACATACTCGGGCCACGCAATACAAACACAACAAATAAGGTAATAACACAGCACATTCACACAATACTTGTACAAAGTAGTTGTAACTAGGCTATCCTGAGATACACCCATATTACAATAAAAGAGTTAAATTTCACTTTTGGCCTAGTATACTTGCAAAATCTTAAAATTCAAATTATATATGTGTTTCATTGATTTTGATTCATACAAAGACTACTATTGTAAACTATGTTGAAAGAAAGTAAAACTCAAGTACTTCAAATTTTCTTCAAGATTTACATCACAAGTTCGACGACTTGAATCTTGGGTTTCCATAATTTTATTGCAATCAAACTGAAATGCTAACTCACATGGGGAATGCAAGCAAAGAATGAAGAGGACAATCTTTATATTTATTAGAAATGAGAAAACGAATGTAATAAGATGCAAATAATGATTATTTGTTTATGGGTCCAGTAAGTAGGAATATAGCATATTATTTACAGTTTTAGGCACAATAGCAATGAGGTTTTATTTCATTATTACTAGAGATTGTTCCCTGTAAATAATGATGTATTTAGTACCTTGAGATTAGACTTTAATGAATTAAAATTGAGAGTTTCTCTTTTAACCTTGGAGGTTTCTTCTTCCAAAAGTTAAACGAAGAGTTGCTATAATGAAAAACCCTAGTCATCCCTACCGTGGAGGTTCAGATTATTAGTTTTCTAAATTTTCTTTCAAATATTTCAAATCAATAGTTCAATTTTCTATTTGGTCCTACATCAAACTACATCAAAAGCAGAAACTAATCGATCTCCGTTAGATCAGAAGCGGAAGCTGAATCAGTTGCAGGCTATAACCTAGAATATGCGCAGGATGTGATCCTTAATAGTTCATTGTTCGCGGAAGCCCATAACGTAAGTATTCTGCTTTAGAGTGTGGACGGATATCATTTTACCTTTTTGTTAAATGTACATATCATAGTCTGTATACTTTTATCATTATATCTACAGGCTCACCCTCTCAAAATCTAATGTTTCTTCTATAATTCCCCAAATTTATCTACACAAAGCCTATTTCTCCGTATGTTTGTTAATTAGTTGTAGACATGTTTGTTACGGCGGCCTGACGAGTCGTGGTGTTAGCCAACTTGCCCAGATGCCTAGGCAATAAGACGCCTTCATGGCAATAAGTCGTTAATATATAATACACAACAAACATATTAGAAGTTAATATCTATACATACTAAAACAAAAGAAGATGTGAAAATATACATTTTTTAAATTTATACGGATTAAATCATATAAAAAATTAGCATAATTAGATATTTATTATATTTAATTTGATAATCTATATAATAAAAGTCTTGTATTATCAATAAAGATAATATATTGTTGTGTGTTTGTTCTTTGAATGTAATATAGTTTAATACTATAGCCTATGTAGAAGGCGAAGATCGGCCTATCTTGGTATTAGGATCGTATCTTCTATTACTTCTCATACATAGCTAAATCAAGAGTCTTTTCCTATATTTCTGTATATAGTGGCATATCCGCTTATAGAGTGCTATAATTAGATACTTACAAATGGTGGTTGCCCCATAAAATGGGAATTGTCTTGCTTACTTGTATGTGCGTCGTTATTGGTGAAAAGCAATATGAAGGAAAAAGATACGTACAAAACCATGGTGAGATAGATAATCGAGGCGATTCTCTACGGCGTGCACTGAACAACACCAGGACGCCTTGATAACAATGGTTGTAGATATATTATGAATTGACTAGTCCAATAGCAACTAATATGCACCTACACAATTCATGAATGCTGAATGTCATTAGTTCATTATAGTACAATTGATGATCGAGAATTGTGTCGCTGAAAATCCTTAGTCAAACCTTATTACTAACATCTCATGGAACTTCCGTCACTGACCCCCTTCTACTACCCTTCAATCCCATCTTGAAATTATTATACACCTTACTTCAGTCCAACCTTATTTGTTATACATCTGTTCTGTCCAAATATCCATAATCCAACTAATACACAAGATGACAAGATATATCAGGGTTTTTGGCTTCTGCTGACGGCCATTCCAGTTTATACTCCACATTCACTGTTCTCGCATTCAATATGTTTATCGCATCAATGATCCTCGAAGCTTATGAGTTCCAGTATGCTAATTAAATGCATCACAGAACCATATTACAAACCTAACCTCATAGTTGAGACACAATGAGAGAACATTTTAAGGCATCTCAAATCAAATTAAAGTTTACAAAAGTTTTTTCAGAAACTATCATGTAGAGCAAGACACGTAAACCACATCGCGTTTTTCACTACCACTCCATATTCACGACTGTGCAATTTGGAGAAAGAAGCTTACAAGTAGTAATTACTGCGTCTGAAGTTATCATAACTTGTACTAAAATCCCATGGTAAAAACATCGCTGAAGTTTCAGATCTTTCATTTGTATTCAGTATCTAGCTAGTAAAGTTCGAATGCCCTGTTTATTATGGGGACCATAAGTGGAAGTCCAAGAAGAAACCTTACAATTTTCTGATATGTTCTACTTTGGAGAGGTTTGAAATTTGAACCTCCTTTTCATTTAAGGTACTAGTGGGGATTTAAAAAATTTATTCCTTCCCTGTTCAAATTATAGAATCATGCCCATGTAAAAGACAAGAAATACACCAGCTACTGTTCTTGAATTTAAAAAAATGAGGGAGTATATATTAATTTTTGTATTCTCCATATATACCCCACATGTTGGAGAAATTCTTTGAATTTTACTATTTGTGCAGTAGGAAAACATGAGTATTAGTGGATTTTTGCAGCTGAGTTCACTTACATTTTAATTTTTCATGATAAAATTATTTGTTCCATATTTTCTTCCCACATCAAACCTTTATTGTAAATATTTTATTTTGTTGATAACAAGATTTTCCTACGACATTTGCTAATAAAAGGATATATACTTATTTAAACCACCATTTACTTCTTGGGTTCCATAAATTTGGATGCTGAAAAATCATGTACTAGTCCACATGCTTGTGTACTTAAATTTTATTTGTTTTACACAAAAGGTTGCTTTCCCAATTTCTCTTTTTCTTTTCGACACAAGAAATAGGCTGACAACAATTTCTATTCCATGTATGAGTTCATTTACTATACATTGCAGGCTTGTGTAAAAATCATATAAACTTATTGAATACAATGGCAAATTCCTTTATACTACTAAATACTCCAAATAATTATAGTTCTTGACTTAGGGTAAAGCAAAGCTATTCTAGAATATTTAGCCAAAAAAAAAAAGGTATTCTAGAATATAAATCAGTCAATCAGAAGCAATGAATTAGATTTAGACTAACCAGAAGTGCCTGGTTTTCAGGATTGACATTCTCCAAAAACACTCTTCTGTGCAGCTGCTTCTGTTCTACTTGAGGATTCTTTGCCAACACTTTCCGCATATCAGCTACAATATTCTGGAGAGTTGACAGGCACCAACTTTATATGACTGAAATCATGGGAAAATACTTTTAAAAAATTGTAATTGATTGACAACCAGATAATTTAGATACATTAATTTTGTTGACGTCCAAGTGACTGATGGCCAAATGGGTTTTGATACGCCAATGAGACTTTTGTGTGAGATTCCTCACAACATTCATAGTAAACTTGTGATTTGGGATGTGAACAGCTTCACGGTCTTCTCCTCTTATTATAGTTGGTGACCACCACCCTACATGCTGCATGATATAACCACGTTCACATGAGAAAAGACCTTTGAGCAAAGAAGACTTAAAAAATCTTGCGACTATTTTGGAGCACTCAACTTATCTGTGTGCACTATTCTTTTAAACATAATTCAAGTCATCATAAAAGAAGAGAATAAAAAGTATGTGAAGGTATACGTTGAAAAAGTCATATTATGTCTGGTTCTAAATTGTTATCAAACTTTTTCTACGTACCTCAACAGTACCAGAAACATCATAGCCTTCGATCTTTGTTTGAACCCATTCGTTAACAATGAAAGGCCTAGTTGCATGAATCATCACACTTGAAAGGAAATTTGTAAAAATCTGACATATAGGGAAGTTAATAAGCACTCTAATTAACAATAGCTATACCACTGAAAGAGGGAGATGTTTGCGTGTTGGGAAGATGGATGTTGAAAAACACTATAAAGCATGCAAGTATTTAAGAAAATTTGAAACTAGTTACAGTTAAAGCAATAGAAATATAAATCCCACCTCACGACCAGCAAGTGTTAGGAGGACTGTCCCAAGACCTCCTGCAGTAAGCCATTTCTGAGTAGAAAAACCTAGTAACTCCATGAACAATGATACAGCAGCAACCCATACTGCAGTGTATACAGCTTTGCCAGCAAATTGGAAGCCCATCTGCCGATGCAAGAAAACATTATTTAAAAGAATGTATATAATTGAGTGTACTACAACTGGAAAGCATCTTAAGATAAAAAACTATTTAAATCGACAAAGTACTAAAGATGGAATATAAGTGCAAAATATAAGATGATACTGGAGAAAGATTCAACTGAAAGCACTACTGATGTACCAAACGGTGTCAACAGTATTAAGGAAATATAAACTTTTAACTGCCGTATGACTGAAGATTACAATGAACCACAAGATCCTTGTATGTTCTCTAGTTTCCTAGTCCAAAACTTGAAGCCATATAGCATATTCTGGGAGAACATAAAACACTTAACTTGGCCTATGGTAGAGGAGACACCAAGGGTGGCATGTCAAGACCTACACGCTAAAATGTGTATATATACATACTATATACATACATAGATACACACACATATAGACAAAATAAGAGAATAATTCAGTTGGGAAACTCCCGAGAAGGAACCGGAAGTGCTTTAAGCAGGAGACCTCAAAAAGAATGCAGTCCATATGATTACTGAGCTATTATTACGGTTAAATTGCAATTACAACTGAGAATCCAGACATACTTTTTCATAATTCATTTTATGTAATTAGTTTTCTAAGAAGCCAGCAACGAATAATTTTACTTCATTTATGTGAAATAAAAGTCATTCCAGATGAGATTTACACTAATCCAAAAAGGCGTTCTTTATCAGCATAATTGAATGGATGATATTTAGGTTAAATGGCCAAATTGAAATCCATATGGGGATTATGGTCCTCTATGAGCATGGCAGTATGTTCATTTACTAGCTGCCTGCTGGCTTGTTCATTAGGTTGATGATGATTTGATGAACCAGCAAGCTACAGTGTTTAACCATCAAGGTATCACTCCTACTGAATCTATATTATACTACAAACAGCCAGCAAACTTGTAAATAATCTTTCCTGAGGAATGAGGGATGTAGGAATATTCGAATAATTAGGATCTGCTCACTTGAGCATTGGAAAATCTTCTATATATCAGATAGATCAGGAAAACAGAAGCAGCAGGCACAACTAAATTTTCAGTGCAAAGCTGTATCAACAATATTGCTAATACATAATACTACACAAAAGTAAAACAGATCAGAAGCATGAGTACATAAAATAGTACATACATTTCTTGTATCAGCAGGATCATTCGTCTCCATAAAAAATTTCTGTGTTTGTTGAATGACACTGAAGAATCAACAAAGCAACTCAATTATCACAAAAGCCTGACTAAAAGGACTTCTCGGTTCATGATCCTACAAGATCTCCCGATAATACAAAAATAGATCTTTGATGACATTACAAGGGGAAAAGGGAAGGAGAGCGGCTATAGATACTGAAACATGATAAACCTTCCAAAAATTTGACTGATCTGATACAACTTGTAATAATTGGAGTCGTTAGATTAAGTTGATACCAATGAAGAAATATAACTGCATAAGTAGTTTGGAACATCTAATGTACAGTTGACTGATGATCTCATCAAATAGTTGATGATAGAATATGGACAGAAACTGCAATTACCTTGATAAACAATATGCAAATGCTAGTACGGTCGACAGGGATCTAACAAAATTTAAGAGCCGCTGCTTAACAATTTCACTAGCTACTGAAGGCATGACCACAGGATCCAATGTTCTACAAGAAAAGATGTTTAAATTAAACCTAGAAAAAAATATAATCGTTTTCAAATCCTAATTTAAGTAAGTGCCTCAGCAAGACCTGCAGATGAGTATTGCTCCGGTCCAAAGCAAAAGAGGTTGAAGATATGATGTCGTAACATAATTTGCGCTACTCTTTTTCCAACTGCTATCATTTTTCTGTGATAAAACATGCAATGTAATCTATCAGAACCCAAGGATGTTAGAGGCTATTCAATATGTGGAGAAATAATGAAAACAAAAAAAGAGTATTAAAAAGAGGATATGAACAGTGCCCTTACATGAAGGAATATGTTTCTGCTTAGACGGATTAAAGGTCCAAGGCCCCATACAGCAAAAAGTACGACAGCAACTGCAGGAACCAATTTTAGTACAACAGGTTTACCTTGGAAAGCACTGAAAGACCTGCATTATATAAAAATGTTGTCTAAAATAAATATCAAGAACAGAAGCACAAATAACATGTCTAAAAATAAGTGCAACTTTGATTATCTTCCATTTGGTTGGACATGAGATGAAAATAGTGGAATCATTTAGTTCCCAGAAACAACACAAGCATGCAGCTTAATTTATAACAGAGTATAAATAATTTTTCTTCATTTATGTCTTGACAGAATGGTTCTTATGTACGAGATGGTGTCTGATGTCTTCTATTTGGGACCTTTTATAATCACAACTTCAAAAAGGAACATGTCAACAGAAAATGAAAAATACATCCAAATTAACTCAGAGGCATGCTTGATTCAGGACTACGGACAGAGATCCGGATACATTTCACATGGCCTTACTCAGTTGTGAAGCTACTCTGACATCATCACTTAAGTTCAGTTCATGTAAAAAGGGAAAGGTCAATTTAATCAAAACATATATACGTTCGGATAGACAGGATACATAATTGATGCATCTCTTCTGAATTTCTGGTTAAGAAATAATAATATATTGTTGTAAGAAAGTAATCACATCACATTTAATTTCCATCTCTTGTGTACCACATGCATTTTAAGAAAGTTACTGCAATTTAATTGAGGTCACAATACACCTTAAACAATAGAGTCAGCTCTATTAGAGATCACAAAGAATGTCCATTCTATATAGGAACAGGATGATACTGAACTTTCTGGGATAGGTATGGACAAATATAAGTCAGCACAACACTTGTTTATTATGTAAAAACATGAAAAGGTACAGCAGACAAACAGATATGAGTTTGTAATTTACTAAAGAGAAGGATCACCTTGTCAATTCTACAGCAGCATTTTTTAAACTAGAAATGTGGATGGGGTTGCCTGAATTCAAAGAAGAATGGCACTTGAAGAGATTATATCGATGAGGAACTGCTCGTATTGGCCTTTGTAGTTTATCTGAAAGATGGATACTCCAAGAATCCTGCCGCTGGAGATGTATCAAAAGAACATGTGTGAAGCTCTATAACTATTACAAATTAAATGTGCTTGCTAGAGATGCTTAAGCTTGAAGCTCTGGTAGGAGTTGACAACGATGCCAAGGTTGTCAACTTAAACAGTAACATTCAGTGGTTTATAACAAAGAAATCAACCACAACAGGTCTGCTTATAATATATTTGAAAATAATACTAATAAATTAAAATTAAGCTTCCTAAATGGAACAGTAACAAAGCAACATTACCGTGCAAAGAACAAAAGGTAATAGGCAATCCAGAAAACAGTTAAGGATGAAAGAAAATTAATATTCATGTTAAACTAGATCTCCCACAGTTTTACAACCCTGACAAACATCCAAATACTTTTTGGCAGTAGTGACTGTGCTGTGATGCTCAATCAGATAGACTACAAAAATAAGATGAAAGTCCAGAAGAAGATCGAGTACAGAGACTGGGAAAAAAATTGATACTCCACAGTAAATCAGGAATTATTTATAAAAAGACAATCTATGCCATGTAAACAGAAGTCTCCTTTTCAATTTAACAATCAAAAACTGTGAGAAAATAAAGTAGCAAATTAGCAATTAATAAAGCTACATACAAAAAAAGCTTCCTACAGTTGGCTAAGTAGAAAGGCATAAAGCCTTCAGTAACCTTAGTTTGCACTAGACCAATCTGAAAAGAGTCAAAGAGAAGCTACAGCCATACTAATATCGCAGATGCACACAAACATATTAAATCAAAGAGAAACGTACCAAAGAAAGCGTCGAGATATTTGTGCCCAAGAAATGTAATCTGCCACTAGCTGCCCAACTCTGACATTTAAAAACATTCCAGTGTCAGCAAAGCTAAACGAGATTAAAAGGTTGGTAAGTGAGAAAGTGTTCGGATAAAATATTTTTGGTACCCGGAACCGTCTATTCTGCTGATGTTCCTTACATATTCCCAATTCATGGGACAACTGGAAAGTGGCAGCAGCAGCCATCATCAAATAAAACAGAGAACTTTTAAGAAAACTCCAGGTAGCATAAGATGATAATATCACCCATATTTAATCATCAACAAGTGAAAACGACATCGGTTAATTCTCTGATACTCTCTTGCCCCTGCAACCTCCTACAGAAAGAGGTTCGGTGATTAGCAATCCAAACAACGGAACTTATATATTATACCATTTTTCCAAAGGGAATGTTCAAGGGCATACAGGAAACATCTGAAAAACATCAATCAAGTCCAGTAAAAAAATAAAACAAATTAACAATGCCCCAGATCAATTGAACCTCAACCCATCAACCCAACAGTAAACCTTCTTCTTCTTCGAATCCCCAAATTCCCCCAAAACCTCAAATTCCCCAAAATATAAAGTAGATATACAAGTAAATTAACATACTCGGTAGCAGTATGCGTTCTTTTTTCTATCACAGGGCAATTCCAAATTTCCCATATATCATACATGTGAGTAGCATAAATTGCAGAATCAAGGGGAAAATGTAGAGCAAAAGGACGAAGTTATATACCTGGACGCAGACGGATTGCGAGGAAGAAGTTGAGGTTCGGGGCAAAAAATGGATATAGTGTTGTCACAAATTACGAGAAAGGGATAATATCAGAAAAATTGTTGATCAGATTGTCACAAATTGAGAGGGTTTTGAGAAAGAACTTTGATTTTGACCGGTGTTGCCGCCGGCTATTGCCTAATGTTCAACACTATTTGCCTTGTAGAGTTTGTCTAGTGGCCACATTTTTTCGGAATATGCTTCATCATTTTATACTCATCTTCCCAAAAAAATAAAAAAAAAAATGGAGTAATTCATAAAAAAAATTATTTACTTTTTTTTTGGTAGAATTCATAAAAGTTTTTTTTTTTAAAATATTGTGGCATTTAGAAAACGCAAACACCACCCCACTTTTTTAACAAGGTATTAAAGGAAGGGGGTTGCCATCAAGACCTTCCCTTCCATATGGGGGAAAATACAAAAAGTTTTTTTTTTTTTTGGTAGAATAAGAAATTACGTAGAAATAAAAAATAAAATCCTTATCAGACTTGAATTTTCGAATTTGCCACAGCTTAAAAACTCCACAATATTCTCGAAGCGAAAATTGAATGAGATAATTCTAAGTCCAGTTTACTCTATAGAATGAAATTTTCAATAAAGTACTTTCTAATTGTTCCATTCAAGTGATATCTTTTAATTTATTGCCAAAATTAACCTTTATACTTTTCTTTTCAATAGCAGGTTCTCATCATATTCATCTTCGCCATCATATTACCCCATCATCGACACCATCATACCACCACCACCACCATCCTCCGGCGTCACCACCACCTACCATCTGAAACAAATTAACAGTTCTAAACTTAAAAATTTACAGATGTAAACATCGACGCCATCCACCGGCCTCCTTCATTGTCGTCGGTCTCCTCTGCTGTGACTGACCACCGCCGAGTCCCTCCATCGTCGCTGACATGCTCTCCATCTTCATGTCATTCTACATGTTCATATCTACTTTAGTCGCCTCATCCTCCCCCTGTCTTTCATCTTCTGCTATAATTCATCTGACACTTTCTCTTTCTCTCCTTTTTTCGTCTTTCAGATCTTTGAATCTATTTCTGCAAATACTAACATTAAGGAAGCAGTATTATGGCCGTCAATTATGTACCACTCACTCATCTTCACCACCAAACCCACCATTATTGTTATCTGATCATCCACCGGATCTATAGATATCAAAATATATTTCGTTCTAATTTAACCATTACATAAACAGATATGAAAACATTATCATTTTACTCTAATAAATTATTTTTTATTATTTTTTTATTATTTGTGGGTTATTACTTCTTTATTATTATTTCTCTGATAATGTTCTTATTTTGTAAAATCAAATACATTTTTGATTTAAAATAAGTCGACTAAGATATAATTTTACAAATTAAAATTGACAAAAAAATTTATATTACTACTATTCATGTATGCATTTTTGATTTAAAATAAGTCGACTAAGATATAATTTTACAAATTAAAATTGACAAAAAAATTTATATTACTACTATTCATGTATGCTTCTTTGTTATTGTTACTATTGTCTGTTATAAAACAAGGAGATGACAAATGGAAGGAGGAGAAGGAAGAGAAAATGATTGAAAATATTTTTTGAGATGGTTGTCACTGCTACTATGTTACTAATGTATGTTATAAACAAGTCGTGGATATCAGTGGTGATAAAAGGTATTGGTTGTGATCTGGAGATGACAAACAAAACGAGGAGAATAAAGAGAACATGGTTGAAATTGAAAGAGAAGAAGAGAAAGAGAGTCGGTATAGAAAAAAGAAACACTATTTCTTTAGTGCGGTGAAAAAGTTATAGCACTATTAGCATTGTTTCTATAATTTTTATTGATTAGATATCATTCTTTCAAACAGTAATATTAAATAAATAGTAACATAAAAACAATAATTTCAAATATAAATAGTAATTGTTGATGAAAATATAAGGTAATATACTTATAATAGATATATACTTGAGATGAATTGGGATTGACCTGTTAAGAATGATGATGTGATTGATAATTCAATGTTGATAAATTAATTTCAGTATTCTTATCAGAGTTTTGCAGCTATAACCTTGTAAATCGCAATGAAACAAACGAAACATGTTGCGAATTTTAATTTCACTTTGTTAAGAATCACATTAGTCGAGCAGTTTGAGATTTTTTTTTTGTTCTAAAATATACTAGTTTCTAAACTCAAACCCGTGTTATGCCCTAGTAAATAATTTTTAAATATTTTCTTAAGAATTTAGTAGTTGTGATATAATTAATATATATTAAACAATTAAAAGTTGTTGAAATTTAAAAATCTAAAGAATCTTATTGTTTCTATGATTATTACATGATAGATAAAGATTAAATTATATGTATATATATATATATATATATATATATATATAATTTAATAAATTTAGTTAGTTTGTACCAATTATTTGTTAGGATTTGTAATATTTGTTTTTATTTCTTTTGACAAATGTGTTTTCTAAAGTCGATTAAGAATTGTAATATGAAGATGTAGTTTTCTTAATAATAGTTCTTTTCGAATTTGACTTTGATGATAAATATAACAATATAGATTCTTTTTAAAATCGACTTTGGTTTTGTGACTTTGGTATTTTTCAAAGACAATTGTTGGAATTTTTGTTTTTTGTTTATATAACTGATTTAGTAAATGACTGTTGGAAAAATCAAATTGACAAAAAAATATTTATGCATCTAGATCTCTGTTATTAGAAAAGGTAAGAGTATGTAAAAATACTTTTTATTCGTATTTCTATACGAAGTTGAGTATTCTCTTTATACTAAATGTGTTATTTATTAATTTGACATGACTCTAAATTAGTCATATGATTATTTTTTATGAAAAATAAAGAGGTTGGGTTAGCTAATTGTAATTATTATGAGCGTAAGGGTTTTAAATAATTACTTTTTCTGTAAAAATTATAAAATGTATAGAATAAAAGTACGACAAACAAATATTAATATTACAAATTAAAATGATTAATACGCGCTAGATTTTGCATAAAAGTATGTATCGTTATAATCAAGACACTGGTTCATAAACAAACATAATACAATATAAATTTGCACAACACATGATGACAAATGTGAAATTTTTCAAAATATACAATAACTAATGTTTAAGTTATTGGCGTGACATTTTTTTATTTGAATAATTGATATATTAATTTATAAGAATCATTCAATATTGAGTCAATAGAAAGTTAAATTGTCTTAGGCACTTTTAATAAAGTAATTCTAATCAAAATTGTCCTTATATATTAATTTATAAAACTCATTGTAACCCAAAATTAGGGGTGAAACTACTAAGTTTATACATATAGCGATGACGATGAAGCTATGAAACGAGAAGAACTAACAAAATTTTAAGGATGATAAAAAATTGACAAACCTATGATAAAATTGAGAGTTTTACTTGGCGTTGAATACTTCAAAATTTTAGATGATTAAAATGGAATTTTACTCCTAAATGGAGACTAATCTTAGATAACTTATATTTTAAAATGTTGACAAGTCCATTAGTTATTGATGGAATAATAAGTAATATTTAATATCAACATACTATATATGGTTAACATATGATATTTGTTGAAATTATTAATGAATCTGCTAAAATTACTAACAATTATTAACAGCGAAGCATGTATAACACTTTTAAATTATAACTTTAATGTAATTTTCTATTAAATAATCTCTAACACAAATTAAAAATTGACCATCAAACATTTTGCAATGTGATTCAACTTTCAACATTTCTTTTCTTTGTACAAAATAAGTGAACTCAATTTTATCATTAACATGATGAGATATAGTTTATCTATTACAAAAAAAAAAAAGTACAATTAAATAATAAGATTCATTTTTGTTTTATAGATGAAGAGGAATTTTCATGAGTTAATTAGAATCCTAGTAATGACAATGTTGAATATTATCATTTGCCTAGATAACCAAATCGGCTATAACAGAGGTTGTTATTGTGCAGTTCGTTTTTCGTTTCTTAAACTTGTTATGTTCACATACATACTTTGGTGTGAGTATGAAGGAGCCAAAACAATAATCCTTGACTATTGTGTCTATTACGTAAACACTCCTACGACAATTGTCAGCTCATAAGGTGATTCAATGTGCAATATGTTTTGGATGTAATGTTGGTTTTATATAACATCTTTGCTATTGTCCAACAGGTGGGCAATTTTCGTATGCATAATGATGTCGATCAAATTTTTAAGTTTGATGCCACATATTTGACTGTTCCTTTGTCACAACGTTCGTTGTTGTAAAAGTATATCGCTTCGACAAAGTATATTTCTTCTAGGTGAAGGAGGGCTGATAATTCCTCTAAAAATGATCTTCGATGGCCGTTGTAGGGAAGTTATGCTAGAAGTAATGTTGAGCTTGATCGTACCTTTTATAGGAAAGTTCGTTAAGTTCACTAAAGCACTTTCAAATGATGATGTGACATGTATTCTTCAAAGGGACGTCTATTGTCATTGCACAAATCGTCAGCATGTTCATTATTCTACGAAGATGACATGTAGCGAGGTTGTCTCATGTGAATAAATTTATAAGAATCCTTATTATGTGTGCAACAAAATGATGCCATGGTGTAGGACCATAACCTATCAAGATTTTTGTGAGGGTCCCAAAATTTCCCTAACAGACTTGGACACCGTTATAATTGAAAACATAGAAGAATACAAACCAAGAATGTGTAACATAAATATAAAGAATTAAGTATTTGTTTACGTCATTCTACATAAAATCTTTAGCAGAAGTTTAATGAGTGGCCTACATGTCTTACTATCCAAAAATAATTTTTAAATCTTTGCACCTCATTTGTCCCCTAAAAGTTATCAATAACAATACGAGCTAAAAATATTCATCACAACATTTTCTTTTCCCCTTGCTTAATAGTTTGGCCTTCTCACCGTAAATAGTAAAACATTTAACAATAACAACATGAACCATTCACGCTCACAAGTATATATTCATAAGTGTGAGTCTCGAAAGAAAACATATAGAGTGTAACTATTTGTGAGGTTTGACGGGAATCAATGCTGACACCTAAGGGGGATTTGATAATAACTTTCCATCGACAATGAAAGGGAGGTCAAAACCTCTTTCTTTAAACAATATTAGAGTCCATCACATGCACCTTATCTTCATCATCTTTCTGCTTAGTGCACATGTCCTTAAGATTCATTATCAAACTTTACTCAGCGGGCCTAACTTACAAGAGCTCCACAATCCCATACTAGAGAGGCCCTCTAAAACAGAAGGAAAACGACAACATCCATTCATTGCATAATTAAATAAAAGTAATATGATAGACTCTTATTACAACACCAAATCTTAAATTCACAGCTAAAATCTAATCACATGTTACAAATTAAATATCTCCTTCAGTTCCTTGATGCACTTCTTCCCTTGATATGCTACCCATATCGAGATAAGCTGGACTTTAGTACTCGTCCAGCTTACCCTTCCCTTTGTCAGACGGTTTGACTTTCGATCTATATCCTATAAAATGTGAACATAATTAAAATGAGCGATTTACGCTCACCAAATATAAACACAAAAAGATATCTTAGAAAACACTAAGGGGCTGACTTTTCAGTATATGAAATTCGGCTAAGTAATGTTGACCCTTCTGGAGTTTATGATAATCAAATTGCAACCGTCTTTGAAGAAAGACACGACTGAGCCTATGTGTATCTATCTTTGGATAACCATTAGGGGACTAAAACTGTAATTTCACTAACCATATTGTATACAACCAGCCGGGTTATAACAACATGATCCCTCAGAGAGTCAACATACGTAGTCACTAAAGTAACATAGTTGGGTAATAGAACAAATTTGTACTTTCTCTTTTCTCTAGCTAACTATGTGGTGTGACATAGTAAAGGACATGTCATTCTCTTAGTTCTTACAGATATAACATTCAAGAATAAATCAAAATATCAAAGTTATAGTATATTTGTATATGATTAATTATCTTATGCTAGTAGAAATGTATAGCATAACATATACATTGATGGAAGCGATTAAAAATCTTACGCATATCATAAACAAAATATCGTGCATATTACTTGAATAAAAGAGGAGTGAGTATACACTTGCCTCGTTTGCAGTTAAAGTTAATACTTCTACTGACTGTTAACCTCTCATTTGAATATGAATACTTTTGTTAGATGCAACATGAAATGACTTGACTAAGTTATGTTATCATGCAAGTGCATATTATACTCATGATGTGCTTAAAGTACGCACATTGGATTAATGTATGTCATCTCGAACTTAAAGTAGTCTTTAGGGGTCTCGCATGGGTTTTCAATGACTTGCCGAGATTACTTCCCTCCTTCGATGCGATTTATGTTGATTGATCATCAATTAATTTAGTTGAATCTGTCTTAGATTACAAACACTGAGTATTGAGTCACGTACCAAAGTCAAATGTGACTGAGTATTGACTTGTAAGGACTAGAGTTTGGTATTTATCTAGCTCCTGATTTGGATTAATCATTCTTTAATTGTATTAGAATTTAATTAATTTATTTGGGAATTAAATAATTTATTATTTAATTAAGGTAATTTTCCCTTAATTAATCCTTATTATATGTAATTAGAAAGGGGGTAGTTAATCCATAGTTACCCTTTAATTGACATATGATCATCTCTTAAACCTCCCTTAATTACTCTTTAATTAATCTTAATTAGAGTGAGTAATTATTCTTAATTATTTATTAATTATTCTTAAATAATTACTTAATTCAGGTCACACTTAATTAAGGCAATTATCTTATCAATTAATTCTTTATCATCCTTTAATTATCCTCTAGTTAATCTTAATTATAGTGAATAATTATCCTTAATTAATAAGTAATTAATAATGAATTATTCTTTAAATAATTGCTTAAGTGTTTATTAACTAAGTTTAACTTAATTAGGGTTCAAACAAAAAAAAAAAAAAGAAATCATGTGACATCCTCCATTTTTGCTGTAAATGTCTAAAATACATAAAAAGATTCTTACATAAAAATTAATATACAAATTGATATCGTTAAACTTTACAAAAGATTATTCAACCTAGAGGATCAATTATTTTTAAATAAAAAGTCTAAAATATAAATAAATGTGTACAAATTGAGGTTTTTAAACTTTATAAGAGATATTCAACCTAAAGACCAATTATTCTTAAATAAAAAGTCTAAAATATAAATAAATGTGTACAAATTGAGGTTGTTAAACTTTATAAGAGATTGTTCAACCTAAAGACCAATTATTTGAATTTTGATGGTTCAAATATTGTCATATATCTATAACAGCAAGACCGTTTCACTTTTGGAAATAATTTTATTATTTAAATTTTATTACATCTCTTATTATCAAAATTAATGAAATCTTATCATAAATCTGGTTGTCATAATTAAAATTCAACTAGTGATCATTATCATATATGTAAAATATTAAAATAAATCATGTACATCTCTCAAAATTAAAATATCACAACAAAAAAGAATAAGAGAATAAACAACTAACAAGATAATTAAAAAATTAAAAATTATAATAAACAAAATCTAGAAAGCAACTTATACAACGAAAAAATAGAGCACCACAATAAAATTACTAAAAAGAATAAAAAATTAAGAAATTAAAATTTATTAAATTATTTTGATTAATATAAAATAAAATCTATTTAGTATTAGTCTATGAAAATTATTTTAAATAATTAAAATAAATAAAAACCTTCAAAATAATAAAAACAAGTTGAAAAATAGAATCAAATGAAATAATAATTTAATCTTAAAAAAAAAATAGAATACACCCATCAATTTTCAGATTTATAAATACAAATATAATGATATTATACACAAAGTATGAATTATTGATCCATATTTAATTTAATATAAAAAAAATTATTAAAAATTAAAAAAATTCATATTATAAACTCAATAATTTTATTTAATTTAAAAAAGAAAAAAAACATGTGTCATACGCGGGTAGGCAAGCTAGTTATGTATTTTTGTTCCTGTACTTTATTAATATACATAACATTATTTATCAAATAAACCCATATCAATATCCATCATTTTCAAACAAAAAAAAAATAATTTACCATCCTCGGATTTTTCCATAAAAACTTAAAAAAAATTCTAAAATACATAAAAAAGATTCTTAATTAAAAATTAATTAAAATTTTATTTTAGTGTACGCTAATGCTTGGTACGCCTAAACAGGGATGTTTTGGATATTACAACCACAACACGCAATGATTGGTTTCACAGCAGACCACGTCATCAATTTCGTCCCATTATCCACAAATCAACGGTCCATAATTTTCTCGTTATTTTTTATTCTTTCACAGGTGTCATCTGTATGTTTCTGAATGGCAAAATACAATTAATTTGGTTTTCATCGATTTGAAGGGGAGGTGGAGAAGGAGGGGGAGAAGGAGAGCGTTAGACGACGGGAGTTCTGTACTGATTACGACGTTTCTCGACTCTGATTTGAGATTTCCGGCGAGAATTTTGGGCTTTCCGGGGAACCCACCTTTGATTTTGTTAAAACTTTTCAGCCGTATCAGTGTTAGTCTTTGGCCCAAAAACATCTAGTTCCGTCAAAATTGATAGTTTCCTGAAACTGGGTCTGGCTCAATTTTCCGATTTGAAGAACTCCGATTAAGTTTATAATTGAATCGGGTAAATTTTCTTTTGAATCGTTTGAGGTTTTTTTTTTTTTTTGGCAGGACTTGTTTAAAGTGCTGAGTATCTATAAAGTCTTTGATGCTATTTGATTTTGTGAAACTGTTAATATTTTAAATTATTAGTGGGAAGTTGGATTTAATTGTACTTGATTTTTTTTTTTTTTGGGTGCTAAATATTGTACTTGATTTTTCTATTATTATGGTTTGTATTTATTATGATAATAGTGTGTTGACATCATGACATGTTTAAAGAGGGGGTTAGCGAATTTTTGTGGGCTCAATCATTGGAACAGAACTTGTGGATTTTAGAATCTTATACGTATCTCATTAGATGATTAAATTTGACGACTTTTGGCTTTTGATAATGATACTTGAGTGGTTGATGAACCCTTCATTAAATTTGTTGGATTAGATTCATTAATTGATTAGTCTGTAATTTGATGGTCACTGCACAGGCAGGTACCTCTTGCAATTCCTACACTTTTTGGCCTCCAATTCGTATATAGAATTTCATCTCAATTTTATTGGCTGTTTGGAGTTATGTCTGTTTCTTTAACTCGTTTCTCATGGTGGGTGTGGGGCGGGAAAGAGAAAGAGCCCGCGTCCACCGGGTCTTCACTAAATTCCTCTTCTGATTGGGGTTTAGGAATGAGGGAAGTGGATGCTTTGAAATTTCCATCCGTTAAGGGGACCGAGATGGCTTCAAAAAGTAGAAAGGTTAAGCGAAAATGGCAGAGTAGGGAGGAAAGGAGAATTGATAAAGAGTATGATGTCGTGTTAGTGCCATCAGATGGTGTGTGTTTATCGGATTCTGAATCTGATGATTCGGACTGGTCAATTGGGTGGCTGGAACCGCATGCCCCTGATTTCCAGAGTGATGATGGGGACGATGATAGTTTTGCAGTGCTGGTCCCTTGCTATAGAAATGATGTTAAGGAATCAGAAAAGGAGCCGAAGCATCAGCTAACGATTGAATTTAAGAACTTCCCAAATGAATACACTGATGGTGAGGAATGCAAATTTTGATTGTTCTTCCTCATATGTTCTTTTTCAGTTTTGCAGTGCTGATTTTGGTTTATCTTATTTGTCATTTGCTTTATCTACTCATTTCAAATTGATACATTCTCTTCTCAAGCTCTTGCTTCATGATCTGATTGATTGTTTGTATGTTGAGTTGAATTAATTAGCTTGGCCATCTTTCAATTAGACATTTGCCTTCGCATGCATGGTCTATGGATCATAATAATAAATTACATAGTTCTTTTGTGTACCTTGATAAGAGACCAATGTGTTTGAATTGTTTAATTGGAAAAAGGGCATCAAACAAAAATAGAAGAAAATTGATGCAAACTGGTGATACTAGGAGAGACAAGGAGGAATATGAGAGATATATATAATGAAAATAGTGTCTCCTCAATCTTCTTTACAGAATGACAAATGTTAAAGCTCGCCATGGGTGGATAATTCATTCCAAAATTTTCTATTACATTTCTTTTATTTTTCTCATATTTTCTTGCAGCTTAGGTTTTTGTGAATTCATGTTTCTAATATACGAGGTCTTGTTATTCATTGATTTCTTATCTTGCCAAGTTCATGTTTTTTAGGTCCATTCATTCATGAAATGTTACTTCTTTATGTTGAGAAGTTCAACTTTAGTTAATCATGGATATACTCTTTGACTTTGGCATGCTTTGTGGTACTGTACTTGTGAAACTCGTGGTCGTTTGTATGTCTTATTGAGAGTGCCAAATTGTTGAACTTGTGGGTTATAGGGAAAAAAAAGTGAGCGATGCCCTAGATATGTGAGACATCCTATATTGATGTTCAGAACTATGGGGAGTGGGTAATTTTTAATTTCTAAACTTTTTTGTTTTTGAAAGATTTTACTTTCTCATATCAATGGTGGAATGGCTGTAACAGCTAAATGAGCAGAGTTATACTTGATATTTTGAAATTAAATTTTGAACAACTGCTGCCACTGGCCTGTTTATGTTTTAATTTTGAAAGCAAGCAGCCTTGTTTTCAATTATTGGTTTTCCTCAGTCATTCATAAATATTTGCTTTCTGTAAAGCTAGTATCTCCACCATACCTTTCTTGAACTTCTGATTTATTAAAGTTAATTTTCCTTTCTAATTTAGTCTATGTACATATATTTTCCTCATACATGATGAAGATGATGTGTCTCCTGGCATCATATCCTTGACTGTAAATCGTTCTGACCTTTTTCCTGTAATTGTTGTTCGGATTTGCAGAGGGCAAGATGTACATGCAGCAGTGGCTCTCTTTACTTAAGAATTTCTGAAAGCCTTTGTATGTGCACCATGTTTGGAAGTTGCGCAAGTACTTGATGCTGTAGCTATAAATTTGATTGGTAGTGTTCTGTGAGTAGTGTCCAGAGTTGAAGTAACTAGATAAACAAAAAGGAAAAAAAACATAGAAAAATAGAAAAAAAGAAAAAGGGGAAAAGATAAAAGGATATATAAGCGCTTTCATCCACATTATGTGTGGCAATGTGGTTTGCGTAGAACTTTCGTGCATAAAAGTTGATGATTTTGCGCATTGGTGTTGAGACGCTGGAGTGAACTTCATCGATGCAATGAACAAGGTTGAAGGCACATCATCTGAGCCTTCCGGTGCATTAAAATGCTGGTACGTATTTTGGTTTCGAAAGGTTAGGCTTTTTTCAACATTTGAAGGAGGGAAATTTACAAATGATGTTGATTCTTTGATGTACATTCTGCTACTGTGAATATGTGTAATTACATGTCCATGCTTTCTTATTGCAGCTGTAAATAATTCTCCATATACCGATGGGCTACGGGTGCTATCTGTTTTGTCCTTAGTTCTAATACACTTGTGTGATTACTGATTTGTAAATTCTTTTTATCTGTTCTGTTCTCAGCTCTAATAAATTTCAGCGACTACTGATTTTTTTTTTCATCATTCTTTTTTGTTTTCCCCGAGTTACTATTTGTTTGTCCTCCAGAAGCTCTTGGCTGCAAATGTATATCCGCTATTTTTCAAAATTAGATATACATTTGATTTTTTAAGTTGAAAGACATTATGTTTGACCCAGTTTTTATGTAAGTAGTAAATATATGAAACTTCAATATGCAAATAATGATGATCAAATATTTTTGTTACTCCTTTCATTTTAATTTGTAGGTCGTTTTAGCACATAAACTAGGAGTCAATAATTGTTGATTACTTCAAGAAAATTTATATGTTAAATCCCGTTTATACCCTTAATTAAGTGGCTTAGTTTTACTCATTCTCAATGTCAAAGTTGCATAAGTAATTGTGAGTTGGGTCATTATTAGGGGTAAAGATGGAAGAAAAATAATTAATTTGCCTAGAAATTGTAAAACAACTTACATTATAAAAAATCTCTCCAAACCTAAAATGACTTATAAATTGAAATGGAGGGAGTATAATCTATAATATTATAATGATTGTATTAACTTAAATAAACTAAATTAGTATTAATTTTGGCATTTAATATGTTTAAAAAGTTAAAAGGCATTAATGTTCCCCAACTATGTCAACATAATGAACCATTTCCTCCTATGGAAACAGGGTGAACCTAAAATTAGACCACATGGAATATAAATGAACTGCGCGGTACACTTGTATAATTCGAATTTGGTTATCTTAAAATTCGTCAAATTTGTCTTGTGAGAACAAATGATCTGATTCGGAGTATGATCCATTAAATAATTTAGACTATTTGAATTCTAAAACTCCATTAATTTATACTGTTTACTTGGTTCAGTTTGTTTTCTTAAATTTTGTCAAATTTGTCTTGCGAAGAACAAATGACCTGATTTAGAATATGTTCCATTAAATAATAACTCGTTATAAAACCCGTGCACTATTAAATACTTTTATTTTTGTTTTAAATTTATATTTGAGAAAAATAAAAATAATTAAAAATTACTTATAATATTTTTTAGTTAGTTATATGATCAAATACTTTATTATCTATTTTTTCAATTTGAATTTTAGTCAAATTCTTAAAATTGTATATATTAATTTTTTCATAATTCTTTTGAGTATAAATTATTTGGATAAATTAATTGGTTGAAATTATTATAGGACAAAATTAATATATTATTCACTCTATCATGAAATTAAAATTCTCTTGGAACTCTATTATGAAATTATTTTAAGATTTGAGACTTTACTGTATCATTTTTTATTTTTTAAGATTTTACGTTTTCAATAATTTTTTGGAGTATAAATTATTTGGATAAATTAGTTGGTTAAGATTATTATAGGACAAAATTAACATATTATTGACTTTATTATGAAATTAGAGTTCTTTTGATACTCTATTGTGAGATTATTTTAAAAGTTCAACTTAGATCGTATAACTAATCAACAATTTGATATTTGAGATCGACTCGTTTATTTTAACAAGTTAAAGAAAATAAATTTTAAAAGAGCCGAGTCGTACTGATTTCATGAATAGACCGAATTGTGTGCCGCCCTAAAACAAAAACCTAACCGATTTGAACATAACTAGGCTAATTTGTTTGACTTATTGTGTGAATAAATGCTTTAATCCTTGAAGCCTTCATGGTTTGAAGTTTGACCTAAGTTACACATCTTGTTAGAACGATAATATAAAGAATATGAAAGATGAAGTTTTTAGGGTACCTTAGACACGTATAATCTCTATATTTGAAGCGTTAAACATTTTTTTATTAAAAATCAAAGGGTTTAGAAATATTTCAGCTGTAGAATATATGTTAAGCATCTAAGCTAAACTAAGTCTATTGTAATAATAAGATAGTAATTCACAGTAGACCTCAAACCAATACTAGTGATGAAAATGTAAAAAGATATATTTAGTGGAAAGAGTGATTATCCATTGTGTCGTGTATTCTTATGCTGAAATTGATATATTATCAAACATTGACATAACTATTAACCCAAGTAAATGTCATGAATTTAAATGATCGAAATTGGTCATCATTAACTAATAAATTGTCATAAAAATGTCAATTATAAATTTCAAAATCCAAAATTCTATGTTTAAAATAGTTTTTGACGAAAATATGTCCCTACAGTTGAGTCTCCTAAAATTTTTTTTGAATCACTATATTATAGAATATAGGTTAAAAATATTTACCATATAAAAAGATTATAACCAAAATACAACCAATGGTCAAGAGAATTTTACAAAGAACGCCAACTAATTTCCAACACATCTGTTCTCCTTTTGGTGGATGTCATCATTCAAACTACCGTGTTTGTTTGGGTTAAGCCTCTCTGGAAAGAAAGAAGAAAGAAGAAAGAAGAAAGAATCTTTTACCACCAAAAAGAAATTTTTATAAAGAAAAGAAAGCAATTATATAACTTAATATTGTGAAAGATGAAGTCGGCGAGGATTGCTTACAAACATGAAGAACCCACAGAAATTAAAGGTCACGTAATAATTAGATTAAGTGTATGTGCAACACACTTTAGATTTTTCAAAGTCGGTTCCAAGCGGCTCTGATTCATGAATATGTAATACTTTCAAATATATTTTATTATATTAGGTACTTTTTAAAGTTTTATTATATGGGACTCTTAATGTATTCCTTTTAACTCGTATTGTTTACTTCTTTATATTCAAATTGATTTTTTTCCCTATGTGATAAATATATTAGTGATAAAGTTACAACTATAAGAAAATTTCATTGTTTAATTTTATATGTGTAATATTAAAATAAAAAAAGAGGAAGTCAATCTGACAATAAAAAGTGTGAACAAGTCAATTAATTAGTGAGGAAGTAAAAAATTGTTTATTTGTATTTATTCTACGTTTGTATGAACTTAAATCAAATTTCATTGTATAATTTTTTTTTCCAAATATATGTCATTTAGTTAATTTATAAACTATGTGTTGCCAAAGGAAAACTCTATAAAAACTTAAGGAGTTGATGGATATTCTCTTATAGATCTATGTAAATCATAAATAAAAAAAATTAATTGCGCGTGAAAAAATAATCTAATCATATATGAGAATTACAAATAGTTTATCAGTGCTAAAGATAAATCTTGTTTACTCTGGAGAAATATATATATTATAGAAGCGTATTATAAGAGACAAAAAGATATTGAGTGAAATAAAATAAAAAATATACGTATTCAGAAGTGAAATCAGATGAAATACTTGAAAAATGTTTAAATAATTTTTTTATATTTTTACAAATTCATATCACATAAATATATTTATTCTATTTAAAATTAGAGAGTAAATTTCTTATTTAGTATAGTTCCATTTATAAATTCTATCATTTTATTTGAGATATAAATTTATAAAAATATCAAAATATAAAAATTTGTATGTATGAGTATTACTCACATGCTTGATGATATTTCCCTTCAATAAATTTTAAAGTAAAATATTTCACTTCAATTTTGAATTAGAATTTTAACCACTTGTTTTGTATAAATTAAAATGGTTCTTTAAATTTAAAATAAAAAAAATAATATTTATGATTACTATTAAAAAAAAATATTTTTAATTTTGAAACAAGAAGATTACGATACATAGACAAAATTTCACTTTTGTTCCTCTATTTTTTGACCAATTTTCAATGTGGTCCTCATTCTTTCAATTTTATCACTTCAATCCTCCATCTATCAAGAAGTTTTCACTTAAGTCTACCCGGTCAATATTCCTCTTCAATTACTTTATTCTATGGACAAACTGTTAGAAAAAAATAAGCTCAAGTGTTTGTGGGGGGGGGGGAATACAAACACTTAAAACTTTTTCGCTCTGTTGAACTTCGATAGCTCCTTCCAGAAATAGCAAGATAACAGAAAAACAGTGAAATAACAACACTCAGATTCAAGTTAAAATAGTTGTATTATAACTTGGTTTTTTTCTGGAAATCTGTAATATCACAAATGTGAATTATAGCTACAATTTCTGTGAATAAAATTCATAGCTTCTCACACTCACTAGCTACAAAGATTTCTCTCTGACAATAAATCCCTCAAGAAATATTACAAAGCTTCCTAGTGTTTGTGTGCTTCTATTTGTCTCTATTTTTATCAATGAAAACTCCTTCTTTATATATGTAGATCAGTGGTTGAAAATCACGTGCTTGAGACGTGCTGCCTTTTTCAACTTAGCCGCAAGTATGTCACATCACTGCCTAATGTGTTAGACTGATGCATGCTTTGTTGCTTCTTTTTCTTCCCCTGATCTGTATGCATTTAATGCGCAAGAGTTCTCATTGGATGGATACAGACTTCAAGAAATATCTTTCCAGTTGATATCTCTTGCTTCTGTTCAAGTTACATTGATTTTCGTGTATATGCTGATGACGGATGTATGTTGTCATAATGATCCACTGATGGTCAACCCTGATAGATTTTGATCAGTGCTTCTGGACTCCCTGATGCATATTGACTGGATCAGGGCTTCGTTCTTCACTTGAGATTTACTCAGTGCTTCTTGATCCTGATGGTTATGACTGACTGCATACATTCATGGCTTCCACTGATGTCATGTTTGACCAATCCCCCCGACAGGTTACCCTGATGAATTGGCCTGACACTGACATATCTTGAAGTGTCCTCCTGATGGGTTGGTCTGCCTTCGTCATCCCCTGATAGGTTCCCCTGACTGGTTCCCCTGACAAGCTCCCCTGACGGGTTCCCCCTGACGGGTTCCCCCTGACGGGTTCACCCTGATGGGTTCCCCTGATGGTATGAAATCAACGTAACTCTTTTTTAGAATATCTGATGTGCGGAATACTTTGACTGTTTAAGTAACATCTGACATTCTTCTCCACGAAGCCAAGCCCTTCAAATGTTCCATATTCTGACTTGTCTTGTGAAGAACTAAATCATCCACTGATGGATATTATTATCATCAGCGGATGCAAAACTTGTGCTTATCTCAAGGTTTATACAACACCTCAAGTATATACAATTTGCACAACTTATTACTAAACCATCATCATCAGTGTTTAACCTTAACACAAACTTATCTTTTTATATTATGCTTATTTGAAAAGAAAAAGAGAATAACATTAATCCAATACTTGAGGGCTAAAAAAATAAAAGAAAGCTATTCTAGAGGATTCTATTAAAGTATGCATGTTAATTCAATGTAATTTTGATTTCTTATTTTTTCTTAAAATAAATATAATATATAAAAAAAATTACCCTTAAAAAAATGTCACATGATGAGCACATATCTATTTTTATTTTTATTTTTTGACAATATTTAATTGGAGAACTTAAATAAAAACTTATGAATAAATGGAGGGCGGAGGTGATAAAATTAATAGAGGGAGGATCAAATTAAACAATAAAAAATGAATATTCGAAAGGTCCTACGTTACTTTCGCGGGAAAAAGGACGAGGCAACCATTGACAACAACGAAGCCATATGCAAATGGGGAACTAGGTTGTTGTTACTTAGTGCCCTTCACATTCATCTTTCCGTTTTTTATTTCTTTCCTTAGCCTACCCATCTTAATTAGTTCCCCCATAAACAAAAAATTAATTTATATTTATCATATTAATTAATTAGTCCAAATTCTGTAGAATCTGACTTCTCTCTCTGTTAAGATCTCCCCACTTGTAATGAATACATGGGGTGAAACTTGGAAGAGCTAGCTAATTCCATACTTTTTCTTTATTTTTCTTGTGTGTGTGTGTGTGTGTGTGTGTGTATATATATATATATATATAGAGAGAGAGAGAGAGAGAGAGAGAGAAGAGAGAGAAGAGAGAAATTAAAGAAGGAGAGTAATTAAGAAGATTGAGATCGATGTTACAGAGAGCTGCAAGCAATGCATATTCATGGTGGTGGGCTGGTCATATTAGAACTAAGCAATCCAAATGGCTCGAACAAAGCCTCCAAGGTACGTTTGAGCCTTCTTAATTAATTTTCACATAGCATATACTTGCATATATATTTCGTCATAATAAAGATAATCATGTACCTATGTGTATGTCTCTATAACTTTAAGATCTTCGTTTAGAATTTCTGATTGGTTCATTCTGGATTCATTAACGTATTTGTAAAAAAAGAATGTTCTGTAATTATTTTTTATTTTTAAATTTTTTATATTTATTTTGTGCATTTAATATCCGCTATTTCTCCTCCTCCATACAACTCCTGCCGTTAGTTGTATGGACTGAGTAAGTATCTAATCATGAAACTTTCTTTGTTTTTCCTACTGGCATTCAGGCCGATCATCATCACCTATACAGAAGCGATTAGTCTTGTGTGTATATAATTTGGGTGGTGACATAGTGGCAAGAAAAATTTATTGCTAAAACAATAAGTGTTGTTGAAAACAAATTTTTATCATTAAAAAGTGTCATTAAATATATAATTAATTATTATTCTCATAATATCAATCTCTTAAATTAATATCACATTAGATGGTTACCCCTTCTTTAAAGGATAACATTCATGGAAGATGCCAGAACTGATGAGAAATACGAGAGTATTATTTAATAAGTAAACAACCAATATATTTTTGAAGAAAGATAAGCAGAACAATTTCACCAAAAAGACGATTTTTAAGGAACACATGGATAATTTTCGAAAAGTAAAGAATGTCCATTCCAAAACAAAAGCCTGCCTATTGGCTACAGCCTTTTATTGGAGTCCTTAATATCACAACGATTATATGTTATCTAAGTATCTACTAAAGCTAAAAGTATTTCACTGGTCACTTGTCACATGACTGAGAAGTAGTTAGCCATATCACCCAAACAAACATAATACCAAGTTAAGGAAAAGTCATTTAACTTCCGAACCCAAACACATCGTTCTTAAAAGATGTAGAAATTTAAGATTTTGGTTTAATCTTTATCTTTGAACTTTAAATCATTCATGGATTCAAAAGGAAAAATCTATAAGAAAATCTAGCCATTCATTAGAATCAAAGTATCTTGTCAAGTCAATACAATATCAATTAATTGATTCGATATAATATACTCAACTTGATAGATTATACAAGAATTAAATTATCAACTTAAATAATAATTGAGTCGGAGTTGAGCATTTATTGAGTTGAAACATTAATTGATTCGATATAATATACCCAACTTGATAGATTATACAAGAATCAAATTATCAACTTAAATAATAATTGAGTCGGAGTTGAGTATTTATTGAGTTGAAACAATTAAATCAAATATCGAGTGGTTTGATTAGTCACTTAACCTTACGTAAAAAAAATTAGATATATAATTAAAATTTAGATGGAGAAGTCAAAATACAAATATAAAAAATATCAAAGACACTTTTTAGGATTCAGTGGTGTCTAAGTTTCAATCTTAGAAATCCATTTGTTTCATGTGTTCATCTTCTTAGTTAGCTCAACCACAAATATGAGGATTGAAACGAAACCACATTGCTATTTAACATTCACAATCTGGATACATATTTATACAGCTCTCACTGAATACATTTTAATTGTAGATATGGAAGAAAAGGTGGAAAATGCACTTAAGCTCATTCAAGAAGATGGAGATTCCTTTGCCAAGAGAGCAGAAATGTACTATAAAAAGAGGCCAGAACTGATAAGCTTTGTAGAAGAATCTTATCGCGCTTTTCGAGCCTTAGCAGAACGATATGACAGCTTATCAACAGAGTTACAGAATGCCAATACCACCATTGCTACTTGCTTCCCAGAGCAAGTCCAATTTTCTATGTATGATGAAGATGATTACAATTCTCACAAGCATCCGAAGATTAATCATCCCCAGGGGCCAGCTCCACCAAATCTGCCGAAAGTCCCAAAGTTTCCAAATCGACCTGTTAAGGGTATGATATCGGATGGCTCAAAGAAACTGCAAGCTGAGACAAGTAAACCAGCATATACTAAAACTAAGCTTGTTAAATCCGGGTTGACAAAAGATGAAGCGCTTGAGGAGATCGACAAGCTTCAGAAAGATATTTTGGCATTGCAGACCGTGAAGGAATTTGTAAAAAGCTCTTATGAAAGTGGGATTTCGAAGTACTGGGGATTGGAGAATGAAATCATGGAAAAGCAAGATAAGCTTAGCAGGTTGCAAGATGAATTTAGCATTGCCACTGTAATTGATGATAACGATGCAAGGACTTTGATGGCAGAAGCAGCTTTGAGGTCCTGTCAGGAAACTTTGGATCAGCTGCAGGATAAACAAAAGAGATCCGTCGAAGAAGCAAGAGCTGAAAATGAAAAGATTGAGAATGCTCGTCAACGGCTCAAGTCACTCAAACATGACTTTTTCCCTGATCAAAAAGAAGATGAAATATCAGAAGAAAGTTATGGTCGCAGTGAAGAGTCGCAGAAGAGCTTAAAACAAGAAGAGTTTGGCCCCGAGGGACAGAAACTGGAAGTACTAATGGAGAAGGTCAAAGAACAATTTGAGGTAGGCTCCAAAGAGTCTGTTACGGTGACAGAATTAGTGGAGAAGATCGATGAACTAGTGAATAAGGTGATTAACCTGGAAAGTTCAGTTTCAACACAGACTGTTCTAATAGACAGATTAAGAACAGAAGCTGATGATATTCAATCACAAATTCGAAGCTTGGAAGATGATAAGGCAACTCTGGTAGATGGAACACACAATTTGAAAAACAAACTGAAGGAAATGGAGGAGAAGTTATACGGAGTTCAGAATCTAAATAAGAACGTCGGAATCCAAAATACCGACCTCTGTTCCCAGTTTACAGAAGTGCATTGCAGTCTTGAACAATTGTCTAAGAAAATTTACAGCGTTCAGCCGGATGAAGAGGAAAGCAAGGTTGCAAGCTCTCTGCAAGAAAAAGAGAGTTCCATCACTGGAAAATCAGAAGCAGCATTGGCAGAACAAAACAAGGCAGACGGTGGTGACAGTGTGGTAAATTTCAGCACTTCGAAAGTAGTTGAGAAAGAGGATAAAGTTGAAGAGAAAGCAGATAACTCGAACACCTTAGGAACAACACAGAAAGAGAATAAGGAGCAGAGGTTCCGTGCATCACCGCTTGCAACCGACATTCTCAGTACAGCAGAGAAAGATAATAAAGCTGAACAGAACTTTGACGCGTCCTCTGTTAATTCCACCACTTTGGGAACTCCAGAAAAAGTGGATGAAAATAACTCCAAAACCTTTGGAACAACAGAGAAAGAGAATAAGAAAGATCAGAGATTCAGTGCATCACCGCTTGCGTCCAATTTTCTCGATACAGCAGAGGAAAATAACAAAACTGAACAGAACTTCAGCAAGTATTCTGTTAACTCAAATACTTCGGCAACCCCAGAAAAAGTGGATGAAAATAACTCCAACACGTTACGAACAACAGAGAAAGAGAATAAGAAAGATCAGATCTTCAGTGCATCACCGCTTGCACCCAACATTCTTAATACAGCAGCGGGAAAAAGCAAAACGGAACAGAACTTCTGCAAGTCTTCTGTTGACACTTTGGGAACTCCAGGAAAAGCGGATGACCATAAACAGAGCTGCAGTACATCGTCGGTTAACTCCAATGCTTTTGGAACTGCAAATGAACAGAATTTTAGTGCATCACCAGCTAAAAATACAAAGGGAGAAGGCAATGAAACCAATGGTAAATCTGACCCAAAGATGGTCCCTAAAACAGAAGAAAAAGCTGAGAAGGAAAAGGATTTATCACAACCAACAGAGAGGATTCTCAATGTTGAAAAGAAATCAGAGAAGCAAAGAGAGGAAGAAAATGAAGACGAGCTAAATTGGCAGCAGATGCTCTTGAATGGGTTGGAAAATAAAGAAAAGATTCTACTGACAGAATACATAACAATTCTCAGGAGTTACAAAGAAGTCAAGAGAAAGCTAAAGGAAGAGGAGAAGAAAAATGATACCCTCTTTGAAACTACACTGCAGGTAAGAGACTTGAGAAGTCTTCTTGCTAAGAGGGACCAAGAGATTCAATCTTTACGTCATAAACTAAATCTTTTGCAACCAGAATCTAGTGACATTCCTGTGGCTCACTCGGCTGAAAACGAAGCTTTATGCAATCCAGAAGAGGAAGAGGAGGAAGAAATAAAGTTTTTGATCAGTCAGCCCAAAACCATCTCACCGATAGAGGAAAAGCTCAGGGGACAGATTGACACGATATTAGAGGAGAATCTAGAATTCTGGTTAAGGTTTAGTACTGCATTTCATCAGGTGCAGAAATTTAAAACCGAGGTCCAAGATTTGCAGGTTGAAATAACAAACTTGAAGAACAAAACAGCGAAGAAGCAAGAAGGAAAGTCAAACACATTGCTGTCAACAGACCTTAAATCAGGTGTTTGGGCAATATACAAGCACCTTGGCGAGATAAAGACTGAACTAACAGTGTGGCTAGAACAAAGTGAGTCGCTGAAAGATGAACTACAGGGCAGAATTTCGTCTTTAAGCTCCATCCAAGAAGAAATAACAGTAGCTTTGAAGGAGGGCGTTCAGGAAGAAGAAATCACATTCAGTAGCCATCAAGCTGCCAAGTTCCATGGTGAAGTTTTGAACATGAAGCAGGAGAACAACAAGGTGAAGGAGGAGTTGCTAGCTGGTATAGATCATATTACTACTCTCCGAATTGAAACTGAGAAGACACTAGCAAAATTAGATGCAGAATTTGGACTTTCAGAGTCAAAACCAATATTGAGGAGTAATAGCCGGCCTCGAATTCCCTTAAGGTCATTTATTTTTGGGATTAAAGCAAAGAAGCAGAAGCAATCGATACTTTCATCCATGCAATCTAATAAAAAAGTGTCATCATGATCATAGAACCGGCTATCCTATGTAAATTTTCTTATAGATTTGCTTTCCTTATGTGTTGAATCTTTTTGCATTCAGGTCGAGGTTGGTGCAAATGTTTAACCTCTGTAGAATGCACTTATTGATTTGATATTTGGGTTCAAAAACTTCTAGTTGAAACATTTCTATGCACTTTCTTTCGCTATATAAATTTCATGCTGCGATCAAAATCCTCACGGCCATACAGAAAAACAAGGTAATGCAAGAATAATGTCATTAAAATATCTGGAAACCAACGGAAAGATCTCAGTGGAGTTTTGAATCCAAAAGGGTTTTTTCTTAGGAGTTTTGAATCCAAAAGGGTTGTTTCTTAACTGCCTTCAATGCAGTGGTCTGTCAGGAATTTCAGAATATCTTCGGTACATCCGTAAAATGACAAAGGGCCCTGAAGATCTGTTGACGCCCAGCCCTACTTAACTGAAAAAAGAAAAAGAAAAAAACATCCTTAACGATATGTACACGACTTATTAGAAAGAACTCAAACTTGTTTCTTTGTCAAGGTTATATTTTTGCACTTACAATATCAAAAGTCGTGCAACCATTACTTTCTGTAATCGCTTAAATTCTCCTGTCAATATTAGTAACATAGAGCTTTCAGAAGGAGGAGCTCCTTTTAAGACTGATGACGTACCTTGATAATCTGTTTGAAGTACATAATATGTGCATAATAATGCTAAATTTTTTAAGCATAGAAAATATTAATATATAGAACTCAACTCAAAATAGAATGTTTTTTTTTTTTGACTATTAGAACTTCAGATGCACAGATTCACATGATTTTAAGGGGCCTAAAGTATTTGTTCTTTGTTAGCTATACAGGATTCGTCTGTGGTAGTTATAGCATAATAGCATATATCAGTACAAGTTGACAACAAATTCTAGCAAGTACCATATTGCCATGCCAGCATGAATTGTTTGAGAAATGGATAAAAACATCAGTGCACTGTGCACCAGCTGTAGCAACATTTTCAGCATGTTCAAAAGCTAGGATCCCAAAGACCACAACTGGTTAAGATCAATGCTCATTCAGAGAATCAAATGACACTTCAGAAACCACCTTGGCTCCCCTGCCCTTTGCCATGTAAAGACCAATGTGATGCATCAATTCCTACAACAAAAATTAAACCTGATAGAAACTAAAAGATGCATATAACATAAAAAATAAAAAAAAACTGATACAAATTAAAAGAAATATACATAAACAGCGTACTAGTAAGCCAAAACGGAATCATCAAATGGAATATCCTCATTGTTGTTTGCAAACCTTACATAACCATTTTCTCCAACAGCAACTAAGGAAAAAGAATAAAGTGAATATGAAAAATGAAACAATACAATTTGGTCTTCCGTAAGTTTTTAAGTTGTAAAGGATTGCTAATCAATCTGTTTCTGTACTCAACTATAAAACTCCTCAAATCTGCAGTTTCTAAAGGATTTCAAACCACGTTACTATTTGACAAGTGATTAAAACATACAGTTCCAGAAACTTATGGACAAGTCTGAGAGCACCAATTCAATTGAACAAGATATAAATTATCTCCCTTATGTTTCAGTTTGTTTTCCTCTTAGGTTATGTCTGCGTAATAATAAGATTGACTCTTGTAAAACATTCTCTCAATTCAATATGATATCTAACTCAAGTTTACTTTTTGGGTCACCTTAATTTGTTCCAAGTAGTTGTATAACATGAGAAACATTTGCAACAATACATTTCGTATAATTTATAACCAGCATTATCTGCGACTTAGTTTTGTTCGCAGAAAGGGGCAGCAAATTAAATTAAATTTACTATTTCTCACTACTTCCTAGTGTCAGTAGTAATTGCAAATGAGTTATATATCACCCACAGAGAATCCATACGAAGGACAAATTCCTATAAACAGTACACGATGACAAAGTAGACAATAACTTTTTTTTTAGGAATCTTGTAATCACCTAATTTTTCTCTTTAATGATTGAATAGCTACAGCCAACTTCACAATAAAAAACCTTCTTTGGCTCTCCATCTGGCGATCATTATAACCAAGAAGAACAAGAACTTCAACTAACTTGGCACCTTAGAAACTCTAAGCTGATCCTCAAACTCAACCTAGAGATCCTTGCCAAATATTAATATATCTCTGCTATTAATAAATATCAAGATACTATTCTTGAATTTTCTAATAGTAAATAATACTGCTACTAATAATTAATTACAATAAAAATTTATTCCTAAAGCCAATGCTCAATTTATCTTTTAATTATCCTTCTCACTTCTGTTCATGTAGCTATTCACTATATGCTTTTGGCTACAGAAACTGTAATTCAGAGTGTCAGTAACTGCCACATTATTTAATATCAAGAAGGTTGCTGAATAATATTAATGTCATCATAGTATATTCCTAGACCATGCTGTCCTTGCATGTCGCTTATCAATTGAAGGTTCCTTCAAATCACTAATAAGCACAACATACACTACACTTTGAGGTCTTACACTGTTACCGAAAGTATACACATATCCAATATACCAACTTAAGCTTAAATGACCAAACAAAAAGGTCTTTAAATGAATGTTGTGCAATTTAGAGCCAAGTAAGAACAAAATCTGGCTAATAAGTACGGTGATATAAGAAGAATAAGGTTATGATGCTCAAATACACCAACTCACACAATTCAAATATATGTCAAAATGAGTATACCTGTGGGTGAGCTAGAGCACCCGGAATGCTCCTTGAAACATGAACAGGGAGATCAAAAGTAGAACATCCATGGGAATATACAATCACATCCTCTAAAGGGGAGAGAAAACCACGATTTCTTGCAGATAGTGTAGAACATGCAAAGTCTAGAACACATATATCTGTACATATCCCTACAACCACCACCTTAAGAAGAAAAAAAAGCAGATAATTAAGCACAGGTTAAACATTTTGCAGAATAACAATTTATTGCTTCTGGATTGAATATACATTATTCATAATATGAACTCAACCAAATAAAATTTACAAATTTTTTCTTCAAATACACGAACTTACAGCTTTTATCTGATTTGTTTTCACCCAGTTTACAAAGACATTGGATCCGTCTTTATCAAATGATCCAAGGAAGCCATCAATGCAATCTTTGCATCTTAGTGTTACTTTTGGTTCATGCTCCAACCACTGTAGAGCTGCACAAATAAATAAATAAAAAGAATATGAGAACAAAATATCACTAACTTGACAACTGCTAAAGAGGCATCCCATATTTCAGCTGACTTCTAGATACTAAACTAAGTGATGTGCCCTATATAAATTACCAGGGACTAATTTTGATTCATCTGTCCCTTCTATACAGTGAGGAGGGTAGGGGGGCTCCGGTATGTCAGGATGATGAGAATCAAGCAGAGCAAAAATAGGACATTGCTTTTCCAAGAACAACTTAGAGAGCCTCACGACCTCATCAACCATTCCAGAGATGTGTTTATCAGGTACTCTTGGAGCCTGAACAAATAGAATATCAAAGAGAAATCAAAATAGACATGAATATAATCAAATGAATGAAAAAGAAAAGGAAAATGACAGATATCCTCATGTATAGAGAATTCCTACAGTATTGTAAAAAGAATTTGTAAAAAATATCAACTTATTTTATTTCTACCTTTTTTCGTTCTTTTTATTGGCTAATTCTCTCCTATATACTATACATAAGTACCTACAACTATTGACAAGGAATGGAAATTTTTGTAATTATTCTTATAGAAGTTATATGGTAAAAACGATAAAGAAAATTACTCCCTCATTCAGAATTAGAGGGAAAATCCAATTTAATAACTTTACATTTGTTATTCCAGAATTCGAATTGTGTGGTATATTTACAAAGTTTGTATTCACCACAACACTGTTCTAATCAACCCTAAATATATTCACAATGATTATGTATGATAAAATTCACAGATTAAGAAGTTACGAAGCCAAAGATATCTCTAATATTGGAGTGGAGGGAGTATCACAAACTCTTACACTCATCCTCTCTTCAATTTTTATCATCTCCTAACTTCTCTAATATATTTTTGTCCTTCCTTTTATAACTTCAAAAATCTACATCTTCCCTCCGTTCAAATAAACACAAGCCTATCGACAAATGTTTCTCCTATTACGAAGACCGAGCACAAGAGCTCCCATCGACAGCAAGGTTTGGCATCTCGATGTCAGCTCTTCACCTTATTCACCTTGGTGCACTGAGCTTTCAAAAGCTTCCTGTCAAACTGCTTAATAATAATACTACTTGTTACATACTCGGTATCTTTGCAGCAATACCCGCAACATGACAGACAGAGCAAAAAATATCACCAGGATATTTTTTATGGAACTAATCACAGGATGCAATTACAGCCGAAAAATATCTAGAAACAAATCGATACAAAGTTTGCTGTCTGCATTTAGATAACCTTTGCATTTGAAGGCTCAAAGTTCAAATACTAAATCCTGCACAATTTTACAAAATAATTATTTATCCCAATACCAGCCAAAATATTTAAATTGGATGAGCAGAGACTTGACTTTTAAGTGAATATTTTCTGAAATGATGAATGCTGACACATCGTGGTAATGTATTATGAAATTGTTACCACATTCCAAAGACAATGAGTTAAAAATTCTAATTTCTCCCACAAAAGCAGAAAATAAATTTTCCTCAATATTTTTGTTGTTTTCATGAACCAGAACTAAACAACAAACACTAAAATCACAAACACCATTTTGTTTGATTTGAGTATTCTATTTTATTTTATATTTTTCAGAAACGGACAATTTTGAAATTGAATAATCTATCCGTCTTCTTCTACTTAAATCAAACTAGTGAGAAAGAAACATACACCGATACACAGATTTATTACCAGACAACTTTCATAGCAGAATAAGGAGATTACCAAATTTCCGGCGCCGACGGTACAGAAGCCATTAACAACGTCAACGAGAACGAGACCAGTGTTGATGTTTCCGGAGACGACGTAAGACTCCCTTTCAACTGGGATCTCATTCTTCAACAAGTCAATTGTCTGCTGCGACACCATTGTTAGATTGATTTTTCAAACTGGTAAATAGTATAGCAGATTGTAGGGATTGAGATTTTTTATGATCGTACAAAATAAGGTGCTTGATCAATGAGAGATAGCTCTTGACTTTTGCAGAGACAACTAAATCAACGAATTCTACAAATTTCTCTCTCACTAGAATCACGCCTTTTGAGTTTGGATACACCGGCCTTTTCAGTATGGATACCTCAAACTTTGACTTCTCATACGATAGTCCACCACGCACTCGCCCGTTTCATTTTTAGTGCCACACATTCTCTTTAAATTGATACATGGAAGATATTTTTACATATGGTTTCATATTGCTATAATCTTTGATGGATATAATATAATATTTTATTCGTTTTAAAATTATATTTATATTTTTTAATATAATATTAATTTATAATAAATAAATAAAAATACTATTTGGAATCTTCTAATTTTATTTATAATACTTCATTTATTTTAAAATTAAAAATATATTTTTGAAACATTAATTTTTTAAAACAATTTTTATGTTTTAACTATGTTCATATTATAATGTCATTTGAAATAATAGCAGTGGTAGTTAGTAAGTAGTTATAATATTATAATTTTTATTGATCCTTCTAATCTTAAATCTCATCTCTCAACAATGGGAGGGATGGATCCGCATTGTATCTCAAAAATATATTTACATCACAAAAATTTAACCATGAAGGAGTTTGCTCAATCATCAAGGAAAATGCTAACATTATCACACAGAATTTCAAACAATATGGGATGGCAGTTGAAAACATGATAAAGCAGGAGTAGCTTTCTTTTGTAGGTAAGCTTGCTTTATGACGGCTCTACCGTTGAATGACGTTTGACTCAAAAGAATAAATTTATCTTTAATTTTGGAGCAAATAATTTTACATAGTAATTATTATCATAAACATAGTAATTAGTATATTATTATTAGTATTAGTATCATAATCATAATTAGTTTGAATAATCGTAATCATAATAGTATATATAAGAATAATAAGATATTTTTTATTATATTTTTAATTGAAATTATTATTTTTATTACAACTCGATTGAATACTAATAGATATAAAAAAATTATTCGGTAATTTCACTAATTTATACATCAAATAGTATTTACGATTTTAAACTTTGTGACGTGGTATTTCTCTTAATAATATAGTCATAAAATCAAATTATTAGTAACACTAATTACTAATACATATAATCATGTTATAGTTCTAGTATTACTATTAGTAGTACTTTTGTCCAAATTATAATTACAAATACTATTAGCATTAGTAATCCTTATTATATATAATATTATATGAGTATTAGTATTTAAATATAATTAATTATAATTATAATTAGTAATTATAATTTTTAAATGTTAAAAAAAATGATATTGGTTGAGTAAATTAATATTATTAGTATTGGTTAAGTAAAAGCGTTACGGATATATTCAGTAAAGTTATCATAATTATACTATAATCTTGCACATTAATTTTTTTAAAAAATATAAGTCATAGATAATTTAATATTAGCATTCATGTGTAGTCAATTATAAGGTATTTTAACATTTAAAATATATTTTTGCCATTTATTACCATTAATTAAGTTTTTAATGAATTTAAAATTATATAAAATCACTTGGCGGCCTCATAGACATCTGCTTGTTGAAGGGGTAGATACCTTTTTTGTCCTTTTCTGCTGCACCATCTCCCAAAACCCCAAATATCACCTCAAACCCCAAATTAGTAAGGTACATAATATAAAAATAATATACAAACTTATACACGAATTTATATAAATAAAATAAAAATTAATGAAATCTAAAAATTATTATAATTTGTATACTATAATAGTACTAATTAATATATTATAATACTACTAAGTGATATAAAAAAAATTCTATAATATATAAACCATAGTATAAAAAAATAATTAATATATAAAAATAATAATATAATCAAATGTACAAATTATTATAATTTTTATATTATAATAATTGATATATACCAATTAATATAATATAATATAATAGTTAAAATATGCTAATTAATATACAAAAATAATATGGTAATGTTAATATATTAATATGCTAGTAAATATATTAATGTAATATAACATTGTAAAATATGCTAGGAAAAAGAGAGGACGGAAGACCATCCGTGTATTAGGATGATGGTCATCTGCTCGTTAAATAGGCGGATGGTGTTTATTATCAAAATATTATTTTTTAATTAATATTTTTATGTATAAATATTTTTTAAAATATTAATAATTATATTAAAAAGATAAAATTATTAATATTATTTTTTTATTATTTTAATTTTTAAAATTTTTAATATTATTAATAGTTTTTAAAATATTTTAAAATAAATTATAAATTTTGTAATTTTTTATACAAATATATTAATAATTTTTTTGAATATTACTTTAATTTTTATTTGATAATTAGTATTATTTAGTTAGCAATCCAATATTTGATAATATTATTTGAATAATAACTTTTTTATTAGTATTTAATGTTTATTTTCATTTCTTTAATTTGAGGGCTTCTTGGTAACCGTACAAAAAGTATCCGTCTCAATAACATGCAGATGGCCTAAGTCAATCACGTCTCTATCTCCACACATCCGTTTGTACAATATATTTACATCTAACGATTTTAAAATAGTTAACATTCACTATAAATCATTTGTATATATATATATATAATCTAACTCTTAACTTTGAAGGCATTTCTATTTATGGATGATCTTTTCAATGTTTTTCCAATTAAAATAAGGAACTTGTTGACTTTTAATTTAGATCGTAATTGATTGATATGTAAAATCCACGAACTCGCACTAAAATAACAAAGTGAAATTTACATTTTCAAATTATTTTTTTTTCCAGAGAGCAAAAAAGGCTTTTTGTTACATTCCATTTACCCTCAGCTTATATATACAAAAAAATTAATTTACAATGCTTGATTTGTATTTAACTATTATTTATTTTAACATTTCAGCTCACCGCGTCAACGATTTCTTACGCGTTCATAAATTGTCTTAAATTAGAAAAAAGATACAAATTCACTTCATAAATTTAAAGATTAAAAACACAATCCGTGAATAGAGAATATCTCTGAAATTGGGAATATATATTTATTTTTAACACCTCTGAAAAATAGACTACGATAACATTAAATTACTAATTCTTAATCATTGAAAATTGAAATAAATTAGTAAAAAGAAAAAATATTTCTGTTTTCACTTGTGTACCAAAAAAGTACTATTCCCTCCTCCTCCCTTTGATATTCAAAAAAGTAATATTTGAGTTTCTGACGAATATTAATATTTCATAATTGATTGACAATTATATTTAAATAATAAAAAAAATTCATAAAATTTGTTATGATGTTCTATTGATCATAAAATAAGAAAATTGTAATGACAAATATTAAAAAATATTTCGTCATAATAAATAATCTATACAAATATAATTTTTTTCTTTACAACAAATCCCATTTTTATTATAATTATTTTTTTTTTGGAAACGATGGTCATAATCGCACAAATACGATAAAATCGCATCAATGAAACCACACTAACGGTTGCGTTGATGATCTTTGAAACCGTAAGTATATTGGTTTCGGGTTCGACTTTATCCTCTCCCCCCCGTTGAAATTGCACCAATATGTATATACTAATATATATATATATATATATATATATATATATATATATATATATATATATTTATATATTTTTGTGTAGTTTGTTGGTATAAATATTAATTATGATAATATATTGTTTATCTATAATTCATATTATAAAATCTTGATTTAACTGAAAATAATTTCAATGAACTTAATTATAATGTTAACAAATAATTGTTCAAGAAAAAATTTAATAACTTAATATTTCAAATTATATATTTTTACGAGTAATGTTATAATTTGTTAGTGTTGGGTTATTCTCTTGAAGTCCAAGTTAGCCCAATAATTGGGTTAAGTCCAATTGTAGGAGAGATAGGATTTCTTATATTTTGTTGTGTCATAACAAAGTAACATAATTTTGTGAGACAGAAATAGAGAGAGAGAGAGGAATTCAATTTATCCAAAAATAAGTAGAGAAGTCACTTCAAATATTTAATCGGATACTCTTTGTTCTGTACAGTGAAATCGTATTTTGGAATCTTCTAGTTTCGATTTTGTGAAATTAATCGGTATCTTCTCTCATACAATTTGTATTATTTGGTGGGTGTTGTGATTATACAATTTAGTTGTTGCTATTATTGATTTATGTCTCAAGTTTCATCTAGAGAAAATTTATATAACCCATTATTGTTGATAGTGAAAATTTTGGGTGAATTTTGAGAAAAGTCTAATAATTTTTACTTCCTACATCGAGAATGTATTTTAAGTTAAAAATTGTTTATGACTCTTGTGATTGTTATTAGTGTTTTCAGATTTGATTATTTCTCTCTTTGTTCGCTTTGTACTGTATTTACACGAGGGAAAAGAATTTTATTCCATATTGCAGTGTTGTGCAATTACGTTTCTGACAATATGATGTTCCGGTATTATTATTATGTTGTGTTTCCGCTAATATTATGCACTTGACGTTCTACAGAAATTTTGTTATGTTTATTTGAATTATGTGCAACTTGATTTTTATTTTGTATTGTTTCTCCAACGGTTAGCAAAATTTTAAAATCAAGTTTTTTTTAGCACAATGGATCACTTGATATATCATAAACGGTTTTAAAATTAAAATTGTACAATTCGAAATCCAACCACAATATTTAAAAATATTGTGACGATGACTATTTTAAATTTATAAAATTACACTTCATCGGTTGCGATAATATTTTGTGATCTAAATCATATCAAATCGGACCACACCCTCCCTAATATTATATACAGAGTACCAAATATTATTGCTAAAAAGTATCAAATAATTTCAAACAAAAAACTTACTCATGAAATGCCGGTGAAAAGGGGAAAAATAAAATAAAAATCCGGAATTATTTTTTTCTTCTGCTGCTCTTTGCCTTGCAACAGCTAAAAAGGCCAAACAATACCGGAGAAGAGCCAAAACTGCTCTCCCTTCCCACTCTCCATTTTCATCCTTTCCCGAAAACATGTGTTACGGTTCGCAGCGATTGCCCTCGAAAGACGAGCTAAACCCACCGGCTCGGCTGGTGGAGAATCTGAGAGGTCGCTTGGCCGAGACCGAGGCGCGCCTAGAACAAGCCAGGGCTCGAGAAGCGGAGCTCAGCCGCCAGCTCGACGAGATGAAGCGTTTCGTCTCCGTCATGGAGATACTGGAGAACTACCTCAAACGACGATTTGTCGAACAAGAACAGATACTTACACGCCTTCTCTCTTCTCCGGTATCCAAAACCTAACCCTAAATCCCCTTTTCTAAACAATGAAATACGTGAATTTCTATAACAAAAACATTGTTTATTGACTACAGATTGTGTATGTGTATATATTTTACTCATTTTAATGTTTAATAACGTTAATTTCTAGTGCTATTTGTTCCGATTATCTTCATGATTTCGTGTTAGTAACAGTTATTCGTTTGCTTATACATTGTTCTAACCATTGAATGGATCGCCAAATCTGATAAGTTGTAATTGAATAGTAAAGGAATTGGAGAAGGAATGACATTACTTTGCGATCCCGAGAATTGTTGAATTATAGCATTACATTTGCTTAGATTGTTGTTTTCTATTGAGTTTGAATTGGGTATTTAGGGTCTAGTTGATGAGTGGACGTCTATGTTTTTAATGCGTAAAGCAGTTTGAAACCATAATGGACAATAAAGTTGGCTAAATTGTAAAGTTAAGTAGATGCAACTATGCAAGCTCTAGTTAATTCTTACATCTCCCTGTCATATTGGAAAAAGAGTTGATTAATCGATTGATTTTTGTGTTTTATGTTATTTACAGAGTATCTGGAGTATGCAGAATGTAATGCACATGTTTGTGGGGTAGCAATTGAAGAGTATTTATTGCATTTAATGAAATATGGGTTGCTATGAGGTGATTTTCTTCTGTTATTGCCTTCCTGGCAATAAATAAAATGGGCAAAGAAAATTTGATAAGTTCTTATCGAACAAGTTAGGAAAGTGCAGTACAATTACTTAGATTGTTGTGTCTTGTTGAGTTTCATTGGATATTTAGAATCTAGTTGATAAGTGGACGTCTAAGGTTTTATATGTTGCAAAAAATGCTAGGGGGATTCGGGCAGTAAGGTACCGCCTAATGCCTAAAAGGGGGTTTAATCGGGATTAGTCGGAATAAGATGTTAGGCGGTAGAGGACCGCGTAACGCCTAGACGAAGGGATTAATCAGTATAGACAGATTTTTATAAGTTTTAATGGGTGCACAGTTTGAGGCATAATGGTCATTGAAGTTGGCTAAACATGTAAAGAAGACTAAATGCAAACTGAAGCTAATTCTTACTTCTCCTTGCCATGAAAAAAGAAAAAAATGACCTATTGATTAATCAAATGACTTTTGTGTTTTTTGTTATCTACAGAATAGCTGGAATAGTAGGAATGTATGTGTGTGGGGTAGCAATTTAATAGTATTGCATTTAATGGAATATGGGTTGCTAGGTTGTGATTTATTGGCATCAAGCAGGGATATAAATATATATCAATTGTAAAGGAAATTAGCTAAAAAAAATTTATTATTATTTTTTAATTTAATAGTTTGCTGTTCAGGCACAATGTTTGTTAGGGAGATGATTTTGTTCGAGTGAGCCATATAGACCTTAAACATCAGCACTCTAATCAATTTTTTTTCTGGGCCCGTTTGTTCTGCAGAACTAGTTAACACGGTTCTATTACCTAACACCTTGTAGAGTGTGATAATTAGAATGATCAGACAACGCCATTCAAGATCACTTGATGACATAAACAGCTGTACAGTATATTGGAGCTTGACGGCCTGCACTTGATGCCATTCTTGCAGAATCTCCATCTGCATCACCCTCCCTGCCTCCCCTTCCCGTCGGCTTTCTTTGTGTGAAATATGTATGTAGCAATTAGCATGTATGGCTATGCAAACTTATCCACGCATATTACTGTTCTAGTTATGACCGAAGGACTGACCATGATAGACTTCTTTTTGCTTGGTGAATGTCCATAATTTGTAGCCTTGTGTCCCTGGAGACTGGCCATAAATGTGGATTTGCCCCCCTAAATTTAATGAGGTATTAGGGATATAGTGAAATTTGATGAGCAGCCATTTACCTTCAAACCAGGAGATAGGACGGTGAGCATCATGGGTACATTTGCTGTCAGGAGAAACTAAAAATGTATGGGGTGAGTTCTATCTTCTCTCTTGGTTAAAATTTAATGACCAACTTTGGTTAAATGTTAACAACAAATTCTCTCTGAAATTGCGTGAGACAAGAAAAACTTAAAAATGATTTACTCGAAGAGGAGGGAGCAGCACTTAAGGTGCGGAGAGCAGAGAGAATTCTCTCTCTCGCGCGCTCTCTCCCTCCCTCTCCCTTCGTGCCTCCCTCCCTCTCAATCTCAAGTTTATGCCTTCCTCCCTCTCAATCTCAAGTTTAGGTAATCAGGTAAGTTAAGGAGGTTTCCAGGCCAAGGATAGGGTATTGTCATGGGTCTGGGGCCTCTGGGCTTACAGTGATATGAATCACAACCCACCAAGAATATAAAAAGCGTTTGGTTTTGCAAACTGTATTAAATTTCGTTGATTTATATTTGCTCATTGATTTTAACCCCATAACTTCATGAGAAAAAACCAAAAGAAATAAAAGAGCACTTATTGATGGCACTACAGGCAATGTTTGGTGTGCGGGAGTCCATTAATTGGAATGGATATCTCTTCCGATTCCACAATACTCATATTTGGATTTGTTTCAGAGAAAATATTTTGATTGAAAATCTGTTTATTGGGAATGCAAGTTACCCAAATAATGTGGAATTTGAAACTCACCTTATAGTTTGGTATTTTGATCCTCATAAGCCATATTGCCATAACTATAATGTGGTATTTTGATTCTCATATCCGACTATTCTTATAATAATAATTTTCGTTACCTTCTACCACCTAAAAGCACCACCATCGCCACTTCTATGAAACTATCATTGTCGCGCCGCCTATCACCCCACCACCTTTGCTACCAAACCACCATCAGTGATGCAGCCTTTCACCACTACCACAGTCAGTCGCCTATTGTCCCTGCAGTAGCATAAAATCACCATTGTTGTCGTCGCCTATTACCACCACCACCAACATAACCACTACCACGACCAACATAACCACCTATTGCCCCACCACTATCGCAACCATAAAACCACAATTATGGTCGTTGTCTGTCATCATCACCACCATCATCGTCTCAGTACATTACCCCATTACCATCGCCACCATAAGACCACTGCCACTGCTGCTGCTGCTGCCTATCAACACCATCACCACAGTTGCCCAATACAAAATTTGCTCGCCGCCACTGTAGCTACCACCTTGCTGTCGTCACTGCCATCTTCACCACCGCTGCAAAAGCTGTCTCTCCCACATGATCGATCAATAATGTTGTAGATAACCACCACAACCGGCAACTATTAATTTGTTTAGACATGTAAATATGCTTTTGAATTATATAAATTTCTAATATTAATTTCGTTAAATGAGTATTTGTAAATAAAAAATTAAGATAAAAGACTCACAAACATTTTTAAACGTGTCCAAACGTCGGCATGGTAGTGTTCAGTTACTATTATCCAAAAGATCTCATACCTATATATGACATTACCATTCACAAATCAACATTCCAGCGTATCAGACATTGTCTAAACATAGCTTCTGAGCCATTGAAGATGAAAAAAAGAATACTTTTTTTCAATACCGACTCTCCTAGTAATAACCAAGTCATTGGATTTATATGTTTATTCTTACCTGGTAAGATAACGCATTAAAAATACGTATACGTGCTATTCGGATACATTATATCTAGTATTTCTTCCCATTCAAAACTAAACATATATTTCCTCCGTTAACGAGTCATATTTGAAAATAAAATTTGTCACATAAAATAGTAATATTTGCACATATGTATATATATATATTTATATTTATTTATTTATTTTTTAAATATTTCATTTTTTCTTCAATTTATCATTATATTCTTTTTATCTTATTATTAATCGAACATTTATAATAAATTTCATGAAAGAAACAAAATTTTTTGAACATTTAATTTTTAATCAAACATGTAATATCAAAATCCGTAAAAACACAAATATAAATCTTTTTGTGCAATGGAGGAAGTATTATAATTGTATTATTGTACATTCTTTTTTCAATTTGTGTTATAATTATTAAGATATCACAATCACAGAGTTTGTATTAACATATAAATTTTGAAATGTTTATTTTTTTTACCTTGTCATAATTTAATGCTAAATTTTTTTGTATTGAACATAAAACATAATTTTGAAGTTAAATATAAAGTTATACATACTCTTAATTTTGAACGAAATACTCAACCGGAGTTATAGATCGCAGAAAACATGTTATCGAGTTGATTGCTGGCAAATTGATTCTCAACTTTCTTTTTTTTCTTTTGAGATTCAATGAATGAATAAATCTAAGTACAAGCAGTTTTTCTTTTTTAGTTGGAGACATGACTTTCATATTTATAAACGACATAAAAAAATTATATTGATATACAATGAGATATATATATATATTTGATCCGATATGAGTAGTGTTATATGGATTCGAATGAAATGTCCATTCGAATATCACGCTTAAAATACTCGATTCGAGTACATTTCATTTATATCAGATTTTACATTAAAACACAACATTTCATACCTGCACTTCTATTTCAGTATTGACGTCTGGAGATATTTCGAAGTATCATAAAAGGGCCTATGTTTAATATGGGTTGTACAACAAGAAAACTGTATAATACCAAGTACTAACACAATCATAGATATATTTTAAGATTAATGTAATTTATAAAAAATTTGAGTGCAAAAAATATTTGTAAAACATTATTCCTTTCGTTCTATAAAAAAAAGTTACATTTTAATTTTTTATGAATATTAATCTTTTATGTTGACTGAGAATTATTTGTTTAAATAGAGTTATTTTTTTGCATGAAAAATACTTCAGTTTGTGTATGTATTTTAAACTATACCTTTATGAACTTAAAATAGTTGAATGTTTAAATTCTCATGTGAGTAGCATTTGGCTGAGCGTTTTGCTCACTCTGACGCTTACAGTCTCTTTCAGTTATTAGAATTAATTATAAAGTCCCGTAGAGATTGTATTAGTTAGATAAATTCTGATCAGAAATATTATGTTATGGGATAAGAAGATTGAATTTTATGATGACTAAGAGCTGACTTTTGCTATATATTACGTATGGAATGGTGACGACCGATTCTCTTCGGGGAAAAACCGGTGCATTACAAATATGAAAGGAAATTTTTTTTGGTGACATGATAATAATGATATATTTATATGTGTTGGTTTTTTTTTTCTTCTGTATTATGACTTGAGTTGTGATAATAGTAATTTTCATGATATTATTTAATTTATAACGTTAAAATATAAAATTCATGCATTTTAAGTCAAAATAATATTAATCAAAATGACTTAGTAATAATTAGATTACTTATTAAATGCATAATTATACACGTAAACATCAAATAAATTTCTTATTAAGCATAAACAATCATATGATAACACCATAGTATAAGACAATAAATATTACTAACATAAAGTAAAAGCCACATTAAATCTGCGTAAATATATTTTTATTTGTAATTTGTGTAATACTAAAAAGTAATCATTACCAATTTCAATAAAATTGTAAAATTATTAACAGATAATTGATAATACTAATCAGTTATACTAATTGATGGATGGATATTGATACAATTTAGTATTCAAAACAATATTAGAAAATAACTCGCATTTTTAACGTGCTACTATTTACTCTGTAGCTCTCATTGAATAAGTTATTTTATAAGTTTTTCTTTTGTCTTTATCATAGGAATCATCCCCTACTTTTCTAATGAGGATTTAATGCTTCAATGTCAATAATATTTAATGAAAGTCAATTATTCAATAAAAATATATATGATTACTTTTATACATTGACAATATACAAAATTATATTTGATATTTTATACAAATGAATCTAACATATTAATTTCTTATATCAATGCAATGATAAAAATATACTTATTTAATGGAATGAATAAAGTACTAATTAACTTAATCATTCAAGATTTTCTTTGTGTCTCACAAATTTTCTTTGCAAAGAAACAAAAACTTTATATTTGCAAGATATATATTTTATAACTTATACATAATATCGTGTACGGTTAATTTTTCACTGGTTACGTTTCTATTTATCTCAAATTTCATTGATATTTTATTTTAAAATAAATTAATACTTCATTTGTTCAAAAATTATAGATACATATTTATTTTTTGGTTGTTCTACAATTACAGATTCATTTTTATTTTTGAACTATAAAAAATAATGAAATTTCTTAAATACTCTTTCCATTCTAAAATTAGAGATATGTTTTGATTTTTTTAGTCAAACAACGACATGTTAAACTTCAAAATTTATGTAATTTATAAAAATTTTGGATGCAAATTGTATTGTAATAAAAGGTTTTTGTTATAAATCTTAAGGATATAATAGTTGGATCAATTATAATTAAATTAATTAATAATAATTTAGAATTTAATTTGTCATCGTTTGACTCAAAAAATCAAAACGTATTTCTAATTTTAAAATAGAGGATAATACTATTTTATAAATCCAATACTTCAATTAACTTAATTACATTTATTATTTAGTAGTTTATACCCTTAACTCTCACTATTATTAAATAATACGATAATAAAAATATACCTATATTACAATTTTTCATAGAAAGGCGAAAAATCGTACAATCCCCCTCGCTATTCGTTGGTGAAGTCGAAGCGACACATAACCTTATTATATAATATATTTTAAAAATAAAAATTATTTTTTAAAATCATCTTTTTAAAAAACATCTCTACTTTTAGAAGTGAATAAACCGAAAAAGGTGTAAACAAGCAAAAGATAATTAAGATAAATGGAGTGCTTACGTTCACGCTGCTCACTCGGTCGGTGTGTCTGCCGAGCCCCAAGTGTCGAGTACGTGCCCGAGTCAACCAGATAAGCTGCTTCCTCTTTTTATGGTGGGTGATGACGAGTGAAGAAGGAAACTTGGAGTTGAAGATAAACCCCTTGTACGGTGGGCGGTGGTATTCTTCTTCATGGACAATTTTACTCCAACTAAAAATTTCCCATCTGCCATTGACAAGGGCATTTCAGTAAATGTGCACCTCAAAGCTTCCCCTGAAAGCAACTGGAGAGCAAACAGCAGTGATGGAGCCAAAAGCCATGATGGAAAGATGCTACTTATAAATTGCTTTTCACTCCATCTTCTTCAGCCTAGTCACTACTTTCTTTCTTTTGAAACCTCTTTCTTTCTTAAGTCTCAACTCTGTTTTTTCCTTCTTCTTAAGGCATTGTAAGGGTGTTTAACACTTGGATTTCATACTTTCTTGGTATATTTTCTTGGAAAGGCTGGATGCCCGTTTGAGAAAAAAGCTGCAACGGAAGATGGGTCGAGCTCAGAATCTGTAAATAAGAGTGATACTACAAAGAATGGTAGAACTTTGGGTTCTGTGCTACTCAAGCTGGAGCCTTCTATATTAATAAGAGACCACAATCCGAGAGAGTTAATGTCTTGGGCTAAAAAGACTGGCTTTCATTCTAATTTCTCTGGAGACACTGGGGCTAGTGTGAGTGAGAGCAATGATGTGTTTGATTTAGAAAAGGGTCTTGAGAAAAATGGGTCAATGTCACCCAAGATTGAGATTGACCCAATTTCGGGGAGAACTAGGAAGAGAGGGATTGAGATTGAGCAGGTTAACAATAAATTTAAAAGCTATGAGAATGATGGGGATATTGGGTCCTGGAACAAAACTGAAGTTCAGCCAATTTTGAGAGACAGAGGTGGGGACAGGACATTTAGTTTGAAGGGGAATGAAGCTACAATTAGTAATGGGCATGGAGCTCCTGCAACTAGTAGTCAAGTGACTGAGCCCAGGAATGATGATGAAGATGTAAACAGAGATGCGGGAATTGGGATGTATCCAGAAGGTGAAGGCCCTGGTCATGAAGAATGGCAACAGTCATCTAGAATCAGGTGTGGGCTGACAGACAATCCTGGTTTTGGTAAGTACAAATTTACCCTTTGGATTTGCTTATTTATTTTCTATAGTTTCTTCTGATTTTGTTTTCAATTTTTATGTCTGTGTAGTTAGTGATGCATGAAATGATACAATTAGGCAAAAGTTGAAAAGTACTAGAATAAAGTAGGCAATGAAGCATGTAACCAAAAAAAAAAGTAGGCAATGAAGCAGAAAGAAATACTCCTATTTGTTATTAACTAAGGTGCATAATCACATTACATAAATGTTGTAACTTGTAAAATGTTTGCTAATTATGTTTCTTGTTTCTTTCTTAATTATCTTTGTGAAAGAAACGGCCATAATGCGGTCACAAGTTCACTAGAGGTTCAGATGATAATTTTCTCTGTCAAGGTGAATGAGTCTTTTGTCATTCTCATCTGCTATTCCATTATTTTGATTGTGGCATCACTTGTTATAACACTCTTTATATTTTGAACTATGACAGAAAGAGGAAAAAGAAATTTGAAGCCCAAAGGCATGGAGAAAACTGCATTTTAACTAAATAATAAATAAAATAAACAAAGAGGAGAATGTAATGGACAATGGACATCAAAGAATTACTTAGAAATTTGGAACTGTTAAACCTATTAAATTTTCTTATTGAGATCTTGCAGCAGAATCCAATTAGAAAAATAGTGAAATTTCACAGACTGTAAATAAGTTCCATCACTTCGTATAAAAAGTCGACTTGTCAGATATAAAAAAAGGTATAGGTCTTTGGTGCAAAAGGTCAGTCAATTGGCTTGAAAATTTTTCATGAAAGTTTGCCCTTTGTTTTGGTTGGCAAGCTTCAACAGGTTAAACTATTCAAGTAATTGATGGATTTGTCCAGTCCAGTTTTCTTTAAGCTTACATCTAATCCAAAATGGTAGACCAGTTCGAGGTGCCAGTTGATCAGATTGGTCTTTTTCAACAGAGGTTTTATATAACCATAACAGTCATATTATTTTAGTTCCAGCATTTCAAGCTCCCTTTATCCGCGGCAACCGGTATAGTCAAGTCATATAAATTGATGTCTAGTATTTGACATTTCCGCTGAGTGGGCTATATGTTCTTCTCAATCAGATATATCATTTTACATGCTCATTAATTTAAGAATTTATCCGGAGCTTAGCTTAAATACAGTTGAACTACTCCTTTCTCTCTTTACAAAATCTTTGTTTTGTAATGCTTTTACAGTATGTAGATTCTTTAAGAGTAATAGTGGGGAAATTCTCTTATCTCTAGTTCTGGTATCAAGTATCATTCCTGACATTGGGCTTGATAGGAATGATTTAAATCTTTTTTACAGAAAGATGGAAGGTGCGAGAATTAGCTCAATTTCTGTTGCAGCTACAATGAAGATATTATCAATATAATTTCATAGCAGATAATCTTCATCAATTTATTGAAAGGAATTATAAGTTTCGTTAATCTCACTTTTTTCATTCTCAATCGAATAGGTTGTATTGACCTTTCCAGAACTTTTGAACTGCAGTACCGCTTATGTGTTATGGTTTGCAGCACTATATATCACTGGCTGGATCCCTGATTTTCATCCCATTGATCATTGTACCTGCCATGGGTGGAACTGATGTGAGCATGAGTTCATGAATGGATTCTTTCTAAGATTCTGTTCTCTCGGTGAGAGGCTTCGAATTAATCAATTTAAATGTTTTCTCCCCTGAATTTTGTCAGGAGGATATAGCATCTGTCATTTCCACAATGCTGTTGGTCTCTGGAATTACTACTATATTGCACTCATACTTCGGTACCCGACTTCCACTGGTTCAAGGGAGCTCATTTGTGTATTTAGCTCCTGCTTTGGTTATCATGAATTCTCAAGAGTACCGAAATTTTACTGAACATGCAAGTGATTACATTTCTTATCGCAATTTTCTTTCACAATGATTGTTTTACAAAGAAAATTTATAGCGAAGGAACTACATAAACATGTCAAAATACAGATATTGTATATGAGAAGTACTGGAAAAGCTGCATGTTTGCAGGAAGCCAAATGAAGTTGGTAAATATGGAGATAACTCGTGTTTCTAAATCCATGGACTGTGATAAATTAACATTTTAGCCTCGGGGGAAATAGAATTGATATTTATTGTTAATTATCTCTAGATGAAACATCTTAAATTCAGGTACAAGATATTACTCACAGTATGCATATTCTTGGTTTTGGCTCACGTAATTACTCAGTTGAACATTGTGAGACATAAATATGTATACCCAACAACACCCTTCTCCCAGAAACCCCACCCAAAAAACCAAACAGACCAACAAATGAAAAAAATCGCTTGTGATCTGTTAAAGTATAAGCATTTTGTTTGCTTTTCATAAGGAATCAAGACAACATAATTGCTTCCTTCTACTACTTTTCTCCCGAGAAGCTTATCTGGGTAAAAGTTTCATTGTGTGCAGAAATTCAGGCACATAATGAGAGAACTGCAAGGGGCTATTATTGTTGGTTCAATTTTCCAAAGTATCTTGGGTTTCAGTGGTTTAATGTCCCTTTTCGTAAGGTTCTCTCTCTCTCTCACGCACCCACACCCACACACACAATGTACTTTCCTGTCTTTGGATTTATAGGAGAAACTGACATTTTCTCAATTTATTTATATGAAAACATATGACAGGTTGATAAACCCTGTAGTGGTTGCACCTACTGTTGCTGCAGTTGGCTTGGCCTTCTTTAGCTATGGTTTTCCACAAGCTGGTAGCTGCATGGAGATGAGCATTCCCCAAATATTATTGGTTCTTTTTTTCGCATTGGTAAGCACAGTTCTATATTGATTGTTTTTCACTGGAGTGCAGAACAAAAGTAAATATCTTATATAGAATATACATACATAATATACCAAGTTACTTTGATCCTAAGGATGGAGATCGGAAATAGCAACCTTCAGGTTACTCCTTAATTCCTCTGACACCTCACCCCTTGGTTAAGATAGTGTTTGGAGGCAGCTTAATTTATGAGATTTTCACACGTTGAAATTGGTCAACTCACCATTTTGCATGTCTCTAGCATCTTCGAGGAGTATCCGTTTTTGGGCATCGTCTGTTTCAAATATATGCGGTATGTATTTCAATATTGTGTTTCATCTTGTTCTTAATCTTTCTCCAGTCACTGATTTTTCTTCATCTCAGCCCAACATATTTTTTACCCTTATCTTCCACAAATATGCAAAAAGGGTTTCTAGTTTTTGTTGTTTCAAGGATGAATACTGGAACTCAAAGCCATCTTTTTTTTTTCTGTTCTCCTTTTTGGTTTATTTTGTTTGTGTTAGAGTAAGAAGCTACCTTTAGTAGAATAGTCCTTGAACGTGCCATTAGTATGTCTGAAAGTTATCAGGCCCGCCCCAGCATCTAATATCCATATATCAAAGAAATGAATAAACAGATAACATGAGAAAAGGATATGAAGTCAGTAGACTTTTATGTTTTTACAGTGTTGCTTATCATTGTTAACGAAGTCTTAATAGCACTATAGCAGATATTTCTCTTCTCTCATGATAGTTCATTCTGGAATATTATCCAAATTTTCAATACTTCTCCCAACCTCATATTTGGTTGCAGGTTCCTTTGAGTGTTATCATTACATGGGTGTATGCATTCTTGCTGACAGTTGGAGGAGCATACAACTACAAAGGTTGTAGCTCTGATATACCAAGCTCCAATATATTGATTGAAGCTTGTAGAAAGCATGCATATACCATGAACCATTGCAGGACAGATGTTTCAAATGCATGGGGAACTTCCTCATGGGTCAGGATACCCTACCCTTTGCAGTGGGGTATACCAATATTCCGTCTACAGACTTCTATCATCATGATCGTTGTATCACTAGTTGCATCAGTTGACTCGGTTAGTATTTTCTAATCAAATGACTGCAAACCTTGTTTGAATAATTGAACTATACAAGGGTCAAGTTTAACCATCTGAAAATACTTATCTTACCAGGTTGGAACATATCACTCTGCTTCACTGCGAATTAATCTAAAGCCTCCCACCCGTGACATTGTTAGCAGAGGCATTGGCTTGGAAGGTTTCTGTAGCATACTAGCTGGACTTTGGGGAACAGGGACTGGGTCAACAACCTTGACAGAGAATGTACACACTATTAGCATAACTAAGGTAGCAAATCGAAGAGCTCTGGAACTTAGCATAACTAATGTAGACTATTTTCGCTAATATCAATCTTGGCTGTACATATTCTAGATATACAAATTAATTAAGTTAAAATTCATATATTAGATGGTATATATATGTAATATCCCCCATCCCATTCCCAAATATGAGAGGACTGCACTATATGTAAGGGGAAGTGTACGCAATTAACTTTTGTCATGACTTTTGAATAGCTAATGGCTAATGTTTTTGGACTAGTGGAGTAAACCCGGGATCAGACTAGGTGAATACAACATTATTACCTGAAGCATTAACAAAACCAAGATGATTTACAGTGCTCAGCATTAGAGAACTGATCATTTGTAAAATATGTGCAATGGCCAATGAGTCTCTCTCTCGCAGCCACCCCCACCCCCGCCCCCCGTGTTTCCTCTGCATACAGGTACCTGACTTATCTCTTGACCTATATTTATTAGGGAAAGTTGGTGCAATTCTTGCTTCTATACCACTGGCATTGGCAGCAGCCACTCTGTGCTTCATATGGGCACTTATTGTGGCGTTAGGTCTCTCAAACTTGCAGTACACTAAAACATCAAGTTTTAGAAACACTGCAATAGTTGGTGTCTCTCTTTTCCTAGGCTTCTCCATCCCAGCATACTTCCAACAATATCAACCAGAGTCCATCTTGATTCTTCCTAGTTATCTTATTCCTTACTCAGCAGCATCAGATGGACCAGTCAACACTGGTAGTAAACAAGTAAGTCGCCATTTTATTTGTCCGTAATTTCCTGATTAAAGTTACTTCACGTCATTTTGTTTGCAAAATGCACTTCTTGTTAGTCAATTTGTTTTGTTTGCCACCAGCATAAGACTAACTGACAATGATTCATACTGATCGAAAGGGATAAGTATAAAACTGAAGGAAGAAGTCAAGAAAATAGTTGTCTAGGGAAATGTTGAAAGGTTCTCTAGTACTGAAATGCTTTTCAGCAGTTTAGTTTTGCATCTAGTACATTGCTAATTTAGAGTACATGTTTTCAATGGAACCTGTGGTTCACTGCTTAATTTATATTATCAGCATAAGGTTCTAATCTTCTGTACCTCTTTCTAATTATGATTCTCTTTCATAGTTACCAAATTAATTTGATAGGATCTGTTCACTAGAAAAAATCTTGTACATGATTTACCAATAACCAGAATTCTGGTGGAAATTGGAAAACGTTACAAAGTAATATAGTTGTCAAAACATCACTGTAAGACCAGACCAACATAGGGTACAATAATGCCAACTGCAAACACATAATCTACTCCAACCTGAAAAAAATGATACTACCTGCTTTGAACGAAACGAAAAAGAAATTTTTTGAAGGATGATATTTGTACATTATGTATCAATGTCAAGGCAAATTTTCCCCTTAAAAGTATTTCAAATATCCTACAATGCAAAGTGGGATCAATTAGAGGTCAATTTGGAACAAGGACAAGAGTTATTCGTGTATGATCTACAGCTTCATTTGAGAGCCTTGTCATGAACAAGGACCTGACCTTGTGTTTCTGTCTGAAATCATATATTTGCAGCTTGATTTTCTGATAAATGCACTTTTATCGTTGAACACGGTGGTGACACTCTTGGTGGCCTTTGTACTAGACAACACCTGCCCAGGTAGCAGGCAAGAACGAGCAGTATACATGTGGTCAAGTCCGGAAGAAACAACCGCAGATCCATCTGCACTTTCAGATTATTCCCTGCCAAGTAAAATTGCAAGTTGTTTCGGCTGGGCAAAATGCTTGGATGCATGAGTATAGGCAGATAGATAGCTTGCTGGTGACTGAATTCTGGAGGAGCTGCTGAGTTTGTCAAGTCCGTCTAAGATTCTAGCCGGAGGTAGGTTGAGAGGTAGACAGCCTCAAATAGGAAATAGCCGAATATATTTTCGTTCTCATTTTACACGAAAGCCAAAAGTCTCCTATGAAATAGTTTGAAAAGTGATGTAGTGGTAGCAATAAAGCTACTCATTTTTTAGTGCAAGATATATTGACATCTATATAAATATGTTTTTTCCCTCAACTATTATATATATAGGTTACACACTTCTTCTTTTTTCTTTTTTCTTTTTAAATCATTAAAAGAAAATAGAATGTTAAGAACTAACCACATTACGGATGTCCATAAGTTTTGGACTACATGAGGCCATCAAAACCTCGACTACCAACAAATGTAAACAATCAAAACACCATTATACAAACTACCCTAAAAGAAATACATCCAATCTTTAACCACCTTCTGTAATTCATAGAGTTTATTCATGACCGAACTATAATATTCTAATTGCACAGGAGGCACTACCCAAAAATATAAGCATATGATAATTCTATTGCACTCATAATCATTGAATCATTGGTGCCCTTTAAAATGGTGCGAAAATAGTTACCCTAAATTATACGCAGAAGATATTGGCTGTTGGTCGCACCGAAAAGTGAGGAAGTTTCGAACCTTGTAAGCTAATAAAAAATCAAAATTTTGTAAAATAGTTGATGAGTGTGTGAATGTATATGTGAGTTTATTTGTAGTGGGATCTTATGTAACCAAAAAAATTATACTTACAAGAAAAATAACTACAAAATAATCATATAATTAAATTAGTAGAGTCTCCAGATGATATTAATTTAGTAAGATTAATTACGATGATCATGTATCTTAATATTAATCTTCCAACTATTTAATGTGTTGGCAGAGCGCTCACTTCGACTGAGAGAGGCACGCGGTTCGATTCCTCCGCACCTCCGTACTTTTTTTATCAAATGATATATAAATACTTGTATTAAAATAATTTTTTATCATACATTCGGTTCAGGTATATGTTCAACCTATCGATTCATATAATGATAATTCTGTTGTACTTAAGTTTTTTTACATTTATTGTAATATGACACGAAACTAATTATACTAGTTTTGTTATCTGTGTCAAATATTAGTTTTGTTTCTTACAGTTATATAATTGCATAAATTAATTTTAAAAATTAAATTATTTTTATAATTGCTTATAATTTAATGAATATTACAATTTTAAAAATTAAATTATTTGTATAATTTGATGAATAGTACAATATAAATTATTTTTATAATTGCTTATAATATAATAAATAATATTAATGAATAAGAAATGTGCGAGTTCAAAAGAATATTTTAATATTTTATAAGAATATGGGCGTTGAATCGTATTCTCTAGATTTAGGGGATCATTGTTCAAATTTGTTCCCTAAAATAAAGAAATCTCTATTTTAAGGTATTAATTGGAGTAATCATTTTCTCAAATTCTTCAACTTCATTCCCAAAAGTACAAATTATTCTTATTTTAGGGAATCTAATGCAAGTTCCCTAATATAACAATATATGCTTTATCAGTTTATTAATTTCATTATTGGAGGTGTAGCTCACATGAATAACGTTATATTTGCATTTCTTCATATTATATTTTATGAGCTACAAAATTCAAATTGTAAAATGATGATGCTATAATTTTAAAATAACAGGGTTTATGTTGTAATTATGCCTATGAATAATGATATAAATTGTTATGTTAATTAGTTATTAAATAAAAGTTGTATCGAAATAACCTACATTCATAAATTGGATAGTTATAATATTTTGCTAGAAACCAATTATAACTTATGCGGTTTAAATAGTTTGGGGGTCCACTGCTAATTTAAATGGACCAAATAAAAGTCATACACAAAAAAACTGATTTATTACTAAATCAAGTCTAATTTTAATTAGGATATTAATATGTATATTAGTGTGTATATATATTAAGATAGTTAAGATAGCCGTCACTTCTCTTATTAACAAATTTGTGAGAGAGAATCCTAAAGTGAATTTTGTTAGCACATGTAGAAAAGACAGCTCAGTTCGTGTATGGATACCAGTAGAGATGCGGCGATTAACGCGTAATTCAAACACAACGATCGTAGCCTGCTGCAGTTCTTGAAAATTACGATGACAAAAATTAAGGTATTTTCTTGATTTTAATATATGTGCAGATTTTATTTCATTGATTTCAGATTACAGTTTTTATATTAAAAAAAATATTTCTGTTGTTTAAATATTAATCCCCACCAGGGGGTGTTGCCCCTTCGACCCCGCTAGGGGAGTTTCTCCTAGGACCCCGCAAGGGGACGCAACCCTCTTGACCCACACATGATTTGGGTGTTAGTTAGATTACACATATGATGTGTTTAATATTTGATATTTTATTATGATATAGTATAATGTCATAATTTAAATAAGGATTTAGACTATATTATGTCTCATTCTATGTTTGTTTTGATTATATTTATCACTTGATATGTATTGAAGATGAAATTAAACAAACTAAGTATTATTTGAAATTAAATAATTATGATTTTTCAATCTAACACATATCGAGGTTTATATTGTTGAAAATGAGTTTGCCAAAGCAAAACATTATTTATGTAAGCTAGACATGATGGATAACAATTATCCATAAGGGAAAATTGGTTTATTTAATATGGTTATCAAAATAGTTTTGAGCTTAGACTTGTATGTTAGAATATTCTATCATGAGATGATGAAACCTAACAACAAAGAGTTACATGAGATGCAATTGACAATGTGCTGTCTACCTAAAATAACTAGGTCTTGAGTGTTAAGCCAAAACTTTCTTGAGTTTTAGTTATATGTGGATCATTGATTTTATTATATTGATGAACATGTCACTTATTTGTTACATATTTTAATTTTGTTGTGGACTATCACTCCAAGTACTGCATCATTTTCACTTTGATCCGTCCTTGAGAAGGAAAAACTAAATAGATCAAATTTCCTGGACTGTTACAGGAACTTGAGAATTGTTCTCAAAAGAAAAGAAGGATTACGTCTGATCTATTAGGTTCATTGGGTGTTGATGATTCTGATGCAGTTTTGGGAAATATGATTAATCTCGCATTGAAGGATAACTTTAGATTTATTTTCCATTGATACTTATGGTGGACGTTGGGTGGGGAATTCTTCAATGGTTACAGTAACTTTAATTACTAACAAAGTATTAAAATTATGAAAATCCGCATCAGGGGATAAAATCCATCATCGGAGGATAAAGTGACGTCATCAGCGTCAGGGGATAAGCTGGGTTGATGTCATCAAAGGATAATGTGGCGTCAAGGGATACTCAACCCTGATCAGGGGATAGTTATCCACTGATGCCACATTCAACTTATCAGGGATAATTATCTACTGATGAGTATTTTTATTCGTCAGGGGATAATTATCCTCCGATGACTATTTTTACATGTTAGAAAATATATTTTTACCCGTCAAAAAATATTTATCCACTGACGAGACACAATTTAGGTTTTTATGTATTTTCTTGTTTTTGTATTTGTTTCCTAATAGGAATAGATTTGTTTTATTTTCCTTGTTGGAGTAGTTTTCCTTCCAGTATAGATTTCTTTCCATTGTAATATTCTTTCCAAATTAGAATTAGGGTTTTATTTCTACTTATAAATAGTTGCTTATGTTGTACGCTAAAATTTAGACTTGATATAAAAATATTTGTAAGTTTTGAGTTTACAATTATCCTGAATATGGATGGTTAATTTCTTTAAGATTTCACAACCAGATTTATTTAGTTTATGGGTGGTTAAATTCTTTAAACAAACTAATACAATTAATCATTTGGTGTTGTTTCTCGGTGATTAATTTTTTTACAGAATCAACCTAAAGTTATTTTTTTTCCGCAACATATTTGTTTTTTCCTATATCAAATACATCAATGTCCAAAGAAGGCACCTAAATCTTCAGCACCTCATAAGGAACGAGAATCTTATAAGAAAAAACATGTTGATGATTCTATTGATGTCTCTTGTCTTATGTTGGCCACCATGAATTCGGATCTTTAAAAGCAATTCGAAAACATGGAGGCATATGATATGATTGAATGCCTGAAAATTTTGTTCTAAGAACAAGATCGCACTGAAAAGTACAATACATTATATGTCTTGATTGAGTGTAAACTTGTTAAGGCATCTGCTATTAACCTTCATGTAATCAAAATGATTGTTATATTGATAACCATGAAAGGTTGCGTTTTCCAATTAACCTTGAGTTGGTTACTGATATCATTTTGAATTCTTTGTCTAATGATTATCGTGATTTTGTTGTGAACGATTACATACATAATCTTAACAAGACAATTATGGGGTTACATGGGGCACTTAAGAGTGTTGAACATAATATTAAAAAGGACTCTACTCTTAATGTTCTAATGGTATAAAAAGGGAAAGGTTTTAAGAAACAGGGTAAGGGTAAGGGTAGAGGTAAAGGTAAATGCAAAAACTCATCCAAACCTAAACTTGAATCTAAGCCTAAGTATGGTCCTACTCAAGATGCTATCTGTTTTCCATGTGAAAAGCCTAGACATTGGAAGAGGAATTGTAAGAAATATTTGGAAGAACTGAAAAAGAACAAGAGAAGTGAGACTTATGATTCAGGTATTTATTTTATTGAAGTAAATGTTACTATTTCTAATTCTACTTCATGTGTATTGGATACCAATTGTGATTCTCACATTTGTGGAAATGTGTAGGAGCTAAAAAGAAGTAGAAGTCTAATAAAGGGCGAAGTGGACCTACGTGTGGGCAATGGAGCAAGAGTTGTTGTTTTAGCAATAAGGACATTTCAATTATCGTTACCTTCTAGCACAATTTTATAACTTAATAATTGTTACTATGTATATGCTATAAGTAGAAACATCATTTCTCTTTCTGTATTGGATATGAATGGTTTTAATTTCATTATTAAGAACAACTATTATTTTTTTTATCGCAATGAGATGTTTTATGGTACTGCTCCATTACAAAATGGTTTATATGTTCTTAATCTAGAAATGTTTATTTATAATATATATATCAAAAGACTTAAATCCAATGACTCAAACTCCATAAATGAGAATCATTCATAAACTCCACAATGATGGAATTTTATATTCATTTGATTTGAATTATATGATATTTGTGGATCTTGTTTATTGGAAAATATGATAAAAGACCTTTTCACTAGCACAAATGAAAGTGTATCAGATTTATTGGGACTCATACATACTGATATGTGTGGACTATTAAACATGACAGCCATATGAGGGTTCTAATACTTCATTACATTTATGGATGATTTTAGTAGATATGATTATATTTATTTGATGAAACATAAATTTGAATCTCTTGAAAAGTTCAAAAGAAATCAAGAATGAGGCACAAAATCAACTTGGAAAGATGATTAAAGCTCTTTGATCAGATCGAGAAGGAGAATATCTAAGCCAAGAATTTAAGGATCATATTAAAGATTATGCAATAGTTTCACAACTAACTCCTCCAAAAATGCCTCAATGGAATGGTGTATCTGAAATGAAAAATCGTCTTTTATTAGATATGATTTGATCGATGATGGGTCTAACAACTTTTTCAATCTCTATTTGAGGTCATGCCCTTGAAACAATTCCATTCCTTTTAAATAGAAGTTGTCTAAATCGGTAGAAAATACGTCATATCATATGTGGACAGGAAAGGTTCCTAGTGTGTGTTTTCTCAAGATTTAGGGTTGTCATGCTTATGTCAAACAATTAATTTCTGATAAGCTCAGTCCCAAATCGGATAAATGTTTCTTTGTAGGATATCTTAAGAAAGCCAAATGATACTATTTTTACAACCCAACTGAAAACAAAGTATTTGTTGCTAGGAATGATGTTTGTTTGGAGAGAGAGTTTCTTTTTAAAAGAACTAGTGGGATTGAAATTGATCTTGAAGAGATCGTTGAGCAACTATAGAATTCTCAAATTAATGAGAATTCTCTTTTGTATGATGATGCTCAAGTAAAGCGGCAAACAGTTGTTGAGCATACACAAACAATAACTATTCTTCGTCAACTATGAGGTATGCATTACTTATGAGCGATCGTCGTCATCTATCGTTGATAAAAAATATTGACGTATGCGTTACTTGTGACCAATCGTCGTCATATATCGTTGATAGAAAATAATGAGCCTACGATTACCTATGAGGTATGCGTTACTTGTGACCAATCGTTGTCATCTATCGTTGATAGAAAATAATGAGCCTATGACCTACTCGGAAGCTATAATGGGCAATGACTTTGATAAATGGTATGAAGCCATGAATTCTGAAATGAAATCCATGTATCAAAACAAAGTATGGACTTTGGTTGATCCATCTGATGGTATAAAACTTATTGAGTGCAAATGAGTTTTCAAAAAGAAAATCAACATAGATGGTAATGTGTACCTTTATAGTAGAGACGCGGTGATTGACGCATAATTCAGACACAACGATCGTAGTTCTTCTGCTACAGTTTTTCAAAATTATCATGACAAAAACTAAGGTACGTTTTTTATTTTAATATATGTGCGGATCTTATTTCATAGTACAGTTTTTATAAAAATAAAAAATAAAAACGTTTCCACCATTTAAGAATTAATCCGAATTCCTATGGTTTTTACTGGTCTATGATAATTAAAATTGCACTGCACAATATCAAATAAATTCATGTTTAAAATTAGGAGATGCAGTACAACATAACTGATAGGTCTACATTATCATTTGCACTTAGAAATGGTTGTTTGTTGGACTATGATATCAATTCCGCAAACCTTTTTAAAATTGGTTGGGCAGACCAATTTTTAACCAACCGATAGGTCTACATTATCATTAGGGGAGAGTATCAAATTAATTTTGAAGTTCTAATCATAAATTTTATTATTATTATTTTTTAAAATAATATTAAGAAATTAATACAATTATATATATATATATATATATATATATATATATATATATATTTATTTAGTTTATTTTTATTTTTTTGTTAAATTTATGTAAGAGCTCAAATGAAGAACTTTCGGTTTAATATCATCAAATGCCACCAGGAGCCGAAACGTGTAGTTATTTCTCTCTGCATGCTTAGAAGTCACAACTATTCATGTCAAACTCACACAAATAATGCTAATCTGGTTTGATCTACAGATGTATTTAGTTGAGAAGGTGAACTAACAAACACTCTTTTGAACTTCTTTCCCACCTACATCTCATCAAAATTTCACATCAAAACTTATAAATAACAACCACATAATTGCTATATGCATACCAACACCAAATTACATATCTCCAACTAAGTTCAATCTCAAAGAAAACTTTCCTAATAGCTCTTATATATCAACTAAACAATGGCTGCTCTTAAGCATTGCTTTGTCCTATTCTTGGCATTGGCACTATCACTTTCAAGCATAGATGTGAGTTTGGCGGCTCGCAACTTGTTGCAAACTTCAATGCCAACAATTCCATCTCTCCCAAATGTTCAATTGCCTCCATTACCCACAATGCCGACGCTTCCGAATGCCGCGTTGCCGCCATTGCCAACTACTCCTCTGTCCACAATGCCAACCACCATTAATCCAACCATGCCTACAATGCCGACGATGCCGATGGCGGCACTGCCTCCTTTGCCAGTCTCACTCCCCACAATTCCAACCATCAACATTCCAACATCTATCCCTTCCATTCCTTTCTTCACTCCACCACCATCCACCACCACCCCTTGAGATGATATTCTATATTTTTCAACATTCTGTTCAGCTACATAATTTAAATCAACATACATATATCTCATGGATTCATCATCGTTTCTTTTATGGGTTTTATGACTTAAACGATCTCCTCCTTAGTTTATAGAACGGGCCATGGTTCCAAGTTGGCTTGTTTTGTAGTTTAGCTAGCATATGTCTTAATATTTCAGCTATTATGTGTTTAATTTCTTGTATTTGAGTGAATATGGACATTGTATGTATGTAGTTGGTTAAGTTGTTGTTTCTATGGATGTAAAATGTGGTTCATTTCAAATTATGTTGTTGCAATTGTTTGCATGGTCAATTACCTCTTGCATCCGCACGATCTAGTGATATAATACAATTATATTAAAAGAAGATCGACTTGAATCATCAACAACTCATGCATGGGAGGAGAATTACGGGATACCATTAAACCAATAATAACAATACTTTTCCATTATTTGCCATGTCTACTACAAATTAATCTAACAGCTAAAGCTCCAAATAATTCCTTAAATATGTTTGTGGTAGCCTAGTACCACAACAAACAAACAAAAAAAGAAGCCCCCTTCTAAATTTTTGGTAGCTTAGTACCACTCTCTCTTTTCTTTTCGGAACAAGACGTGGCCCAGCAACATATTCAAGCTGCATATTCAATAAGCTTTTTACCATATTATGATTGTTTGTTTCGGCTTAAATTTTAGAGATTTCATATTTTAAAAAAAAAAGGGATTTATTTTGTTTTATTTTGGGATGTGAAAGTGAGAATTAAATCAGATACCTCTTAGAACTCAAAAGTAGTACGGAGTAGTATAAAAGTAACCGCAGCCTTCGTCGTTTCATAAGTTTAATTACTTGAGGTGGCACTTCCTTATGATCACTATACCAACTATTATCTTCGATACGCTTCATATATCAAAACTTCCAAAAATTCAATGAAGAATTACAATCGTATTGTAACCGAAAAGTCTGAAATCCCAAGAAATCAACCAAATAGGCTCAAAAATTATATGTCAGATTAATACTCCAAAATTAGATTTACATTTTAATTCATACAAAATAGGTTTATAAAATTACATAATTTAAAATTAAAATAAGATATATCTTACTTTTGTTTACTTTGAAATAAAATATAATTAACTTTTATTTACTTTAAAATGAAATATAATTATAAATACGAAAAATATTCTTAAATATATCCGTCGCTATACTTAGGAACGGATTAGTATATAACTAGCACAATTTGTATGTAAGAGAGTTTTCTGGACTAATCATTCCCTTTATTGTAATCATGGTCCCAACAAAATAAACAGCCCAGATGGGTCCATTTTACATACCTTTTGAGTTTGTAGCTTTGGTGGTTTATAAGTTGAATAAATCTGTACATCTTTGCTCAATCTAAGCTACATCCTCAAGAATTACTATTTATACGTTTCAACTAATACAAAGTGTCCTATAAGCTAGAACAGTATTGTGTTGCATGACCATAAATAACCACATTTCATCAAACTTTATTGAATCTATATCTAGTAGATTTTGGCATTTCCTTAAAACGTTTACCTACAACCCCCCACCCCCCCCCCCCCCCCCCTCTTCCCCCCCAAGTATACGATAGCTTTCTTACTTGTAACTCGACTCAAAACATAAATGATTTATTGGTTGAAAATTCAGTTTGGCTGGAATTTGTCCAATACGAGGAATTTAAAAAATTAAAACGTTAATGATGTTGAGTAAATTAAAACGTTAATGATGGTGAGTAATGACACCTATGTTTAAAGTAAATTTAAAACGTTTCAACCAATAACCAATTAAGAGTATAATTTTAGAATAATATAATTTTAATAACTAATAAGAATATATTTAAAGATAACTCTTTTCAAAAAGTAATAAACAAACAAATAGGAAAATGAAATGGAAAAGATAAATAGAAATAAACATGGTGAATAATTAGTCCAATATGAGGAATGTTTTATCTCTTATTATAAAAAATTATTAAGAATACGTGGACTTGATCGTTAATTTTATTTATTATCAATTATTTTTTTCTAAAAAATAACGAGATCAGAATTTGGTGGTCGAGTGAGCGAATGGGTGAGTATCAATTCCTATATAATCAAAAAAAACAACGTGGAGGGAGGAGGGGATGGATGCACGTGCGAGCCGCGAAATCGGCAAGAAGTTAGAGTCAAAAGATACCACGCACGTGGCTAACAGTCAAAGATTAAAAGGCAGTGATTGAATTTGCACGGGTCCACGAGGGCCGTAAGATTTTCCTCGTGTTCTTTTTATATACTCTATAAACCTGTTTAGACCGTGGAGTGTAAAGCTATAGAGCATTAGAGACTACGATAAGAACTTAAAGTGCTTTCGCAATGGAGACCTTCCACGCGCAAAACATGGATTGATAAATCAGATTTTTCTCTCCTCTACATTCTCGTAATCACATTTGCGTTCTAGCTCTAATTTTTTTTTTTTTACGGTGGTGATTTTTAGAGGACGTGTATTTCGCATCATTTTAGATTAATAAAAAAATATGATACGATGGATAATTAATATTATTTAAATTACTCATAATAAATTTTAATAACGTGATAATTAAATTTATTTGTTTCTTGTAATATTACATGTAATAATACTAGATAGATATATTTGGTTCATTTTATTAGTTGAGTAGTTATGTTGTATTTTTTACCTAATTATCCTTATTTATATCACATGAAATATATTACTATTATGATTGTATTGTATATAATATATTAAAGTAATAATAATATTTTATTTTATATATAAATTATAATACTAGTACGGAATAAATATATATTTTATTTTATATTATTATTACATATGTAGTGATATATATTATATTATGTACACTAATTTACATTATATATAATGTATATTACATATATTACACACACACACACATACATAGTGATATGTCGTCATACATATATATATATATATATATATATATATTTATAATATCATAATATTTTATAATTATTATTCTTGTGTACAAATTAAAATATATAAAAATACATAATTATTTATTATTTATAATAATAACGATAATAATAATTATTACTTATTATATATATACATATTCCTTCTGTCTCAGTACATTTGCCACACTTTCTTTTTTTTGAATGTCTCAATCATTTGCAATTGAAAAAATTTATCATCTTATTTATCTAAAATATCATTCAAACATCTCATTTATGTCACATTATTTCACTCTAACTTTTTAATTTTCTCAATAATTTTATTCATTTTAAACTAATTCATTTTTGTCCATTCATTTTCAAGGACAATGTAAATATTTTAATTAAAACTTTAATCTTTCTTCAAAATTTGTGAAAAATCAAATATTACAAATGGTGTGAGACTAAGAGAATATATTATATTATTTACAATATGTAAAATATATTACAATATTAATAATATAATATATTATATTATAATAAACATGAATGATACAAATAACATATAACTTTGATCATCTAAATCGGTTATCAAATATATTGCCACGTTATAAAATGTATCACCCCGGATGCGGTAATAAGATAAATAAGTTGTACTGTAAATGCTCGAAGCACGCGACCGACCTGATTAAAGAACTAAACAAACCGAAAATTGAATTTTAATGGTACGGCGGAGTCGGTTTAGCCCCGAACCCGAGAAAAGGATAAAGAAGCGCATGAACATCAACGTGGGTTTCGGATCCAAAGCCCTCGAATAACTCATTCATCACATATATGCTCCTCCAAATTGCTTGAATATAATTGTATAATTAATGAATTTACTGTTATGATTAGCTGCTACAACTATTATTTTTTGTTAAATAAATAAATAATTTTAATATTAATATTACATATATAGACTTGCATTTGTGTAATTATAAAAATTAATTTTTCTTACGGATTATATAATCTTTTTTATGATTATAATTTGGTCACATATATATCTATAATTTAAAAATAATTAAGTCAATATTTCGTTATTATGAACATAAAAATTTAAATCATAGCGGTTAATCAGAATCTAAGAGAGTACTTTCTTAAATTTTATAGTCATAGAGAAAATTCTAAGAAATTAGCTAAGATAATTTATGATTTTAGTTAGATGCCCTTAGTTTGAGAGATTAATATGAATTTCTCAGTGTCTGTCTCTAAAAAAACCAAAAAAGTGATATTTATGTATAATTAATACGGTTTTAATAATAGTTAATTTTTTATATAAATGATAATATTCACTCTATTCTAAAATAATAATTGTTTTAGCTTATGGGACAAAGATTAAATAAGAAATCAGTATTCTAACTTTACTAATCTGTCGTCATTATTTCGTATTAGTCTTTTGAAAATTCTAAATGAAATAGAATTGTTGAAGACAATTACTGGTAACTAAAAATATTTACTCGTACACACTATAAATAATTTTATGATATGGAAACAGTAAAAATGAGTTATAACTCATTTTTATAATTATATTTATTCAAGCTATATGTTATTTGGTGTTTGAAATATTTAACAAAAATCTAACTAAACAATTTGAAAGAGTATGCCAAAACAATACAACATATGAAGTTTTAAATTTTTTCGAGCTCATTGTATAGTTTTTATAATCATTTTAAAATTAATATCTCTTACATTTTGAAAATGTACTATTTTTATATAGTTGTAAAAGTCAAATTACACACCACAAAAAGATGAAAATCTATATGTATTCTTTATTTTTTGATACTATTTCAATTTGCGCGGTTGAATTTTTTAAATAGATTGTGAAATGGTAGATATAAAACTAGTGAGTAGAATGTGAAAAATGAGCTGCAACTTAATTAACTTAATATATTATAATATTTAATTTAATTAACATAATTACACGCAACTGTAAAATAAATATTATTAATTAAATTGTGATGACCTAATTAGGTTATTTTTAATTATTGCTTGATTGATTATGTGTATGTAACTATTCTATAATTTAAATCACAATAATTAGGTAATTATCTGATTATATTATACATAATTATCATATCATTATAATTTTTAATTTAAAATAAATTTAATATTAATTATATGATTAGGTTACTTGTTTCGATTTTGAGTTGCACAATGTAAGTGGTACATCACTTGGTTAAAAGTATTACCGAAGCATTTGGTTTATAAAATCAATTCAAGAAACATAATATGGAAATATAAATTTCTTAAATTATAATATATTTTTAATTAACTTTAAAAATAAGTGTAATAAATTAGATGATTAAAAATCTATTTTTATAATAAATTTGTGACATTATGAGTTAACTTAATCACTACTTTAATAATTAAGTTGCTTTGATACTTTCTAGGTTATTGGGAACTAAGTACACTAAATTGTCTAGTGTTTATTTTACTTATTGGTCTAAGATGAAAACATGATTGTCACTAGAATAAGAATTTTCGTCGTACATTATCTTAATAATCAATCTATGAAATTTAATCTGCTAATGAAGAGTTGTACTTTGAGAGTCATTTAGAAATTTTTTGAAATTATGATCAGACCGGTTGGAAAAAAAAACTAAGAAATCAAAGTATTTTTAAGATGTAATGTTCAATTCTTCCCAAACACTTTTGGCGCATCATTTTTGCAACTCGGGTTATACAGGAACATATATAGTGCTTGATAAGGAAGTTAAAATTTGATGGTTTGACGTCGACAGGTAGGTGGTTCGGAGCGATGGTGTAAGATGGTGCCGATCTCTTCTCATTTGCATATTCTGTGAATTAATTTTGATTAATTTATTTATGCTCCGAACCGGTGGAAAGAAATTTGGAACAGAGGAAACGATTGTAATATTAACTTTGTTAGGTTAAGTTAATTTAATCCTTATCAGTTTTGAAAACTTTATCAAATAATTAATCTCAACAGTTGAATATTGAATATGATTGATGATTTAGATCAAGGAAAATCTAAATTATAGAATTTCCTAAAAATTTTAAAGGAGTCGTATCCCCACAGTTATCTAGGGTGATCTCTATCTATATTTAGGAGTATAAACGAGTCAAATTCAAGCAAACAGTAGTGTACTCAGTGACTATTCTAATAATTTTTTCAATACTCGAATTCGAATTCAAGTATTTAGTCAAATAAAATTTTGATACTTAGATTCTATTCTAGTCGAATTAGAGTCGATTACGAACTATTTACGAACACATAAATTTGGTGAAAATTTTCATAATAGATACAATTTTTTATTTTTTTAGAATAAAAATTATATATAAAAATTTATTTTATTTATGAATATTAATTTTAAGAGTAACTTATTTAATATGTATAATATTTAAATGTATTATTAAGACATAATTGATTATATATTTTTAAAAAATATTATGTATTTTAGTATAAAAAAATTGAATTACTGACGAATATAATTAACGAGTACTGATATATTCAGATTCTAGTAATTTAACTTAGTCAATTTTAAATAATATTAAATTTGATTTATTTTCGTATTAAATCTAAATCGAGTCAATTAATTTTTAAATCAAAATATCAAGAAGCCACCGTGCCTTGCGATTTCACGTGGGCCATTACATGTCATAAGTATTACTGTATTCATTTAAGAAACCACCAAATGGAACCTCAACTTTCTGGCGTAGCCGCTGAGTACACCGCATTTCCAACAAATCAACTTTGCTTGCGTCTTCTCTTTCATGCATGCACCGATGATGCACGCACTCCTATTATTCTAGTCTTTATTTAAATTTTATTATTTATTTATGAGATCGCATGGTATTAGTGATTGTTTTTTATCAGCAATTACAGAATTTAACTTCATATAAAAAAATAAAAAGAAAAAATAAGTTTTAAAATAAATATAAATATGTAACTGTTGATGAGAACAATAACTTAGTTTTTATTTTCTCTTTATTTATTTATAAATGATACTCATGCTCTCATCGTTCAAAAATCAATATTATCATATGTATTTTTAAATAATATTTAATTTAAATTTTTACTTAATATGAAATTTTAATTAAAAAATTCATATATAATTTTTATTAAATAAAATAAAATATTTAAATTATATTAAATAGCAATTAAAAATACGTATAACAGTAATTATGTCCAAAGGTATTGTATCACGTTGTATGCATTTGCGTCCAAAACTATCGTTCCTTTCTGCACGGATTGCTAAACGCCAAATACACGATCATTAGCATGGCCTTGTTTGCAAATAAACAACGCCTAATTCATCGTATTAATCTTTATTTTCGGATTTCATAAAAGATTGATTATTACTTTTTTCTTTTAAAATTAGAGATATATATTTTTTTAATTGTTCTAAAATTAGATATATATTTTTATTTTATTTTTTTGAACTGTAAAGATAATTAAAATTTTTAAATATTATTTCACAATTTTACAATGTCAATTAATTTCACTACATTCACGACTTGGTGGTCTGTACCATAATTTTCATAACTATTAAACAATATAATAATATGATATATTTGAAATATAAAAGTTATTTTTAATAAGTGTTATTTTAAAAATATATCTCTAATTTTGAAATAGAGAATATTTATTATGAAGAAATATAATATTTTACAACTAGTGCTGATTAAAATGGGAGTACATGAAGCTGATTGGGCTATGGATTTAGGGCTGCTATAAGTGGAGCTGAGTTGAGTTCGGGATAAGGACTCGGTCGGTATTAATTGTTACGTCACAATTTTTATTTCTTAAATTCTTTTATTTCTTTAGTTTCCCCCCTCTCTTTTCAAGTAAAAGAAATTAAAAAAAATATAGGTGAGATGGTCAAAAAAGTAGCTCGACATAGTCTTATTTCAAAATTTTGTCAACTAACATTTTCAAATTTCTAACAAAAGAATTGAAACCCTAAAATAAATATTTGATTCAAATGTGCCATCTTTAATCTAAAATAATCAAATCCATACAAAATTGTCGCCAAGCAACAGATGTTCGATTTAAATTGCCATCTTCTATCTAAAATCCTATCACGCATGGGCAAAATCATATGTATGGTTTGGTCGTCTATAGCCCACGTTAGTATAAGAAACATTTTGTACTAATATTATTCTTTAGATAAATTAATAACAACAACAACAATAATTGCAGTTTTATATAATAATAATAATAAGCCTTTATTGAAAATTTAAATCTTTCAACTTAAACTAATTTCTGATCCAAAAAGAACAATCTATACATAATAACGTTAGTTACATTGTTTAATTTAAAAATATAATACTCATTTTACTTCACAAATATAGTTATATATGAGCTGTTTTCAAGTATAATTGGGATTGTGACAATCCAAGATTAAGATGCGGCAACATTAATTACAAAGTTTATAATTTGTATTATTTTTTATCGTCATATAAAATTAAATTTTAATTTTATTAATTTTGAAATATAATATTTTATTATTTGATTTTAAAAAGCTTTTAACATATTTCATATAATAAATTAATACTATAATTTGTCTATTAATTTTAATCTCATTATTTTTTATAAGGATGTTATTTTTTTCAATCCATCATAATATAATGTCCTGTCTTTGCTACTACAAACACGTATAAATATTTGAGTTATGTTACATTTAGTTTGATATAATAGAATGACATAATAATAAAATTAATTTTACACTATTTGTTAATTTATTTATGTGTAAGTTTAATTCTCTGCAAATATATGTATAATTTTAAACTCACCCTCCAAGATAGAGCTTGTTTATTATATCACAATCAAAATTTTACACACAATCTATCATTTCTTTATTCTAATAACCCCTTCATAATTGTTGTGATTCCTATCTTCCACCATCATTTTCTTCTTATCTACCCATTTCATTAATATATCATTTTATTTTATTAAACCAAATGCAATATAGATCATCATATATGAAAATGATTTCAACCAGGCTTTAAGATCTTTATCACGTGCTCACTTTTTAAATTTCAATAATGTTCTTTTTACAGTATTTACCGTGTATTCCTTTGAAAATTTGTAATCCTTGTCACTATTTATTAGTTATATTATGGAATATATGTTATTCCTATATTAAAAAATAATACATGTTTCGAAATTTATAAATTAAACATGTCGCATCCCTGCCTCCAATTCAAAAAAAAATAAAAATCCTCCTTTGATCATCAAAACTGATTACTCTGTATATTATTGTGTATATCTATACTCACAAGAAAACTCACAATTCAATAAAAATTTGATATGTATACAATTTTATTATTCTCTTTCTTACTTTACCTAATGAAATCTATCAATTTTCTTTATTTTTATGCACTTCTATAAGTTTCTCTTATGAGTTTATTCACGTACAAAGATTTATTAATATTATCATCAAATCAAATAATAATGTTAGCAAGACTTTATATTCAATCCACCAGATTCAATAAACGCTTCTATTAAATAAAAAAATAGTCTTCCTAGTCATCAAAGAAGTTTATAAGATTCTATGATTTTGGATCAGAGAGTCTTCCCTCAATGTAAATTTTTTTGTAATAAAAAGGGAGAGAATAAATAAAATGAAAATAACAGCATTAGATAATAAGAGGGAAAAAAAACTCATTTGGATATATTTCTTCGTTGATGAAATATTGGGTAAAATGATAGTGGCGTAGTAGGAGTAGGTGGCATTGGTCTCGACGTAAGAGGCAGAGAAGGGACACAAAATGTAGGGATCCCCATTTTAACACGTATGGTGGCCTTAAAAAGAGGAGGGATATATTGCCTTGGCCGCTATTTATCAAACACCCTTTTTTTTCCTCTTTTTCTTTTTTTAAATTATTAAGTGAAGCTGATGATTTGCGGGTTTACTGCTCCCAGTTATCTCGGCCCCTGCTCTACATTTGGCCTACAATCTATTTGATTTGTTACCATCGGAGTCAATTTACTCGACCGGTTGTGCCAAACATATAATTCGCGATAATAATTCATATTTTGGATACACGACAGCCAATTGTCATGTCAACTTATATGATGAAATAAATATTAATTTATTTAAAAGTAGTTCTATTAAAAATGGATCCATTTGTTCACTTTATTGTTCATGCATTGACAGTTTTGCAGTTTGTATATTATAAAAATTAAGTTCTTAATTCAATATATGATACTCTCCTTTTTTCTTCTTTTTTTTTTTTTAAGTAGAGATATATTTCTCTTTTAATGGAACACTATATATCAAATTATAATTTCAAGGTATAAATTTGTAAAAATATTAAAATATAAAAGTTTGTATTTAATAGTACTCTTTATATACTTTATAATATTTTATTTCAAATTTATTAAAATTTAATATTTTCCCTTTAATTTTAAAATTGAATTTTGAAAACTTATTTTAATGTGAATTAAAATATATTTTTAATTTTAAAATAGAAGAAATATTATACCATTGTTTTATCCAGGTGATGTATAAAATCAGATAGGAATATAATAAGTAATATGAGATGCAATATAAAAAAAATATAAGCAATAAATTCTCTTTCTCCTATCACTCGGTTCATAGGAGTGATGCCATACCAAATTCGGTCTTTATATACGGAGTATAATAATAGATTTTGTGTAAGGGAAGTTGAATGATTATGAATTTTTTTTATTTTTTTGTTAGCAACAAAGTTTAATTTGAGGGGAGATTCCTCCACTAGTTTAGGGTGAAGATATGGTATAAATCTTTTTTATATTATATTTGAATTGTGGTAATTAAATGGGAGTGAAAATAGATATAAAATTAGAAGAAATTTAGTGAAGAAATAGCCATAGAATAAGAGAGGAGAAAGAATTGGAGGGGAAAAGAAAGGGAAAAAATGTATTATTCCTCAATTTCACTAATGGAATAAAATTTTATATAAAAAAAGTCATTTGTTTTATCACTATCTTGTATAGGGATCATAAAATATTTTAATCTCTTTTAATAATTACTCATAAATAAAATTTATTTTTCTTATTTGATTACCTCAATTTAAACACAATCTAATAATTTACTGTAGTTATTGAAACTCGAAATTTCAATATAAGAGTGTTTATTAAATCAAACTCACTTTTGTTGGCATCGAGAAGACATTTCAACTTCTTGTCTACATGCATAACATATTTACTTCAGTGAACTTTGGTATCCAATGTCAAAGTCCAATTCCATGCTCTTCTGATATTTGAATATCAACTACTTCGTACTCCCTTTTTTAATTTTTTTTAGTTGTATTTAACTTTTATTTACGTAACTTTAAATAAATCTCTATATTTCCTCTATCTCCCTGAATAAGTCTTTTAGGTTATTGTTTTTTGTTTCACCATAAAAATTATTTATATTTTTTAAGGAAAATTTAATAATTCATTTTTTAAAATATTCTCAATTAGATACGATAAAAATTAGTCATTTAATAGAGAAAAAAAAAATACTTACTCATGTGGATTAAAAAAATACAATGTTATTTTTGACATTTCATATAAAATCAATATAATAATTAGTAATTTCTTAATATCTATGAAGTGCTAAAAAAATACTTATTTAATGAGACGGAGGGAGTATTTATTAAATATTTTATTTAATTTTAATTTTTTATTCATAATATTTTTTTAAAAAAATTGATTATTAAACTTTTTAAAAATAAATAA
>CM025786.1:19869831-19919866 GCA_014636745.2 Centella asiatica
ATAATCTAAACCATAGTTTGATCCGCTGAAATTATTGATCGATCAAATTAGGGGTGAGCATAACGCGATTTGGTGTGATTTTATTTTCAAATCGGTGCATGAGATTACTTAGGTGTAGTTTATTAATTTCAAAGCGCATATGAAACCAATAGTTTCAGTTTAGTATGATTTGAATAAATGTTGTGCGGTTTGTAATAGGGGAGATCTTGGTTTTAAAACCAAACATAAATATTTTTAAATTTTTCTCAAAAGAAACAACCATTTTATCAATTATAATTTTGTTCAAAATTTGAAATACCATAACATTTAGAAACCTTAAATGTAATAAAGATTCAATGAAACCTAAAGTGAAAAATACTTAGATATAACTTTCTTATATCTAGAATAAGAAATGTTTAGAGATAATTAACTTTCTCATAAACAAAAAACATGAGAAAAATCCTCAAATGCATTTCAACACAACTACAATATATTTGTTATGAGAAAAATCCTCCCAAGATGAATTACATATATTACTATGTACAACTATTAATAGTTCAATTCATGAGAGATATTTACTTTGCCAATGTTAAATTATTTGAAATGATGAAATAAAAAAAATTGACGAATCATGTGTGGATACGATTTTTCTTTATAATTACAACTGAACTGCATGTTGTGATTTTTTGATACTTTAAAATCGTCACATACGAGTTGAAATCAATAAATACGATTTGATATACAGTATATAGTTTAATCAATTTTGGTGAAGTTTCTATCTCTAATTCCATTTTTAGCTTAGCACACGTGCGCATATGGCCGTACGTATATATTCCAGGCCATATCTCTTTGACTCTTTCTTAGCTTCACTTAAATACGTAATTAATAATAGAGCATCTCTTTCTCATCCACGGTATGAAGGATGAGCTCTACGGGGAAATCTTTGTGCTTTTCCAAAACTTATTACTCATTCGTCTTCCAAAGAGTATTTGGAATATATATAATATATTGATAGAATCTCAGTGATGCAAGAAATAGAAAAAAGAGGGTAAAGAGGAAAATATAGGTTGTAGATAAAAAATTAGATGGGTGTTGAAAATATTTAGTCCCATCTCTTTAATGACGGAGAAAATATTTATAATTTGAATTTAATGAAACTAATTGATATACAAAACACATACATTACTGTTTGTTTACGTTGAAAGTGTCTAAGTAATTAAAAAAAAAGTAAGAAGTTAGTATAGTCGTTGACTTCGTTGATCATTGATTATCTCTTTTAAATAGTGAATATGTCCGATTTCAAAACTTATCTATAAAATATTTGATTAATGTACGAATATATTTAATTGACGAGTGTGTCTTCCGGTTTTTATAGATAATTACAAGGGGAAAACAGAGTAGGAAGGTAATAAATATACCTCGAAAATTTAAAGCAATTATTTGACACCGCGCCTATAATAAAACTACAATAAGCCTTCAACTAATTAATTAAGTGGCTGATCTGATTAATTAATAGCGGCTGATTTGATGGTGATATGAGTGAAATTCATTTACTCTATGCCAACCTACTACCGAAATGAATTTATTCCCTACAATCATGATGAAGTTTTAGAAACATATCAATTGTAATAAATTAAAAAACAATACCAAAAAGATATATATTTTTATGAATTAAAAAAAATTTAAAACGGAGGAGTATTAAAGTTGGATACGGAGTACTACATATAATAATGATTAAAAAATAAAAGAAGAAATAAAAATAAAAGTGGTAGCAAGTTGCAAGATCACGGCATGCAGGACAAGTGGAGGATAAAATGGTCAAAGAAAAACGCAGGGCAGCAGCTTCTACACAACACAACTGTAGGCAGCTGCCGCTTAACCTAATTAATAACAAATAACTCCTCCTATTGTCCGCCAGCCCGATTTTTTCGCAACCTTGTTTCAGACATATTTTCTTCCCCCCACTTCTTTAAAGTCCAACCCTCCTCACTCCCCTCCATTATTTTACTCTTTTTCAACACATTTTTCACTTGCAATTTCATTATAATACACATATATGCATGCACACTTTAATCAAGTTTCTCGCATTTATATAGACTCACCTGTGCTAGAATCTATTTCAAAATTAACGATACATTTTAGTTCATATAAAATATATTTATAAAAACTTATAATTATTTAATATTATAGCAAATATTTATATTTTTATGATTTTTAAAAATAAAATATCATAAAATATACAAAAAATATTCTAACTTCAATATTTTTATATTTTTTATAAATTTATATCATAAATAAATCTTAAGATTTACAAATGATATTACATAATATATATATATATATATATATATATATATATATATATCTTATTTTAGTATATCATATTCTGTGCATTCTTTTACTATATTTTCACAACTGTCCTCCCCTTTTTCTCTTTTGTTCTTTAACAAAATGTCCATATTTTACTGTAAGATTTGTGTTTAATGAAAAGGGGCTTAAAATTATTACTATCATCTTTGATTTCTTAAGAAATTGCTTGGGAACGCATACGTCTACTCATTTTTTGTAGTACTCTCTCTTTTTTTAAGTTTTCTTTTGACTTAGTTTTATTATATATTTTATTTTATTTTAATTTTTTATTCATAATAATATTTATTTAAAATATTTTTGAATATTAATTTTAAAAAAATTAAATAAAATTTTAATATATATAAAATTCACTTAAAATTACGTATACAAAAATCAAACCATAACTAAAAAAATCGAAGGAGTACTTTTTATTTGGATATATAAAATCACTATTAAGAACACACATTCATTCACACACACTCTTTGCTATATCATGTATTGTTTCTTTCATGTTACTTATGAATTTAAACTCAGTTGTTTTATGTAATTTACAAAATTCAATCCAAATATATGATCAACTGGATCGACCAACCACCGGATCAGATTACTATTATTACTTTCAAATTTATTTTCATAATCATATCATTATGGGCTAATGCCACTGACTACTGGCATTAATTAATTAAAAGGGGAACTGTATTGACTAGATATGCTGATCTAATTAAATTATAATTTTTATGTTAAAGAATTTAGTAGTAAATTACCAACTGTATCGCGTATTCACATCTTAAAGGTGACTATCAATGTAATTCAAATAAATATATAGCATTTGTTGTACGCGGTGTACTTCCTTACAATTATTTTATAAGAGCTTAGTTTTGTGCAAGAGAACATTATACGTATTTTGGAGATTATACTATTTCAAGGAAAGGAGAGTTTAATTTCATAATAAATTAAATATTTTATGCATGAATGTATTAGTTTCTTTATTGCAATTCATTCATATTTCCAAAAAATTTACTGTTTATCAATCAATAATTTATATGTTCTTTTTTTGTAACATGAGTTAAAATAATTTTTGAATATATAATTTTCATAAAATCGAGATAGCCTAAACTATTACCACATATGCCTCATTCTTTATATTGCCACATGTGGTCGGAGTTTTAGTTCTTTGAATAACGACACCTTTTATAGACGTATGGTACAACATTCGTGCCGTTTTAATTGTCATATTTAATATTTATATTTGTTTAAATATAATTATCGTACACAATATTTAAGAAAAATTTAGAAATATAATTTTTTAATTTATTATAGTAAAAGATAAATAAGTTATTTTACATTAATATTAATTACAAGATAATATATTTTCTTAATATGTGTATAAGTTTTTAAGACGATAAATAAAATTGGACAAAAGAAATAATAATATTCCTATAACTAATATATTAATATATTTTTTTACATAGGAGGTCACTCCTGAAGAGTGAAGAGTAATACGTAGTAGATGATAAATAGTATAATTCTATTTATTTCCCTCCTTTTGTTTGTTTTTGGTTAAAAACTTTGGGTTATTACAAAAGTAAATCAATTGAATTTATATATATCGAATACAAATTAAATAATATTATGAATGTAATAGAAATTTTCCAAGTGCAACGTTTTTTAAATAAAGTACTGAGTATAATTCTAGCAAACCTTTTAAGATTAATAGCGTATTTCAAAATATATTCTTACCATAAAATGAAAATTAGAATATAGACGTTGTAGTAATATTCAATGTGAAATGCATATATTCAAATTTTCAATGTAACAAAGAATACATATATTCAATACTCCTTATAACATAAAGACAACGTTTCCATTAAATTCAAATCATGTAATTTTCCAGTTTGGATTTGAGGCTGTCTTTCATTTCTATATTTTGTATTTCGTTTGCGTTTATTTGGATATAATGAAATAATATGAAAATAATATAAATAAATAAGAATAAAAATTGAGTTAAAAGATATTAATCACAAAATTATTGTAATTAATGTTTGAAAATGAACACTAAAGAACTCAATTAAAATAAGAACATTAAAGAATCATTCTAAATGTGTTTTGTTTTTATAAATTAATATATAATAATAAATAATAGATAGATGAGATTTTTGTTCACGTTTCTTCTAATTTAATTTAAATTTTTAATAACATAATTTATATTAAAAAATTTAAAATCTTTAAAATTTAAATTAAACGACCCGTATTATGCAATACAAAGCCGGTCGAATTCACTTCTACCTCCCTATTCCTTTAAAGAAAATCAATACAATAAAATAAAACCCGTTATTTAAACTATTTTTGAAGTAAAAACAATTTGAAATTAGAATCTTTCACGAAATTTGACCAGAGTGGTGGTAAGTCTTTTATGCCCCTCGCTTCCAAATTCCCCCCCTCTGGTTTAACGCAGAATGGCATATGAGACCGCTACATCCTCCCATTATAAAACTCCACCTGCTCCCCCTCTCTCTTCTCTCTCTCTTTCTTGTCCTCTCTTTCTAACTTTCTCTCTCTAAAACTGCACCTCCGACTATCTTCCATTCCCTCACAGCACAAGTACCTTCTCCAGCGTCGTCTATACACACAGATAGACCAGTTCCTAAAACTCTTGCATGCCATAAACTCCCAACTTCTTAAACCTTCTTCTTCAACCTCATCCGTGTTATTCAGCTCATCGTCTTCTTCAACCTCACCTTCACATTTGCTTCGATCTGTAAAATGGCGTGTTTTTGTGAAGGACTATGATCTTTTAGCATTTGGTATAAATTAAGCGCAAAACACTTAGAAAGCTTTATCTATTTCAAAAAAAAAAATCTCCGAATCTAATTTTTTTACACCGTATATGTTTTTGGCCTAAAACGAGTTTGATTTTATTATTTTTTGTTTTTTTTCTGGTGAATAAATATATAGTTAGGTGAAGAAGAATCTAGAAGGAGTAAGCAAATCGAACAGGGTAGCAGAAGCTAGGTAGCTAGTAATTAATGGCTACAGAGAATAACTGGCTTTCGTTTTCGCTGTCTCCAATGGAAATGCTGAGTTCATCTACTCCTTCACAGCCGCCGCCGCCTCAGCCGCACCACCATCACCACCACCACCAGCTTCTTCACTCTTCGTCTCCGGCTGCTTCTGATTCTCACCAATACTACTTCTTCGACAACTTCTATGCACCAAACGGTACCATTGCTACTACTATACATATATATATATATATTAATATATGTTTTGAATAAGCTTTAGCTAGCTGGTAAAAGATTGGAGAGCTAAAAAAATGTTTTTATTTGTTGAAATAACCGATTTAAATCGTCATATAGGTGAAATATGTATGTGGAAATTAATCACATCATTTTGGTTTGATTAATTTCCGCTGATGATGATGCAAACAAACAAACAAAAGTCACAAAAGTTTTAAAAATAAAAATGAGAAAAAGACAATAAAAAGCAAGCAAAGTCCACTCCTACTAATTTCAGTTACATTGTTCATGGTTCAACACCTCATGTGTAGTGGATGAGCCTCACACCTCATTGTTTCAGCAGTTTTATTTTTGGATTTTAGTTTCCTGTTGGTTCACAATATTTATTTTCAATCACCATTTGAAACAATGGATTTATATATATATTGAGTTTGGTTTGGTGTTGGTTTCTGTGCAGCTGGTTGGTATAATCCGAAAGTTGAAGATATGTATTCAGGAGGAGGAGGAAATGGTAATCAAATTAACCACCATGAACATGATCATCACCAGGTGATGAAGGATCATTCGGTGAATGATTCTTCTTCCTCCATTTTCACGACTTTCCAGAACCATCCAGCACCAAAGCTGGAGGACTTTCTCGGCGGCGACACCTACGTCCACCGCTACTCGGACACCCAAACGGAGACGACTCAGGACTCGTCCTTGACTCACATCTACGACCCATCAGATCTCAAGACCATCGCTGCCTTCCAAGCCTTCTCCGCCAACTCCGGCTCTGAAGTCGATGACTCGGCCTCCGTGGGTCGTACCCAGCTCGAGTTCGCGGGTCAGTCCATTGAGTCGGCGAACGAGTTGGTTGTTTACTCGCAGCACCCTGGCAATGGCGTTTTGTCTTTGGGGGTTACTAGCGACGGCAACAAGAACAACAACAGTAATGGCAATCAAAGCTCCGAGAAGGCGATTGTTTCGGTGGATTCAGATAGTTGTAAGAAGATTGTTGATACTTTTGGTCAAAGAACTTCGATTTACAGAGGTGTTACTAGGTATATTCTTCTCCTCTTTCCTTAAATTTTAATGGGTATTTAATAATATTACTCCGTAGTAGTTTTTAATTTGGGTTTATTTAAGTGTTAATGTAGTGATTAATGAAGTTGTTTAAGTTGATACTTGGGTGAGAATAGTGGGATCTACAATCTATTTGATTTTGCAGACATAGATGGACGGGGAGATACGAAGCGCATCTATGGGATAACAGCTGTAGAAGAGAAGGTCAGGCGAGAAAAGGGCGTCAAGGTCTTTACTTTTGTCTCTATCACAATCGCTTTCACATAAAATGCTTATGTGCGTTGGTACAATAATAATTGTTATTATTATGTGGTAACATTTAAATAGATATAAAATCTCTGTTTTGACTAAAAGGAGTATTGTATAATGCATGCATTGAGATTGGGGATATTAATGTGGAGTTGGGGTGGGGTGGGGTGCTGGGGGTTTGATTTCAGGTGGGCATTTCCTTTCTTTCAAATCAGTACTTTAATTAATTTCATGACGATTGATGGACTGATGGTATATATGTACTTCTTTCTGTTCTCTTCTTCTTTTTTTTCCACTGATTTGATCAGAATTGGCCGCCATTTTGCCTGGTTTGGGAATTGCCTTGTTGTTTTTAGCCTCCATCTTATTCTTTGGTTGTACCCCCCATGACTATTCTGCCCAGAAATTAATATGTTTGTCCGGGAGCTAACTCTATCCATCTATGATCTATCCTCTACTACCCGTATTTTTTGTGGTCACATCAGCAGGGTCTGGGTGACCCTCTACGCAGGTATATACATATACATACCATCATACACATCAGCTAGTCTGAACACTAGTGTCTGTAACTCTGAATTTCATCAGGGGGATGGCTTTTTAACTTTTGCTTTTGCTTTCCTGGGCCACAGTCTCTCAATAGGTTTGACCTGGTCACCCAGTTTAAATTTAAATGACTGCCTACCATTTTTGTTGGAAACATAATTGAACAGTATGCTACTTAATGCAGTGGCAAGTGGCCCATCACATGTATACGCCAGATATATGAAGAGGGTGTAAAGAAACAAATATTACGTCTCTTTTCATTTTATGCGTAAAGGATCAGTTGTAATTTTGTTTCTTGAGCGAATAATTGCAGGCTATCAATTGTAATATTGTATAGGAAGGTTAAGGTCAATAAAGAAAATATAAAACTGATTGAACCGAGCTGGAAAGACAGCTGCTCATAATCTGTTAACTCAAATATTTCAGCATATGGTTTGATACTTTGATCTATAGAAGGAACGGAGAAGAAAAAAAGGTCAGTGATAGGCATATATATCTATCTAAAGCCAACAAGATCACAAGGAAATGAAAGGGAAAAATAAAGAATAGAAAAAGAGGAATATATTTGTACCTACATATTAGGGGGAGAGATATTGTTCACGAAATTTTGTTTTCTGGGAGAATTCAGAGTTTTGCTTTAGCCTTTTAATTTGCAAAAATCCAAAATATAGAGCATCAAGACCATACAGAGATGTTCTTATCAGTTTGTGGTAAAAAGTCAGTTTGGTATTTTGCTGGTCACACCAATCACATTCATTTTTATGTACGCGTGCTACCCCTTTTGCTTTTCTTATTTTGGAATGTTTTTCCAGGCTGAAATCTTTGACTATCTACTTATCCTAATTCCTTAATATCTCATGTTTAACTTGATTTTCTGACTTTTGCATAATTCATCACGCTGGATTTTGCCTCCTCACTCAACTTCTGAAATTTATGCCTGCAGTGTATTTGGGTAAGCAACATGCTTTCGCTTGCTTTTCTAACTTTCGTTATTTATCTTCTGATTTTGATACTTTGTGGCATTATTTAAAGATTGTATCTAAACATGATAAATTTTGGGTGACTAGGTGGGTATGATAAAGAAGACAAGGCAGCTAGAGCTTATGATTTGGCAGCTTTGAAATATTGGGGCCCCACTGCCACTACCAATTTTCCTGTAATCCATTGCGTTATCAGTTTTTCATATTGCTAATTCCATATTACCCATTTTGCATGAAAAGTTGATTTACACTCTTATGTTATGTTAAATTCAAGCTCAAGACGCATTGTTTTTTCCTTTTTAGGTTTCAAACTACACCAAAGAACTGGAGGATATGAAGAATGTGACCAAGCAAGAGTTTATTGCCTCGCTAAGAAGGTTCTCCTCCCATTTCACCCTTTTTCGTTGTATTTGATTCAGTTTTAGGTTCGTGAAGACATTAAGAATATACTGTTGTGATAACAGTCCCTCACAAAGTTATTCATCTTTTTCTCCAGGAAAAGTAGTGGATTCTCCAGAGGAGCCTCCATTTACAGGGGTGTGACAAGGTCTGAACACTATTGACTGGAACGAGTAGCTGGAATATCATTACATTTTAACAGTTACTTTCTTTTAGCCACTGATATTTTATTTAATTACACATGTTTGATACTGTTTTCATGTTGTGCAGGCATCACCAACAAGGACGTTGGCAAGCAAGGATTGGTCGTGTTGCAGGAAATAAAGATCTTTACCTCGGAACTTTTGGTAAATGATCGTAATGCAATCATTCTATTAATTGCTAATACTAAGTAGAGTTATTGTTTAGAATGAAGGTAACTTGGATTATCACGATAATAGGCTTTTACCGTTAATTGACAACAACTAGAGGATAACATGTTGATCACTATTAATTTCTTTTACTTATGATGCAGCCACCGAGGAAGAAGCGGCTGAGGCTTATGACATAGCAGCAATCAAGTTTAGGGGTATGAATGCAGTAACCAACTTTGAGATGAACCGCTACGATGTGGAAGCAATTTCAAAGAGTGCTCTTCCAATTGGCGGTGCAGCAAAGCGCTTAAAGCTTTCGCTTGAGGCAGAAGAGAAACCTTCTTTAAGCAATAGCCAGAACCAGCAGTGCAACAGCAATGCCGAAAATAGCATCAGTTTTGCCTCTATTCAGCCCATGTCAACTATTCCCTATGGCGTGCCTTTTGATTCCGCTGCTCCGTTGTATCATCACAACTTCTTCCAACATCTCTATTCGGGCGCTGCAGATTCCTCCGGTTCCATGTCTTCTGCAGTGACACCAGTGCCCTTGATGCCACCATCAGCTGAGTTTTATCTCTGGCCTAACCAAAACTATTAACATGATAAGGTAGCTGACTTTTGCAACAAATGCCATCAATTTACCTAGTGGTTAGCTTTTGTCTGTGGCATTGTGGCATTTTAACTTAAATGCTGACCCAATCTGATCTATTATGCTTTAGACTCTTAATAGTTGGTACTAGTAGCAGGGGCTGAGAGACTGGGTTCTTTTTCTTAGCAGGATAGAAATTAGGTACTAGGGGGGGAGTAAACAGGAAATTTTGTAAAAAAGGAAAATCTTTACCTAAGATAGCTTGACGAGACTTTGTATCAGGTTTTAGATTTCTCTAGTATATGCCCTGTTTGGAGCTAGCCGCTCGTATTATCCAATATCAATTGTCAGTTTATATTTTCAAAGTGCAGTGCTAGCTGATAAAATGGTGTAGCTAGACTATTATTATATTATTGCTTTGCTTGCTTGCTCAGTCGGCTACTTTTTGCTTTTCTACACTTGCATTTTCTCCAACATTGTCCCTCTTTCACTTCCCTAATTTATATTTTGTAATGTGCTATCAATTAAAGAAGTTCATCGTCCTAAGTAGGGACCGTGCTGGAGATTTGAATTCTGGGTCTTTAAATATTTCACTCTTTTCAAATATAGATTAGAATTTACACTAAAGTGGGATATGGTCTTGTAAATTCATAAGCGTAAGAGAACAGTGTCAAGAATATGGTCTTCTTGGTTGAAATTCATAAGTGCAAGTGAACACTGTCAACAAGTAAAACAAAACAAAAACAAGTAATATAATGGTAAGTATAGATTTGTTCCCATGATAAAAAATTATTTAATTACGTACTAATTCAGGTGATCTCTTAATTTAACTAACTGAATGAAAAAAATGATGAAAATTGGAATTAATTTAGGTAAGCAACAAAAATTATAAAATAGATAATTGTTTAATATAAAATAAGTTGCAAATATTAAATTTAGAGAGAAAACTTAATGTGAATGAGATGTTACAGCATTTGATAGCATTCGATTTCATGGTAATACCAATTAACATTCTACACTTTCTATGTAATCAAATTGAATATGTTGTGTTGGTAGAAAATTTCAACTTATTCACTACTTTGTTGCTAAGCATGGTAAATCTACTCCATTTAAGTAATTAATCATGTGCCATGAGAAAATTCAATTAAACAAGTGTATTAACCGTTTTGTGGATTTTCTCGGATTCAATAAAGTACAATTGATTTGTTTATTATAAAAATCACACAAATTTGTTGTTATATTGATATACAACCTTATTCATGGTTATTTATTCATCTTACATATGTGTAATATCTCTTTTCGGTCTCAATCGTACAATTTATAATCATATAAGTGGTGATCAGGTATTCAAAGCATTAAGAATATGTATAAATAACTCACAATACAAATCCTAGATTGCATATGAGAATAAAATATAATTAATTTAACAAAATACGACTACGTCGTAGTCCTAACTAATGAAAATTAGCTAGATATAAATTAAAAAGAGTGAGTAGAAGAAGAAAATTTAATTAGAATGTTTTGGCTAGCCTTTTTGAAATAGACTAAACAAATGTTGATGAACGAGGGATGTAAAATCTCAAAATTCTTATTTATAACTTCTTTAGAAATTTAGAAGAGTAAAAGATGTTTAAAAACTTAATGAAAATATGTATATATACCCCTTACAAGTTCAGTAGAAACCTAATTGAAATTGAAAATTATTACAAAAATTAAGTAAGGAAATACAAATCTCGTACATGAGACATTGGCACGACCACTCTCTGATTGTGTTGCATGTCTGAAACTCAATTGTTATCCTGAATAGCAGATGCAGCCACAAGCATGACTATGTATTTGGTCTTGTCTAAACTTCAACTTCAAATATTTTATAACTCTTTGCTCTTGAGTTTTAAATTTGATTTAAGTGTTTGTCCAATCACATTTTGATACTTCCAAGTTTAAATTTTTGAATAAATACCTATAAAACAAACTCAAAAGTATATACCAAAGTGTAAATCTTGAAATAACAATAAAAATTAATTTAAAAATCAATTAGTTTCTTAAAATGCATTAAGATTCACATAATATGTATTGAAATATACTCAAAGTGATATATATAGTTCCAACACATCGGCCTACTTTGTAAGCAAACAATTTTCAGAGTTTAAACTATTAGATTAGAGGGCATTGGCCAGCTTTCCCCGTTGAGAAATACTGTAGTATTTGTTTTGTTTCCCGAACGTTATTTAAAAATTTATTGATATGGAAATCTTAGAATAAAATCATTTAAATGGTAGTACTCCAAAAGAAAAGATCATGATGTAAGAATTTCACAAGGAATTGATAAAATAAACTTAACAAATTGCTTGTCAGCATAAAAACACCTAGTCAGCCTTGTAACAATACAAGCCCACTAGGCAAGTAATAATTAAAATTCAGTCAGAAGAAGCATTAGTACAAGTCCAGCAAGCAAAAGGAATAAGAGCATGCATGCCGGTTTTGTATATTCTCTATTTTAAAGAATAAGATATTAAAATTTTAAAAATTATTTTTGTACCAAAATTCTTAAAATAAAAAATCTGTTAAGTGATTTAAACTATAAATCTCTACATTAAATAATTACTATTCAAATTTCTCTAATATGTATAATAGAGACATTGATATAATTCTAAAAAAATAAAGATTCTAAAAAATATAAAAAATATGTAATTTAATCTATTTTAGGGCATCTGTTATGTTAAAAGGCACAACCTAAGTCATAGTACTCAATACTTCCTCGGTACAATTATATATGTCATACTTTATATTTTTATTTGTTCACATATAATTATCGCACATAATATTCAAGATGAATTTGGAAGAGTAATTTTTTATATTATTCTCACATTTATGCACTAAATTAATTTTTAATTTTTATAACATTTACTATAGAAAAAGGTAAATAAATAATTTTGCTTCAATATTTATCACAAAATGATAGTATTAATATCATTAATAAGTGTATAGATTCTAAAAACGACATGTAAATCTAAACAATGGAGTACTTATGTGAGCTACTAATTTGTACTTTATTCGTTCCAAAATTAAATATACATATTATTTTTTTGGTTGTTCCAAAATTAGAGATACTTTTTTTATTTTTGTACTATAAAAATTAATGGAATTTCTTAAATAACATTTTATAATTCCACTATTTCAATTAATTCTATTATATTTACCAATTGGTGTTGTCTATCATAACTCTAACTAGTATTAAATAGTATGATAATAGAGATATATTTGAAATATAAAATTATTTTTAAAAATTATTATTTTAAAAACGTATTTTTACTTTCAAAGAAAATACTTCATGGTCACGTGGTATTGTGATCACAACTCTTTCCATACGTTACGATAATTTTGAGAATTCTGTAAATGGGAAAATTGAGTATCTATGATTGAATTTTATGGTGCAAGGTTGATATAATCATACCATTTTAATTAAATATTCTATAGTTTGGTCGAACATATATATAAATAACACGTAAAAAGCATGTGTAAGTATACGAGTTCACATACTTTTAAGACGCTACTTTTATAATTGTAATATGGCAAAATAGATATCGTTCTTTTTGCAAAAAGAGGCCATAGTATTATGCATACCAGTTTACAATCGTTTTGAAAATCCAACCACGGATTGATAAAATATCAAAAAAATAAAGTGAGAGACAAATTTTCTCTTTTTTTTTTTTTTTTTAATTTATGGTGTATAGCATTGCTTTTATACCATATGAAAATAATATTTTTTATTGGACTAAAATGCATTGATTCTTACATGGTCATAAAAATAATATGAAATATCTAAATCTTTTTTACACATTGTATTGTTTTAACTTACTCTTTTAACAATACAATTAGAATATATATATACACACACTATAACATCTTTTTCGGAAACGAGTTATAACTCTTTTCCTTTGTCCCTTTACAATTATTATGCAAAAATTGTAGTATATCGTTGACTAAAATTTATTTATCAACACACATCAAAATCATATTTAAAAAGCATGGATCCTGTCATATTTTTATTCACATATTTGAATTGTCAAAAGTAAACTTTATAATCATGAATTTTCAACTAACTTGCACTAAAAAGGAAGTTGCGCACAATAGTCCACCTCCATGTTGCCTATACTCTTTGAATAATTTGGGAATAAATTGACCCTTTAGCACGACCCCTAGCAAATTTGTAGGACTTATTCGTACATATAATCCCGAATATTAGAGGAAAGTGGCATTTTTGGCTCTGTTTCGAATATGGTCACCTTGCTTTCGGGAATGAGTGATAGTATGAATTTATTGTAAGTTATCTATCGAGCCGTTAGCAGAAGACATAAATAAATCCGCTAAATTTTGATAAGTTTTTAGTGAGGTCTATTACTGTCGATTTCGATGATATACGTGTTAGTTGTAATAAAAATTTTGGAATAATTATCAATATGCTTATCACTTATTTCAGTTCAATAGTATTATTTTGGAATCAATAGTATTATTATTTATTTTTTTCGTTAAATTATCTAGTATTCGGTAGTACATTTGAACTTATGACTAATTTGAATTTGAGTCAGGTCAAACTCTATATGGAAAAAAACTATCCCAATATTGAACGAAGACTTGAACTCGATACCAATTTTTCTTTAAGTAGAACAACTCTCTTACCACTTATTTGTTATATAAATAAAATAATCATGTAGGAGACATTTATTACTAATTTTATTGATCGAATAGATGGAGTCTTACTAATCTTTACTAATTTTATTGAATGGATAAATTTTTAATTAATTTTATTGTTTGTATTTTTTTTTTTAGTTTTTTTGAATGACATGTTTCTTGGTTGGGACGGACACGTGGGATGGTGGAAATTATAGATTCGCCGTGGGGATAAGGATTTTAATGTTTCGTCAGGAAAGAGGGTAGGTATGGGACAAATTTTGAGAGATGGAGATGAAGACCGCAAATACAAAATCCTTCTCACCCCGTCGCACCGTTATCCCTAGTCAACCATGTCAAATTTAAAAGAATCTTACAATTTAAAAAAACTTGTGTTGCGTTTGTGTTCGGTAGGATGTAATGAGTGATACGAGAATGTAATGAATTTTATATTAATTCTGTGTTGGGTTTGATAAAATGAAATAACATAATAATTATCATGAAATAAATTTTACACTATTTGTTAGATCATTTATGTATAAGATCTATTTATTCTCACAAAATTAAATATATTTTTAAACTCATCCTCATAGATGCAGTTTGTCTATATTATTACAATCAAAAATTTACATATAATATACAATTTCTTCATTATTATATTCTCCTCATAGTTTTGTAATCATTGTCTTCCATCAAAACTTTTCTTCTTATACACCCATCAATTACATTCCAATGTTATTTCATTTCATTAAATTAAATGCAACCTAATTTTTACCTCATTCATGCGTGAAGTCTATTATTTCATTACTTCCTACAAGATTATATGAATTCTTAAACTTATCCTCCTAAATGGAATTTGTCTATTTCATTACAATTAAAATATTATTCACAATTTATTATTTATCGATAATCTCACACTTCTCTCATAATTTTGTGATTTTTGTCTTCCACCTTTATTTTTATTTATCCGATTTTGTTTCTATATCATTCCATTTTATTTAATTAAACGTAATCTTAAACGTATTTTAACAAAAATATCACCTTATTTATCCAATTTCAAAAGAAGAAGAAAAGAAGGAAAAAAGATAAACTAGAAACAACGAAAGAAAAAATGAATTGTTCTTGTATTTAGTTCTTCGTTATCATTTTCGTTAAATTTATGTAATAAATTTTATAAGTAATTTACTTAATCTTAATCATATGAATAGATACAATAAAAAAGAAAAAAAAAAGTGGTGGATGTACTAAGGTTCACCGAATTTGAAAATATAAAATATACTTTCTCCGTTCTATTTTATTTGACAATTTTATTTTACACTTGGATTAAGACTAATGTATTTTTGCAATCATTACAAATAATAAAGTGTCATTACTTTTCAAATATGTCATTTAATAAAATTCATTTTAAATGTCATACTTTTTAATAAATAATAATTTAGTACGTTAACAAAATAATAACTATTTTAACTAATTACTTTGTCTATAGAAAATTTGTCAAGTAAAATGGAACAACCACCAAAATAATTAAATTTAAACTATTTAAAGTCTCAACTATTAAGATTAATAAGTTTTACCTCATCAATTTGTATAGTAAACCTTTTTATGTTTCAATATTTTATACATTAATACAATTAAAATTACATAAAATATTTTTTATTTAAATTTATAAAGTATATCGAAAAAAATTGAGAAAAACAAATAGTGGATAAGAACCAATTAGTTTTTACTACTAGAAAATCCCAAATCAAGACGTTAAATATAAAGGAGAAAAAAAAAAAGAAAAAAAAAGAGCATCTCAAATGTAGTAGTGCAACAAAACCGGGTTGAAAGCCTAAAAAGAGATCCATATCCAAATATCATGAAACCAAGGCCGCCAATCCCTGACGGGCCTCCTCCAAAGAAGGCTCGATTCTCACGGCCATATCGAATGCCTTCACGGCCTCTTCCCTCATCCCCTTCATCACATAACACTCACCCAACAAGCAAAACGCCTTCGCATTATCCGAACTCAACCTCACCGCTTCCACCAGGTCCGCTACCGCCGACTCAATCCGCCGCCTCCGATTCAACGCGATCTGCAACTCCGCCCTGGTAAATAAGGCGTCGCCGCGTTCCTTTTCCGACAACGACCTCACCGCCGGCGGCGTTAGCGCCGCGTTGAGGCATCTGAGGGCGGAGGACTTGCGGCCCATGAGATCCAAAGCTAGGGCTTTGAGGATGAGAATGGCAGCGTCTTTGGGTTCAATCGCCAACGCCTGGTCGGCCTCGCCGGCGGCGTCCTTGGCGAGGTTCATGGCGGTGGAATGGTTGCTGGTGGATCGGGCCCGGGCCAAGAGGTGGGCCCCTTGAGCGAAGTGGCGATGGACTTGGGCGGTGTATCGGTTCTTGGATCGGAGTTTGGTGAAGGCTTGTTTTGGGTATCTTTGGATGGCATAGAATATGGTTAGAGTTAGCAGCAGAATGGCCACTTGGAGAACTACGTCTGTACCCATCTTTTATGTCTATGTACATATAATTAACGTAGATATTATTTATGTGGTTTATTTGGTTGAACAAATAGATTCTTTAATTATTTGATGATTTTATTTTCTTTGGCTAAAAAGAATTATGTTCAATATGTCTTTAATTTAGTGGAAGTATCCCATATAGCATATATTGATATAGACAATTTGGCCCAAGTATGGTAGCGGAAGCCCAAGAATTGACAATCTTATATCCCCAAAAGGGTGTTATATAAAATGACGATTACTTTTCACTAAACTATGCAGTAAAAGTGGAGTAGGATATCTGATTCAATGTTTGTATCATTTGATGTAGGTTTTGAGTTAAGACTTAAAAACGTTTGAGAGGTAGCAACGAGGCTCAACAGGTACAATATTATTTGTAACACGTCATAAAATATTGCCACGTAGAAATTGCAACTTTTTTAAGGTTATGTACAAGGCACTATGTAGAAATTCTATGTAGAAATTCAATACAAGAATCGATAACCAATGACATCAACGGTCAGATTAAGATTGCGGTTATTGAATATGGAGGATTGTCATTTTGCCAAATTTTAAAACTCACGAGACGTAACATATATTGGAGGGGGAAATTTTCATCCCATAGCAACCGGAAGAGGTATGGTATTATGCAATATAACATGTAGTTTCATCCTGCAGTAGCTGCATAGCATTCACTTTGCCAGTAGCTGTATTGTTTATAGTTAGTATCGTAGCTTCTTATGGATTTTTTTAATTCATTAATGGAAAGATAGAAAAAAATGGGACAGACACATTTGACATTCCAAATTTAAAAGCTTTCGGATTATTGCGGAACAATAAAGAAAATTCCAATGAAAGTACAAACATGTTCAGAAATTTAAACCACATTTTATAAATTTTACCTCCTTTACAAACCCCTCACAAGAAGTAATGGTCTCCTAAATATAGAAGGCAATAGTCTTTACATAAGACGGCAGAAAAGGTTGAAAATATGTACAGAAATATGAGCGCACACAAGTTTTCTCTATTATGTTTTGTGCAGGTTGAGGTTTGGCGTCAGTCGCCTGCTAGACCTGGGGCAATGCTTTCCAACTTCCAGCTAGGATCAGAAATTTGGGAAGTATCCATTGTAAATTGCAGAAGCAATAAATTGCAGAAGCAATAGAGAGAGTGGAAATACTTGAAATCGGAGAAAAGAAATTTAAATATGGGCGATTGCAATCATAAAACTTGTTGATTGATCACTCCATAACGAGTTGTTTATGACGAGTAAGGTCCTTAAGATAAGTTGTACAAGTATAATCATCCATGTCACAAGCATCGACAATAACTGCTCTCTCTCCCATTGACTTTTGTTTCATCTCTACTAGTCCTGCTCCACTCTCACCATTCAAGATTTGGATAACCTACACAGCAACATTGTCAGTTCAATTGAAATGCAATTGATTAGAATATAGCTGAACTTCCTTTAACAAGAAAAGCAGGCCAGAAGAAGAAAATCACCCTGGTCATGTTTGGACGCAGATTAGGCAAATGATTAAGGCATGTTGAAGCTGTCAGAATGGCGCGCTTCATGTCAACGAGATCATAAGTATCGCCCAGTTGAGGATCTGCTAGCTCTTTCACACTGTTGTTCTCCAATAGAGGTTTTGCCTTATACATTTGTAATGGAAGAACCGATGATTAGACTAATAGTAGATGACTAAAGTTTATGGGCCTAAGAGGAGGCTGATGAGACAAATCAGTCAATGATGAAACCATTAAAAATCCTTAGCCCCCACCCATCCCATCCACACACACGGAAAAAAGAAAAAAAAAAAAGAAAAGAAAAGGTGGTCTTTGCTAGAAGTTATGTTCAAAATGTCAATACAGTTTGATACATCAGAAGTTCATAAAACTGAATGACGTGACTTGAGAGAGAGTGGAGAATATATGTACAAGTTTAGGAAAGATCAAGACATACCCACATCACAAGGCTTTGCCTAGAAGAATCAACTGCAAGGCGCCCTGTTATAAGCTCTAATAATAGAACCCCAAAGGCAAAGACATCAGTCTTCTCATGAATAATTCCATGCATAAAGTATTCTGGAGCCATGTATCTGCAACCACATGAACAAAACATAAGCTAGCAAGAACAAAAGGCATGAAACAAGTAACAGAAGCAGTTCCTTGATACCCGAAAGTGCCCTCAATAGGCGATACTACATGATGAATCCACTTCTCTGGGAGCCATTTTGCTAGCCCGAAATCAGATATCTGTACATCTCAATGAATCTCATAAGTTCCAGAATTTCAAACTTTTTCTTTGTACTTTTTTCTTAAAATGATTATTCACAAAAGAGTAGCAACCTGAGGGACATAATCTTCAGATAAAAGTATATTTGATGCTGTGATGTCTCTATGGATTATTCGCCTCTGACAGTCAGAATGGAGATACTTCAAACCATTAGCCACACCAACCGCCACTTCAAACCTTACACTCCAATCTAGACTCTCCGTTGAGCCTGAGATACGAAATATTTCCTCATTAGAATCAAGTCCTTCGCATTCAATTTCTTTTTTGTATCAATGTAAAATGAGTTAAGGAAATGAAAACAGCACCATGTAGTAAAGTAGCTAAGCTACCATTAGGAGCAAATTGGAGAACAAGGTATAAGCCACTTTCAATGCTGAACCCAATCAATTTAGCAGCATTTGGATGGTTGATATGAGCAATGATTCCTAACTCTGTCAAGAATTCCCCAACTCTGTCCTCATCTTTCTTCTCCTTCTTTGTTATCTTTTTTACCGCAACAATTTTACCATCTGGTAAGCACCCTTTGTACACTTCTCCATGTCCCCCTTTTCCAAGCAACTTATCTATCACATTTAGCAGGGAAGTTTGCAAAAAGAAGAGACAAAAATTAGTTGACATTAATGTGGTTTTTACTACATTCAATAAGCATGTTCACTTTTTTGAAAAGAGTTTTGCAACACAATAATTTTATCCTTTAAAGATTCAACACAATAATTCTATCACATTGGCTGCAACTTGCATCATGACTTAATGTTTCACAGGCCCCCATCTACTTCGGACCTGCCTCACTTGGATAATCCAAGATACATATATTTAACTACACACACCTAAATTTTTCCAAAAAAAAAAAAAAGAAAAGGTCTGAATTTCTTAAAAACTTGAATTTTCTTAATTTTCTTAAGAGAGACAAAGACAGAAAGGCCATAAAAGGGGTTGTCTTCATAAAACCACTTAGGGAAGCACAAGTGTTGAAAAGGATTAATACTTGGGTATGCATGGCTTCTACTGTCAGCAAAGAGTGGAACAGCAGTACACTTCTTATAACAACACTTGACACAAGCTAGGATGTGTCACCAGTTTGTGGTTGGATGTTGTAATCAATCTCCCTAAAGTTTTTCAATATAAGATGATGTGGCCATAATTGTTAGGTCCTACCATCTGAGGTTTTTTTACCTTACATCCAAGTTTTAGTGAACAACTTTCTTGTCCAAAGAAAAGTACCCTTTGACTACTTCAATGTGGGGTGGAGTGTGTTTGATATCTCACCCCTACACTGTGGGTTCATAATATTAGTCAGGCTTGCATTACACATGGTAGAAATAATAATACATCCAGGCATGACAAAAAAGTAAGACCCCTCACCAAAAAGTGTGTTTTCAAGTTAGTTTCTTTCTTTTTCAGTTATTCTCTCTTTATGTACTGTACACAGAAACCAAGTTTCAGCCACTCTTACATTTATATTTACCATTTATTCTTGGTTTCTCTATATAAAAGGCAAAGCTATTTTCTTATTTTCTTCTGTGGTCCCATGATATGCAATTAACTAATTGTCTAATTTATTAATATAATAGAAACAGAGGTTTCAGAACATACAGGGTTTCAGTTTTCAAATTTACTGAACGTTTTAGAAAACTGATATAACATTGGAGAAGCTCAAAAGTTTTTTTTTCCCCATTGAAATGTAAAATTAAAATATTGTAAAATTAAAATATAAAAATCTGTTATTACCAGGGCTAAAATTGTTAGTGGCAGCTTCGAGTTCCTGGTAAGTGAAGTTCCTCCAAGAAGGTTTTGGCACCATCCATTGATCATCACAATCAATAGACCGTTGAGAAACTTGACTCCTCCCAAACTTCCACTTAAAATTCTTCTCATAATTGAAATTCAGTAATGAAATTGAAGACAACCGTTTCAATACTGATGACTTCTTCTTCTTGTTCTTCCACTGCACCACAGCAGTATTTTTGTTCTTCTCCCCTGCTGCTGTTGATGATGAATCTTTCTTAGTATCGGGTGATTTTTCGTGCAAACATGAGCTAAAACTGCTGCTGCTGCTGCAGCTACTGCTGTTAATGCTGCTGTGATCAGAGTCTGAACTTGAAATTGGGATTTCAAGAACACTTCTTGGAGATGGATCTTCATCACTTTCGTCCATCACTTTCTTCACTTCTTTTGACAATTCTTCTTGTTCTTCCACCTCTTTTTCCATTTCTGTTTCTGGGTTTTCATGGGTTTCTACCATAATTTCAAAAAACAAAACAAAAAATAAGAAACAGAGTAACTCGAAAAATAAGAAATTGAAGAAAACCCATGAAAACTGAAGAAAAAACTCGTAAAGTTTCCAATATGATTTACCACCCATGAATCTATATGAATAAGGAAGCTTACCTTTTTCAGGGATCATTTTAGCCTTAATGGGTGTCTCTCAAATCAAACAGGAAGAAAAGACAAAAGGTAAGATATAAGATGATTTGAACTGCAAGCTTTGCTTTCAAGATTTACATGGCTTAGATTTCCATGGTTTTTTCCACCGCCCCTTTCCCTCATGAGTTGAGAGAGAGAAAGAGAGAGAGAGAGAGAGAGGAGGGAGGGAGAGAAATTTGGAAATTGGAATAGGTATATCTTTGGAAGTAGTTATTCTTTTTTTGAAGCGAGTGGAGTAAAAACCAAAACAAGCTTTTCTTTGTGTGTATGTATGTTGATTGATAGATCATAGGTTATTTGGAATATGTTCCGTATTTATACACATAGCAAGGTGCAAACTACGACGTTAGCGAGTCAATTGCCACGAGGAGAAGAAGAGATTCATTATTTACTTGTACATTATTATTTGATTTGTACATATATCATCTAAAATAAAATAAAAATCTTGAAGCAGCTTAGAATATTAAATACTATTGCTAACACTAAAGTTGGGTTTTTTTTTATAAAGAAAAATAGTTTATTGTCAATAGTATTTAACAATTGATGCTTCAATCTGCAAAAAGAAAGAAAATTACTACTTAATTAATTGTACATTTACATTTATGATTAATCGTTGTACGAAGTACTCTTATATATACAAGCTTGCAACCTGCCTACGGCACGAGTAACACAATATATATATATATATATATATATATATATATATATATATATATAGACACACACACGGAGTATAAATTAAAGTAACTATAACATTTTTTTTTTTGTTAAGAAACAATAACAATTTAAATTACATAAATTTTTTTTATAGAATATGTGTCTAAGATAGTTATATATGTCCATAGTATTAAATTTTAGTGAAACAATATCGTTTTAAAAATAAAATTAGAGGGATACATAAATTTTCTTATTTTTTTGTGGTGCGTAATTTTTATAACCATGTAAAATTAATATATTTACAAAGGCTAAGATATATCGATCTTAAAATGATTTTAAAAAATTAAGTAAATAAATTCAAAAAAATCAAAAAATTTACATATTTTATTGCTTTGACATCCTCTTTCAAAGTAGGTAGGATTGAAAAATTGACCTTATTAGTGATCGAGTACCTCTTTTAAAAAATAAATTTCAAGCTTCTAACCTTAGAGATTAATAAAAAAAATTATGTACCGTAATTGATAATGAGTGCATGATTTCCTGTGTAAAAAAAAGAGAGAAAGAAAGAGCCGTAACTCCTTTCTTTCTCTTCCTATATATATTTTCATGCTGAAGTTATACTATCTAGATATACTTCAACACGTTTTAATAAATTTAAAATGTATAACATATCAAATCCAAAGAGTCAAAAGAATGACATCTTGTTTGCTGAATATATAGGAAGTAATTCACTTAAACATCTACAAGAATATTTGGATTTGCTCATCTTCTATTTACTAAGAAAAAGAGAAAGTCTTTTGGCATTTAACTTCTTTTTCCTTGCAGGTTATAGTATTAAAATTTGACAAACAAAGTTTTATAATTTAGAAAAATAGGAGTATTGTGTCTAAAGGTATATCTAGGGTCATCAATTTCTTAAGGTAAATGTATAGATATATATAATCCAAGAGACAATAGATTGACGGATAAAATTGTGAGTCTCTTTTAATCATTTCGTTCTAAAATTAGAGATGCGTTTGTAAAATAATTATTTTTAAAGACAATTTGTATATTTTAAAAATATTTATATTATTACGTTGTTTAATAGTAGCGAGAATTATTGAGTTACGGTAAAAATTGTCAAGTAATAAATCTAATAGAGTTAATTGAAGTAGTAAAATAATATTTAAAAATTTTCATTATTTTTTATAGTTTAAAAGTAAAAATATATTTTTAATTTTAAAATAATTAAATATATATATATATATATATATATAATTTTAAAACGGAATAAATATTACATTTGCAATACTTGCCTTAACGATGGATAGTGGAGGTATAAAAGCAGCTATAACGAACCCAACTAACGGACGTGATATTGGATTTGGTCAGGTGCCTATTTATGGGTACTCAATTCTATGTCACATCATGTCTTTAAAATTACCTCACTTATGTTTCAAAATAAAAAGAAAACTTTTGTTGAATTATATTAATTTTGTATATTTTATTTTTTAATTTTTTAAATTTTATTAGGTACATAAATTTTTTAAAATATATGTAATTATAAAATTTCGCATTTTTTGTTAAATCTGATAGAAAATACATGTATGTGAGTCACACAGGTAATTTTTAAAGAATAAAATAATTAATTTATGTCATATGTAAACTTTCTTTTCGACTGTTTTCGAACTATATCAATTTTGCAAATTCGGTCAAGGACAAGCGAAGAGATTTTTCCAAGATAATAAAGACTAAAAAAGTTACATCTATGAATTACACAAGTGCATTTTTTGTCAGATTAACGAAAGTTTCTAATTACGCATGTTTTAAAATTTTTGTATACTAAACAAAATGTCAAAAAGGTTTGAAAACTAAATACACAAAACTGATATAGTTCAAAAATCGTCAAAGAAATTTTTCCAAATAAAAAAGATACTAAATACTTAATAGCATATTAAATTGTAAAACTTATATGAAAATTTAAAATATTTATTAATTTATTAATTTTTTCTTTTTAGTTTTCTAACTCAAGTGAATATATATAAATTTAGGTTCTATCTGATAGTAGGAAACATAAACTTAGAATATATATTCTATAATTATTAATTACCATCATGTCAGATTAATTAGTACTTTAGTTTACGTATGCAGTGCACAACATAAAGATGCGAACAATATTGTTATAATCAATAGATTTCAGATGAAGAAAAGGTGACCAGCAAATTCTTCACATTGCAGCAAATATGGTACTCCAATAAACATGTACGCATTCTCATCATACAATATAATAATATACTGAGTACTTGCAAGTTGCAACACATTCCCTCCGTTTCCAAATAACCATCGTTTTAAAAAAACAAACAAACTAAATATAAACATTTTCTTTAATTTTAAAAAATAAAAACAAAAATTATTTTGAATGAAATTTAATATGAATAAAAAATGTGGCTAAATTAAAATTTTCAATATATATAAAAAATTCATTTAAACCTACGTAAAAAAAATTAAATGGTATTTATTTAAAAACAGAGAGAGTAATTCAAGTTAAATTAGAAAAAAAAATATAAAATAAATTATAGGAAAAATGGGTAAGAAAATTGAAGTTGTGCTTCCACTCACCACGGGTTTAAAAGCTAGTTACGCTTATAATATACATACACTTTCAAAAAAAAAAATATTGTTATTTTAAATTTTTTTATGAATCCATATCATATTTTTAATTGTTAGAATTTTGTAATATTAGTTGGTATACTTTGAAAACGATTCTTTCCACAAAACAAAGATTTCGAGTTTTCATCATTATTATTATTATTATTGCGAAAGGACCGGAATTTTAACTGCCTTAAGGACGCGCACATGATTAAATATTTACAATAGCTGTGTGACTGTGAGTATGCTCTGTTTTGGGCGAAATTTTAAAGTGGAGGTGATCTTAGATTCTTAGTTGTCAAATTACAAATACAATTTTCCATTTGTTTTAAAATTCAAGTTAAATTTTAATTTGTAAATTATCAACCATTATAAGATTTTCACTATCAATGAATCCGAATCATGTGATTTTTTGGATCGATTATAGCCCTTTGTTTCAATTGAAATTTTAAAAATTCTAAATTTTTATAGCATAAATTACACCATTATAATATAAAACTTTTAGAATATAAACAGAAACAAACAAGGGTTTATACATAATGTTTAACTTACCTTTAACTTAGTAAATCTTGTTTCAACTATTTATATAAACAAATTTCAAACACAATTTTTATCTGCTTGTCTCAACTAATAAACTTGAGTAACTTTATTTATAACTCGATCTGATTTTTCTCGTATATTCCACTCGTTCTACACAAAGAAAGATATTTTATTTTGTTTATATTAAGTTGTAATATCTTAAAATTTAAATTGTGTTAAGAATATAACAATGTTTTCATATAATAAAAAATTTAATCTTTAGAATCTTAATATATTTTGTAATGTTAATTATTTTATTATTAAAATTAATTAATTTTAAATCATAAACTTTCACAAAAATACTAAATAATTTTTTCAAATATTACTTTTTTTTCGAACTATCACAATAACATTGAGTGTCAGGATCAGAGCTCAAGTACGTTGGTTCACATCGTCTCTTTTATTTATGAGTTTATAATGGTACCAACGTAGTTATTGTTTTAAGTGTAGCCGTGTAGGTGCCGACATCATATATAAAGACAGTCGATACAAGTTTCTCTATGAAAATTATGATTTTGAGTAACTACAATGTGTAATGACTAATTTATCTTTTTGTCTTTAAAAAGTTGGTTTCTGTAAGCCTAGTGTTTGTGAATGATTTATATTGGAATTTATAAGTCAGCAAATATGTTGTTTTGGAGAAGTAATTACTCTTAACTTCTAATCACGGATATATTAGTAGCCATTTTTTGATAAATTAATTTATTAATGACTCGTATTATCCTCAACTTTTATGATGTAATTTATAGCAAGTTATAGAGGAAATAAAGTTGTTAACCTTATGCCATGTATAATTTACAATAAATGAGAAGAGTAAGTGAGATATAATTTATCACAGAGAAAATTAGATGTAATTATCAAATCAAAATGAGTAGAAAGAGGGAGATGAAATAAAGTATAAACGAATAAGAGAAGTGATATTTTTATATAGTTTTTTTTTATTTATACAAAGATGAAATAAATGGTGCGTACATACATAAAATTTTAAAAAATAAAATAATAACAAAGTTCAAAATCTTAAAATAATATCATAATAAAGTCCCAAGAAAACTCTAATTTCATAATAGAGTGAATAATATATTAAGTTTGTCTTATAATAATTTTAACCAACTAATTATACAAATAATTTATGTATGGTGTAACAAAAAAATAGGTATTCATAATCAAATTATATTCTTCCATGTTATTTATATTCAACTTTAATAATTTAATTTCAAATTTTAATTAACTAAAAAAATACAAACATATGTTTAATTAACAAAATATATTCCATTCTAAAATATATTATCTATATACTTAAAAAATGTCAGAAAAATTAATTTACTAAAAATATTCAAATTAATGTGTCAGTGCCATGTATGGACTCTGTAGCTTAATAATTACTCTGGTCTGAACATGTTCGTTATCACCATTCGACAACTACATTTAAAATTTTGATTAAAATTCAAATTTAAAGTAGTTAATAAAATATTTTGTCATATAATTAACGTTAAAACATTGTAAGTAATTCTTAATTTTTTTATTTTTTTTTAACAAAGTATAATTTAAAATAACAATAAAAATATTAATAATACAAATTGTGTTGTGCACGAGTTCCTCACTTACTATATTTATATGATAGTCTATATCGGTACGTACACGATACAAGACTTTGATGCATTTGATATATGTAGTTCGTACACAAATATGGTACCTGTATATGAAAGTATTAAATTTTTATATGAAAATATTAATTGACTATACGTTTCTTATATTTAATATTGTAATAATAATTCTCACGGTCTTCTTGCTAATTGGTAAGAGAAATCGTTTATTTTAAAATTTCTTTATTTGTTTAGATCAGTGTACCATTGCTAATAAGTATAAGCCGCACTTTTGGCAACAAAACTGCAAATTGCAACAAATAATATTAGTGATATAAATTAATTTACTAAGGTGAATTTCATCCCTATCAATGAATCACCAAACAAATTAAATGGAAAGTAAATTGATGGTTAAGTGGTTGAACAAAACCTGTTGCGCCATTAGTTTATGAATGGTATGATGCCAAAATCCATAAGTCACCAACCTCACCAATGTCAATTCAGTTAGAGAAGTCAGTTTAACTAAATTCTACTCCTCAAGTCAAACAAAATAAGAGATTGATGATATACCCAATGTGTTAAAGATTTTAATTTCTTGAGTGATCCCCAATATTGTTGTTGGTACACATTTATGGACCCTGTTTTATTTTTAATAATTTCTAAGTTTTGTAATAGTAAGTGGCTATACACAAATTTAATTGATTTCACTTTTGTAGTTATATTTCAGTTACTAGTTCCTCGTTGGATTTGGTACTCCAAATTCAAGGTGGGGCACCAACCCTAGCCATACAATCAGACCACCAGAGACATAAAGATGGATGAGATTATCTAGTGTGTTTGTGTGTGTATATATATATATATATATATATATATATATATATATATATATATATATATATATATATATGGAAAAAGAAAAATGTGTTCCATCCTATTTTTTTATTTAGGTTGTACTACATTTTGTTATATTATTTAATATTTTTGAAAAATTCAACCATACGGGTGAAATAACAATGAAAAATGACGTAATTTATAAAATTTTACAATTTTTTGTTATATGCATCATAGTTTTTATAATCTAGTAAGTTTAATATGTTTACGAGAATAATTTTTTTATACTTTTACATAGTTATAAAAACTATTGTACAAGTCACAAACTGATATAAAATTTTGCAAACTTTCATATTTTTGAATTTTTTATTCATCCATAAAGTTGAATAACTTGAATCTATCTCAATCAAGGTAAATATGAAATAATAACGACTCTAACTTTTTTTTTTTTAAAATAGGCTGCAACTCATTTCCCTTATTCCTATATATATATTACTTGATAAATCTTATTACATCCGTTTAAAAAAAAAGAAGTAACATTTCAAAATAAATTTTGTTCTAATAAAATAGCAACACTTACATAATTTTTTCTTTACAATGTAATATTTTGAAAACAAATTTATTACAATCTTTTTATTTTATCTTTAATTGACCATACATAACAAATTTTATGAAAAAAATTTATTATTTGTACATTTAATTCTTAGTCAAATATACAATATTAATATTTGTTAAAATTTTAAATATTTCTCTTTTTGTGAATGGATGGAGTATTTCATTGTTTATTATAATATATTAGTTGATATATACTATTTCAAGTATAGAGTTAATTTAGTAGAGTACTCAATTTGATTTTTTTTTTATCATTGTTAAAATTAATTTTAATTAGTTTAAATTAAATATTACTTACTTTCGACTTTAAACGGTTGTTGCTTTGACTTGAAATTAAATTATTGAAAAGATATATAAAACCAAAACATATTAACATTCCAAAAATATTTGAAAAAGTTATACTAAAAATAAAAATACTACTAAAACAATAAATAAAAATTGTATATGTATGGGCATAGATGTATATACTAAAACAATTTCAACTGAAAAAAATATTAAAACAATATATTAAAATAAATATATGAAAAATACAAATAATAAAAAAAACCAAATGATCATATTATACAAAAGTAGGGTGTAAATGAGTCGAATACGAGCGAAAATTAGTGCACTCATATTATACTCTAATTAAATTTTCGATACTCGAATTCGAAATCGAGTATTAGACCGAAAATTATTTTGTTGTTCAAATTATATTCTAATTAGGGAAGAGCGTAGTGCAGTTTGGTGCGATTTAGATTACAAACTACCACCGCAACTAATAAGGTGCGGTTTTATAAATCTAAAATTGTCACTGCCACCGCAACCGCTACCGCAACCAATTGATACGATGCGGTTTCGGTTTTATACGGTGCAGTTTGGGTTTAAAATCGCTTATAATATTGGAAGCGTTTATGACTATACTAAAAAACTCATTTTCAAAAATTCATTAATTTTAACGTAGTTGACTTTAGCAATATAAAATTTGAAATATTAAACTATTAAATTTTCACTTGGACGATTGTTCGTTAGCATGATAATTAAGATCATTTAGATTATTTTTAATTAAATCAATATTCATGTAATATGAGTTATAGATAAATAATATATTACCATAAATGTATATTTATACCAACAAACAAAATAAATCTATACATAAAATTATGTATATAATGTATATATAGAAATTTATACATATATGTATATACATAAAATAATAACAAATTAGTATATTAAAAATATAAATTGATATATTGGTGTGGAGAGAGTGTAAAACCAAAACCGAAACTAATATACTTGCAATTTCAAAAATTAAAACCGCCACCGCAACTGTTGGTGCGGTTTTATCAGTTTTTGGAACAGTTTCGGCTCCAAAATTGATTTTATGCTCTCCCCTAAATTTAATCGAATTCAAACTACTCACAAACTAGTCGCGGACATTTATATTTGGTAAATTTTAAAAATAAATTATATTTATATAACTTTTCATATTTTATAACACATTTTATATATGTAATAATTATTTTACTTACAAACATCTCTTCTAAAATAATTTATACAACATATATTATATTTAAATAAATTTGTAGGACAAAATTGGCCTTAAAATTTTGGTATATGTTATAGTATTTTAGTATAAAAAAATTATTCGAACTACTTAAGAATATATTCGGGCGAGTACTTTTATGTTCAGATTATACTCGTTTAATTTATCAAATTTTAAATAAGATATCAAGTTTGATTCGTTTTCATATCAAACTCATGTCAAGCCAATTAATTTTTAAATCAAATCTAAACAAATTCCAAATTATTTAGATTCTATTACAAGCTTGTACAAGAGCACAAACACTAGTAACTAACTAATACCGAAAAGAAAATAGTGTAGTATAGTTATCCATCAACAAATATCGCACTAAATTGATTATTTTATACAATAAAAGTTTGATAGACTAAACTCTCCTTCATGCTTATATCATTTATATTATTTATATCATAAACCTCAGCCATTTATCTATTATAATTAAATTTATTATTTATTTAATCTAAATTTAATTATATTTATTTGTGATTAAAATTTAGAGTATAAAAAATATGGAGGAAAGGAGTATAGAGGAACCTACTCCAAGTTTGAGATTGAAATTAATACAAAAGATCAGTATATCGGATTGGAGCTAGTATTAGTTTATTACCGAATCTGTATTGATAAATATTAGTGGTGTGCGAAAATTAAATCATAATTAAAAAATTTTTTAAAAAATCGAGAAATAAAATTGAAAAAATCAAATCGTTTTGTAAAACCGAAAAATTAAATTAATATAAACCGAACTGTACGGTTTCATTATAACATTCGGTTAATGTCTCTATACAAACAGAAACCGAGACCGAAATTTATAAATTATAGAATTATATAATCAAATATCAATCACTTAAATATGATAAATCTTATATTAATAAAATAATTTCTTAATATTGTAGTTAAGTAATAAAATATCATGTTTACAAATAAATCTATTTATAATAATATAGTACTATTTTTGTATTCATTAATTTTAAGTTTTATATATTGATATGTAAATTGTCATTAATTTGTCCATAATCTAATTATGAAATTTTATAATTATCATGGTAGAACATCAAATATTTGGAGTTCTTCTTAATTATCGTGATAGTTTATCATATAATTATATCAAATTTCAATAAAATTTTGTTACTTATAATATTGAACCGTGTATACGTAAAACCAAAATAATAACTTAAACCGCGGCTTATTAACAAAAAATACACCTAACCGAATGGTGCGATTAACCAAGGTCACAACTATTAAAATGTTAGAAAATTGCCCCTTACGGTTTGATGCGGTTACTCATCAAACCACATCATGCACACCCCTAATAAGTATATAGTTTGTATCAAATTTAAATAAATGACTAAAAATGATCTTGAATAGATGAATTATTGACAAATAAGAAAATGACATTAACAATTTTAAGCTTCGAAGGTAAATAGTTTTTTTACATACAAATTATGGCACAAACAAATGGAAAAAAAAACTTATTTGAAGACTATAATAAAAAAAAATAAAAATTCAAACTCATTAAATTAAATATAGAAAATATAATGTAAATATAAGAAAATAAAATATTGATATACTATATTGACTTATAAATTACAAAATTAATATAGTAAATAAGGCGTAAAAATATTTTATATAAAAAATATTATAGAAACCGAGACCAATACGATAAATATGGCTGTTTTGAAAAGATAAATCAACATCTTCTTGAATAACCAAAGACGAACCATTTTCTTCTTATTTTCCAACAGACGATTCAATAATTTACCACCAATACCAAAAATTTTACACAAACCTACTTTACACTGTTATATTGTATAATTGAATAAAATCATGATACCCTTAATAGTACCAAAGAAATTACTAATGTTCTTTTAGACATTATAGTTGTATAGCCTTGGACTCTCTGTCGATGTCATCTATCTATCTATCTATGTTATTTATACTATTATATTAATTTACAAAAAGCGTTTATGAAATAGGATAAACCAATTGATAGTGAGTCGAGTCTATTTGCAAACTACATTTCAATATATTTATACTATCTATATTATATTATACTATTATAGTAACTCATACGATCCATTAATTAAATGAAATGATTGAGAGGGAGTCATTAACACATAATAAGAATTGAGCTAACCGAGAGTCAACTTATTTATAAATTAAATTACAATCAAATTAATTGTAATAAAATTAATTGTTTATCAAATTTATGTAATTAAAATAATAATGATCAAATCGATAATCATATTATGTTTTATCATAATTGATTAATGACAATTAAATTAATTACAATATCGATTATTATTCAAATTACTTTATTCTAAATAAAATAATTAAACTTAAATTAATGACTATTAAACTATCCATATTGTGATTGGATTTTAAAACTACTAAATTTATACTTTTCTCTTAAGTCCCACACGCTACGTGCGTGGGCCTATTTGGTGTTTTCTAAATATAAATTTTATTATACAATTTTAATTATTAGTTTTAGTTTTAATAATTGTCTTGTAATTTCATAAATTATCTTCTATGTATATATTAATATTCTAGTATGAAGTTATTTATATTATACAATAAGATAATGTCATTAAATTTTACAATGACTAAAATTATATAATTCTACATCAACTTTTAGAATCTAAAAATTTCTCTTTGAACAATAAAGTTTACATTAAACAAGTAGAAATATATAAGTTATACATATATATGTAAGATATGAAATTTAAAGATGTGTATAGTTTTCAAAAATGTGAAATGAGTATTTCTTATTGTAACATAAGAATGAGATAAATTATAATTACATAGTACTTTTTTGCTTATAAATAAAAGTTTGAGAAATTAAAAAGTTAAAATAAACTCATCAAAGTTTAGAATATAATTTTTTTGATAAGTATCTAATTAGCTGTCATATAATATTATATATCTTTTCAACACATAATATAAAGTCATATATATAATTATATTTTTTAACAACAATTTAAAAACATCAACATGAATAATAAAAAAAGTGTTATAAGAAAGAAATCATCATTAATATATTACTAAATCTATTTTTAAAATAACTAACAATATAATAATGATAATGGCAACGACAATATAATAAAATGGCAAGTTAATAATTATAAATAAAACTTCATACCTAGTTACAAACTAATGGTAAAATTATAATGGCAAATTAGTGATTAAATTTGATTATAAATTGACGTAAAAAAATTATATAATGGCAAATTAGTAATTAAAACTAACTAAATGGCTAGATAGTTAAATTAACTATGTTTCGGTACACTTATCCTTTTTTATTTATGTAGTACATAAAACAATAACTTAAACTCTCTGTTACGATGAGTTGAGTTTGTAGTTTTTACATCTCAAAGTATATCAAATTTGTTCCATATTCTAAATTTTTAACCTCCTTCCATATTGTTTATAGATTTAGGGAAAATTTTCTTCGTTAATAAGAAAAAATCGGTTAGCAATTAATTGAGATTAATCATATACACCATAATTATAGATTAATTTAAAACATCCAATATAAGTTGTAATTAATAATTGTATACCTTGTTTTGTATCTATAGCAGCAGAAAACGTAGAAAAACGTAGAACATATTTACTCTCTCATTCCCCACTTAATTATCGGCTCGATGAAACAACCTTAGACTTTTCCCTTAACCTTTCGAAAAATCTAATTTTTGTGTGAATATATATGAATGTGTTGGGAACAAAAGAGACAACTGTTCTATTTATAATAACCGTATAAATAATCCTAATGGGCCTATCCATCACAAGCCCAAAGGTTATTTCACAATTCACACTAGTCGGTCCATATTAATTTAATTAGAATCTTTATGTCTCAAAATAAAGTTATTGGTTTTAATATATATAAATACAATTAATTATTAAACCAAATTAATATAATATTACTAAAATAAATGCAAACTCTCACCTAAATCTTTTTCTTTTCATTTGTTTTAGTTTATTTAAATAAAGTTGTTCTCCAGTATTTTGTTTTACCTTATTTGCGATAATTTTCTCAAATTTTAGATTTATTTATATTTGTGAGATTTTTTCTCCGATTTAAATTCATATATCATCATGAGATCCATGTTGAAATGTTAGATTGATAAGAACTTAAAATACATAACTTGATTAACTTGTTGTGATCTTCCAAAATCGGACGTTTGAAGAAACAGTTGTATATATGTATCTGTTGATTATTTTTTATGATTGATCAAAACATATGTGTCTTACAGAAAGTTCTTGGTAGAACACATACTTCAGTAATTTTGAAATTAGATGATATGTGATAGTTTTGTATTTTTTTTGTTCTTATTTTTTATATTTATTATTATCAGAGTCATTATCATATGAAAAAATTAATCCTCTTATTTTGTTTATAATTCAATTTATTCGGTGAATGAAATTTCAAAAATAAACTCACTGTTATCAAATATAGTGGTGAAATTTCTCAATTCGTTTGATTTTTCTCGAAATTAAGAACCTTAGTATTGTAAACTATTCTGAATTATTAATAAGCCAACCTTTCTTACTTCGAACAATCAACGAGTTTATATTGAAGTTGTAATTTCAAGATATATGAATAAACCGACGTAAACTCTTTTAATTTTTCTTTTTAACCGGTGAAATTCTCCTTAATACCCACTTCTCATAATTTTCATTTAATGAATTTTAATCCTTTATGTTCTTATCGCTTGTACAACTTTACAATATTTGAAATGAAAAATTTAACCTAAAACAAATTGAACATGTTTTTTAATGTAAAAATAGTAAAATATAAATTAGTATATTTTATTAAAATGAAAATATATATTATCACAAAAAAAATTATATTGTCAAAGCAATTGCCTTTTAGCTACACTTGTATAATACATTTAGCAATAATTATATATAAATATATTTGTGATTAATCCTTGAACATTATAATTTTTATTTTGACAAAATAATTTTCTTATAAAAATGAAAAATAATAATAATAAAATTTGACATCAATTATGTCTCATAAATTATGAAAAGACATGCAATTTAAAAACATACTCACTGGTCGTTTCAATTCCAGTCATATACAAGGGTATATCTAGGGATGACAATTTTCGATACGACACGATAATCCGATATGACTTAGGAGGGTTTGAGTTGACTTATATGACTTTGGGTCATAAAACAAGTAACCTATTTAAGACACAACTAAAATAACTGGTTGACGAGTCAACCCGTTAAAACTCATTTATGACCTATTTAACCAAATTATCAAAACAAGAATATTTAAATATTTTATTAAAATAATCATGTTATATTTTTATTGTTTCTTTTAAATTAACTAAGTAATTATACATTATAACTTTGAATTAGACTAAACATCAACAATTAGTTATTGATTAATATATATGAATTTGTGAATTATATTCACTAAGTATATATTGACTTAGTAAATCATATTTACTTAACATTCTTATTTATTATTCTAAAAAGTCTAAACTTTCCTTATAACATTAGTTGTTGGTTAATATATATGAAATAATAATTTTTTCTATATATACATTAAGTTAATATATATACATACACACACACACACACACACATATATATATATCAAACATATAAGATGAGTTTATATTGTAATTAAGACTAACTTATATAATTTTTAATGAATAAAATATACTAATATAATAATAACTAATAATTATATATATAACTCATAAATAATATAAATTATTAAATTATTTTTATTGATATTATATTATATAGATTAACTTACAAAATAATATTCGGGTTATTTGGTTTATTTGGTTAATTTAGGTTATTCGAGTTATCAGGTTGTGTTTTTTAAATTAAATTTGAATTAGCTGTATTATTTGTGTCATGTCATGTTATCCGTTTAAAAGTCATGTTGTGTTCGACTTTCAAATTTTGACCTATTTATTAATCGTGTCGTGTTCATACTATACTTAATCGTGTCGTTACAATGAATCGACCCGCCATGAACACAACCCACCAACCCATTTTGTCACTCCTAGTATATCTAATGTGTCATTGAGGTTGCACAAATCTAAAAGTATGCCTTTACCCATATACAGAGAATTTTTAATTTATTTTAGGGTGACCGTGGTATGGTGCGATGTGAATATAAGACTACATCGTATTTGTATCCACAAATTATAAATATTAAATTTGAAATCACAACAATAGAAATTTGTGTGAATGTGATTACATGCAAATGCAGTACGTGATGTAGTTATAAAATCACACTTAAAAAGATAAAAAAAATATTTATCAAAATCATATTCAATTCTTTATTAAAACAATTAAGATTACTAACAAGAAAGTCACAATCATAATCTCCTATACTCGATCGAAATAATTATCTTAATAGACGTAATCTTATCATTTAAAATTAAAAAATCATAACTTAAAATTAAACATTCATGATCTAAATGGACACTAAGTCTCATAAATAACTTCTCTTAAATTTTGTTTAACACAAAATATTAAAATGCTAGCATAAAAACCCGTGCAAAACACGAGTTTTTCATTATTATTATTTTAAATATTTTAATATTTTTTTATAATGTTTTAATATTTTTATTTTTTATTTTTAACGTATTCGTGTTTTACATATTATTTTATTGTTTTACAATTGAAATGTAAATAATAGCATAAATTGACATAATATTTTACTCAAATATATATTTCTCAATTAATTAAAATAAACAATTTACATTTTCTTCATTTTACTATTATCATTGTTCTAAGTAATATCGAAAAAGAATCATTAAAACAAAAATAATTAATCCAAAGTATATATTACATATACAGCTCATGTTTCACACATTTATATTTTATATTATTGTATAAGAAAAAATAAAAGAATTTTTATTACTTGACTCGTGTTTTATGTATGATTTAATTACCTTAATTTGTACTGTGCATTATATATAATTATGTTGGCCATGTTTTGTTTTATTATTAATTTGGTTATAATTATTTTAAGTAATTAGGTTTAATTAGTGATTAATATTATAATTAATTTAATTATAAATATTTCATTATGGATTATTTTTGTTCGGTTGCATGATTCGTCTTTTTTTAAACTTGATTTGATTATCATTATTTATTTATTTATTTTTCAAATTTTGGAAATAGTATTTGGTTATTATTTATGCGAATAATTATTTTAATATAATTAAGAATACTTAGACATAAGAGATGTAGTCCTTATTATAATTGAGGTTGTAAAAGTAACTCTAAAGAGTCCAATTGAGAGAGAAACGTTATTGTGACGGCCCCAAAAATACCATACTGGACTTCGGGCACCGTCAAAAATTGACAAAAGAAAAGTATTAACATCCAAGCATGCATAACATTGAATTAGAGAATTAATTAGTAATCCCTATCACAATAACCCAAAATAATTGTCTAACAGCGGAAGTCTATGAGGGGCCCACACAGGCCTTACAATCTAAACATTTCTATAACATCCTCACGCTTCTCCCTTCCCTAGAAGTCGTCCGCAAGAGGACGATCGGGAGCATTCGTCAAGCCATTCTTTTCTTGCCTTTAGAAGACGACTCGGTCTTCTCGCCAAAACCTGTAAATCATTTGGTAATAACAACATGAGCGATTTACGCTCGCAAGTATATAATCAAGAATTGGGTAAGTTATGAAAGATGGATAAGTGAATGGGTTTAAGTGTTTATGAGGTTTGACGGAAACAATGTCGACACCTCTTAATATCTTGAAAGAAAACGGAGGGTCCCCGAGTGATAACGAGGGATTTGACCATTTATTTAAAAGAATAAAGAATATTATCACATGCGCCTTATAACCATGTCCGTTTGGCGCACGTGCCCTTAGGAACTTTGTATCAAACAGTATATTAGTTGGCCAGCCTGACCACCGTCTGACTTCATCATAATGACATACGTAGTCAATTGCAGAAACCTTTTGTCTGCGAGGGTCCGGTTACCGATGCCTCGGTTCCCGTTCCCTATCAATCTTAGACCCGGGGTGCCAGGCAAATGCATCCCACTCGCCTTTAGTTACCCAAACGGATATACTTTACAAGTATGGGGTGAAGAAATAAGTTTTCTACATCCGTATAGGATTTTCTTTGGCGTGTTAGCGGAATTAAATAGCTAACGACCGCCCAAAGATCATTTGATTCAAATACAACATTTTTCACGTACATCGGATCAAGGGATCGTACGTTACTTAACTTTGAAGAAATTAAATCATGAATATTGACAAAATAATATCTTGAATACATTACGTATATCGAAAGAATGATCATACGCATTAATTGAAAGAAGCAGAGTGAGTATATACTTGCCTCAAGTCCTTAGTGAAATTTAACACTCGCGTGGAAGTAATTCTGTAAAACATGCACATGTAATAGCATGAGAAAATCTTAACTTAATTACGTATGAGGATGCACGTGCGGAGTGTTCATAAAATTTTCAAGTCTTGTGATCGGCTGATCGAGTCGTCGAACGATAGATTGGGATTCGGTTGGAACCGAATCAGAGTCCGAGAGATTGGTGGACTTGATAAAACGTCGCTCATAGGCTCTCGATAATTTAAATTTAATTATTGGATTCCTCAGATTAATTAATAAATATCAATTAATCATTTTTAGCTTAAATGACTTAATGAAATCATTTAAAAAAAATGTTTCTTAAATTATTATTTAATTGTTTTAATTAAATAATAATCATTTCATAATCACAAAAGGTTTATAGACCTTTTAGCAATTATTAAACATTTATTCATAAATTATTATTTAATTGCTTTAATTAAATAATAACTATCGATCATTGAAGTAATTCATTTCTTAATTACTTTTAAGTTAAATGATTTATTGATCATTTAATAATCATGTAAAATTTATTCATTAATTATTATTTAATTATTTTAATTAAATAATAATTGGTCTTAGTTCTTCAATTTAATTAATCAAGGATTATTCCTCAATTAATCTTAGCTTAAATGATTTATTTAATTATTTGATAAAATTTTAGAGTTTATTCTTTAATTATTCTTTAATTATTTTAATTAAATAATAATTATTTATGGATTTATGACTCGTCACTTAATTATGATAATTAAGAGACTCTAACATCATAAATAAATTCTAAATTTTAAAACATAAAATTTTAATCATGTAAAAGATTTATTTACATGTCAAAACATTTATTCAAAAGTCATTTATTCAAATAATTTAAAATATAAAAGTATTTTATTATTATAATTATATTTATTTATTTATTTTATTTGGGTTGGACCTGTTCGGGTCAAACCGGGTCAACAGGGTCGGAACCGGACCTGTCTTCTTCTTCTTCTGCAGAAGGAACCCTAGCGCCACCGGCGCCGTTTGGCTGCCGCGGCCGCGATAGGCTGGCTGCCCCACACGCACACACGCACAGATTTGGGTGACGAGGCCACCACCGTGAGAAATCGCATAGGCTAAACCCCGGTTTCCCTTCATGCCATCGACTGAAATGGACGGAAGAGGCTAGCACCAGTCGACGGAGGTGAAACCTCCATGAACGCCGGCAAGACCTTCGGGTCTAGCCGTTCACGGCCCTCCCGCGGTTATTTCCATCGATTCAAGCATAGAGATGGTTCCGGAGACTTTCAGGAATTCATACATGCAATCGATTTCCGTTTCCAACAACACAATCGCATGAAAGATCAAGAACAAACATTCGGGTATTTAGGAAATTTCGGTCGGTCAAGAACATCCGAAATACACAACCATTTTCCAAATTGTTTGAGGCAAAAAGATCCTTACAAGTGCAGAAACAAAAATATAAAATCAATTCGAACAACCACCTACAAATCTAGCCAGAAAATCTGTTTGAAAAAATTTAGGGTTCTTCGGTTCTTGTTCAAGTTCTTGAATTTTCATTTTTCTTTTGAATAAACTTTGAAAATTAATAACTCCCAATTTACAAATGATATGCACACGTGTGATACATGAAAATGATACTGAAAAAAATAATTTACACACTGGAATAAACATAAATGACAATAAATGCAAAAATAAGAGAGCAGTGGGGTACCTCCTTAAAGCTTTAATGAACAAAATCCAAAATTTCAATGATTTCTTAAATGCAAAAATCCAAATTTTGAGAAATGTTTGCTGGAGAGAAAAATATCAGAAGTGGAGGCTAGGGTTTCTATAATGGTATATTTATATGACATTTAATTTAATTTTGGCCATTGGATTAGTTTTAAGAAAAACTTACTTAGATAGGTAAAAAAAAAATTCCTTGTTTTTGCCATTTAGGGATAAGCTGAAAATTTAAATCTAATTAGTGTTAAATTTGATTTGTTTAGCCACTAATTAAATTTAATGGTTATGCAATGGTTTAACGGATAAGCTGATAAGTTTTCCCGCACCGGCGAGGCGAAGAAAATGCACACATATGATTATTATAACGATTAATGCTTTAAAATTTTTAAAAGGTCATGTTCGTTATAATTTTCGTTAGTAAACGTGCGCGCGTCGATTTGCGTGAAATGCACGTAAATCTAAACATAAAATTTATCGATCGTTGAACGCAACAAGAATTCCATTTTAAAACGAATTTAATAGGATTTCATTTAAATGAATTTCCGGTTTCTCACAGTTATTATAATTGAGGTTGTAAAAGTAACTCTAAAGAGTCCAATTGAGAGAGAAACGTTAAAGAGTTCTTTTGAACGTTTTATCTTCTTGTGAATTAATATATAATAATTAAGAGTGCAAATTTAATATTTTATGTAATTATTAAAAACTAATAAATATAATGATTATCAAATTTGTATTACAAAAAATACATGCTCAAATCTAAGTTTTTCCTCCAAACATGTAATTGTGCTAATTAGCATATTATTATTTTTCTAAATATATATAAGTTTGTATTAAAAATAATTATGTACTAAATATTTGTGAAAATATATAAAATATTTTTCACACACATATATAATTATGTGGTGCGATTTGGTGCGGTGATATATAATTTTGGGGGTACAAATATTAAGTATATTTACAATTACATCCACAATAGTGTGAAAGTGCAAATCTTAAGTATATTTACAACTGTATCTACAATAGTGTGAATATTAAAAATAAAAATCACATCGTATAATCGCACCGTATTCACATACGGATTTTGCGGGTGAAGTATGAATGTGATGACGTTTGAGAATTCTTGATGAGCCCTAAATTCTTGGGCAAGAGGTATTATGAATAAGATTTTATTGTCCAAAAATTCCTATCCAAGAGACATTAAAATGCAGCAGGTATGTGAGCAGTAATTGAACAGAAAATTGTTGAAACGATACCAAAATATAGCAGCAAAGTATTTATATTTCTCACACAGGTTACAAATGGAGTTACCCATTTATAGAGTTTGAGTAACTAGAGTTTGTTACGGATAATTACAAATTTAATGATAAGATAACTACATGAAATTCAAGGTGAAAGTATCCCTATCTACTCTTAACTAATATCTTGATCTGATAGTGACTCAAGATGCACAGGTAAATAAATTCAACAAATGAAATAACCTCGGTACTTTATGTTTAATTTCAATTTAGTTTATATATTTTTAAATTATTATTATAGTTCTTGCACTACTTTTTATAGTTTCAACTTGATCCAACTTGATAAAATAAAATAATAAATTACTATTAACTTAGTTTTTTTTAATGTAAATTTAATTAAATAAAAAGGTTAATAAATGTCTCTCCCGATATTATTTTAAAAATATAGACTTTGTATTTAAAAATTAACTAATTTTATTTCAAAACGTTAAAATTGATTTGAGAACAAAATCTATCAATCTTAGTAAAAAATTATTTTTCAAATAAAATTATCATATTTTTGGGCCATTATCATATTTAAGAAAATCTATACATATTTCAAAATTTTAATAATAATAAATAATCAATTATTTATAGATATGTTCAAATGATTGGGAGATTTATGTTTGTGGCCTCAAATTAGTATGATATTTTTTTTTAAATGTTAGCTTTTACTAAGATTGATATATCTTTTTCTTCAAACTTAAAAGAATATACTTTTATTATGTTCTAAATTATAAAATAAATTTAAACATTTTAAATTAAATTAATTTATTTTTAAATGCAAAGTCTAAAATAAAGAATTAGTTATAGCGTTTTGAAATTTACATTAACTTATTTTTAAATGAAAAATCTATAATTTCAATTAAAATATTATAGAGGGACATTTTTTAACCTTGCTATTTAATTAAAATTACATTAAAAAAATCAAGTTATTAATAATTTATTATTTTATTTTATCATTTTGGATCAAATTGAAACTATAAAAATTAGTACAAGGACTATAATGATAATTAAAAAGAACATAGATTAAATTGAAACCAAATAGAAAGTATAAAGACTATTTCATTTGTTTTGCCGATAAATTTACAAAAAGTAAATAAATGAAAGCACAAAGCGAGCTAAGTCAAACGTGTTGATAAATTTATTGTTCTTTCATTCTTTTTCTAGTGAGAGCAAAATGTCCATTTAGTCGTAACACAAAAAAATTCATTTAGTTTCTCAAAGAAAAAATTGTTCGTTTAGAATTTATATTGATTTGTGTGTTTTTATCGTGAGTTTGTTTGTGGAATAAATTTGGTGAGGGACAAAAAGTTAAGCTTTACAATTTTTTTTTTTATCTCATTTATTGAATGCTCAGTATTTGCTTGGGGGGGTCCAATGTCTTTTTTGAAAATAAACAAGATATCACTGGAGACAAGTATCAGAGGCTCATTTTATTGAATGCTCAGTGTTTTCATGCGTTTTTTTGCTTTCTAGATGGCTTTTCTCGTTCCAACTTTTACTCTTGCCAAGTTTCTTATGGAGCTTTTCAGTTTTCAGGCGGTGGAGGTTTTTCTGTAGTTGTGTCTCGAGTGGCCAGTGCGTTTTTTGTATGTTATTTTTAGGCGATTTACTAATGTTAATGGATCTATTACCACTACTAAGGACGAAACAAGAAAAACCTGAATTAAAAGATTGAAAAATTAGTTAAACCACTATACAATTATATTTTGAGAAGCATAAAGAGCTAAATAATGCTTTTGTCTTTGTAATCAGACAAGAAAGCCCAAATAAAAACAAGTTTTTCACAATCTAATATCGTTTTAAAGTTTTAGAAATAAACCCAACTGGTGGTTGAGCGAGTTTAGAGTCTTCAAAAAGCGATGAGGTGCAAATCCTTGGTGGATATTGTAAACCAGTAGACTAACTACAGTGGTCTAATGGATATCACAACGAAAAACAAAATGTTTAGAAATGAAACTCTCAAATATTATTATAATTTATTCTTATATTTTAATTCACACGAAAAATTAATGTACAAAACAACTTTTTAATCGTTTTTCTCTAAATCATAACTATAACAGTAAACTCCACTTCTTATATAAATATTTTTTTTATTACATAAGAGACTACTATCTAAAAATTCACCTGAAAGATTTGAAATCATAACTTTTTCACTTTTTAAAGAAACATGATGGCCTTCCCACTTTTCAGAGGAGTACCGTGACCTTCCCACTTTTTAGAGGTAGTCGTCAATGAACAATATGATCAACGGTCCGGGTCATGTAAGTTTTCTTAATTATATTGAAAACAATTGTTTTTATAAATAATAATTAATGGCTATTACTAAATTCTGCAAAATAAATATAATCACAATGATCTAATCAATTGGAAAAAAATCGATCATGGAATCGATTCGAAATTATCTATAAAAAATTAAATAATTTCAATCAAATTAATTATAATCTTAATCATTAGTTAAACCTATTTAATAAAATTATTATATCCAAATTAATAATAAAATATAATCATGTAATACACTATAATCATGGTCAGTTAGAATTAAATAAATTCTTAACAAAATAAATCACCCGTCAAATTATAACTGGAGAACAAATTAGTATAATAACAAATTTATATATGCATTGTGCATGAGTTAAAACAGAACTATTTTGTTATTTTAATATAGAATACATAATATAGATAGATTATAATGAATTAAACCACTTGAAGAATAATATTAAATTTATTGAATTAGGATAATTGCATGATAATCATGTACAACTTCATTTTATATAATACTCCATCTAAATTAAACAAATTAAAATATGACAAAGCACAAGATAAAATTTCATTTTATTATCATTTTATATAATAATACAAACTTTGAATGCAGAACAGAATCCGTATATTTGTCATATATTCTTCCTTAACTTTGCTCAGGGAAATAATAATAACAAAATGATGAAAAAATAAAATTGTTTACTTTTAAATAAATTGATAAATAAATATTTGAGTAAATATTACGTTCAATTCGAACTATTCTTACATTCAAATCGTAAAACAATAAACCAATAATACATGAAAATACTTTTGAAAGCATGAAAACGTTACAAATAATAGAAAATTAAAAATATCTTGACGATGTCGTTCAAAGTTCATCTATCAATTGAGATGCTATTCGCATTTATCTAGTGAAATATCGTTCGAGTTACTGGCCGAGTTTTATAGAATCATTTCTCCGATTCACTCTCAGCCACAACAAAATACCAGAGAAAAATATTTCCCTATGGATAAAAAGTAATTTTGTATTGACAAACAAAATGTTCAGAACCAAAAGAGAGAAAGGATCACCGGAAGAAAAACAAAAATAATTAACATAAAACCTGCAAAACTTATCTAAATCATGTGACATGTATAACAGCAAAATGCTATTGCAAAGCGATAGAAGAAATCTAGAAATTATAAAAATCGCAAACCTACAAATTTACTGGACGAAGAAAAATATTGATCTACAAAATCACCTTTCATGAACATAAAATGAAAAATAGTAAAATGACGATCCATATATTATCACTCATTCAACAGGTGATCAAAACTACAAATCTATTAAAACAATAGAAAAGGTTAGAACTATGAGATCTCTCAAATTTCATACCAATTTCTCAATTTCAAGAATTTTCTCGGAATATTTCTCCTCTATCAAGCTCTCATCTCCTTAAGCCTTATACGGAACATAGATTAAGTAAAAAAGGGAAAAGACGGTGAACCAAATAATCTATAGAGTCCTTTACACTTTCATATCTAAAGTAACAGATCAAAATAATGAATAATCAGAAATAAGAAATATGAGAGAGATGGAGAGAGAGAGAGAGGGAGAGGGAGTGTGTGTTCAGTGAATTAGGAAATGGGGGAATGAAGATTAAAAATGGGTACGGGGAACTGAGGAAGTAGTGTGTGGCCATTAGTTTTTCTTTCTTTTTTTATTCAAAAGATGTGGACATGGTTGAGTGAAGTAAGAAAAATAAATGAATTTGCTAAATCATGCGATTAAAAAAAATTCAAGGACATGTAATCTAAAATTAAATAAATATTCCATAAATAAAATGCAAAGACAAAAAATACTATCAAGGCTGAATAAAATTTATATTTTTTTGAAATATAAAAAGTATAATTATAATTGATCAAATTTATAATTATTTTTAAAATTTAAGATATATGTTACTTTACATAAAATAGATTTATAAAATCTTATAATTTAACATTGAATTGTATAACTTTGAAGTGATATACTGTGAAATCAATGAATATTACTCTTAGTTACAAATATTTTTATTTTTATATTTTTATAAATTCATATTACAAATAAATTAAAAGATTTTAAATAAGACAACATAAAAAAATTAGAATAAAAAGAACAATAAACTTAAATTGATATACATTTATAATAAAACGAGATAATCTTTATGATGTATTTCCTTCTTTGGGATAAAAGAAATATAAAAATAAAATAATCTTTTCTTTATGAAAATTTAAATTTAACGCTAATATTTAGTTTTAAATTTCTAGAAAAAAATATGCCTATACTGTACACGGCTACACAGTTTGATTTAAGAAAGGGTATAATTCAATGTAGAGTGTCTTTTTTGACGCGATCGAAATCATCAATGCAAGAGTGTTCTTTAAAAATACTATATTTATACTATCTTTTATTGTACATCATGGTAAATTTTGAAGCTTCTTGTCATCATATTTTCACTTTATATTAAATATTCTTAAAAAAGATATTAATTATAGATGTAATCAATCAAAAATGTAACTCTAATAATTACAAAAAAGAAAAAGAAAAAATATAACTATATTTGCTTGCAAAGTGAAAAAAGTATTGCAAAAAAGAAAAATATTAAAGTTCATCACAACCGACCGATTTTATAGATGAGACAATTGAATATATGATTTGATTAATTCGTGTTAACTCAATTATGATAATGATATTATATTTTGTTAAGAAGTTTGATTTGATTTAGATTTAAATATTGTATTTACAATTATAAATAACATTATCTCTATCAGAATAAATTTAATTTAAGAATAAATTATAATTATAATTACATTTAATTATACGATCAATATTAAATTAAACAACTACAATCAAATAACAATTACATATAACATAATCAAATAACCACTTAACTATTATAATTTCAATTATAAAATAATTATATACTACATAAAATATACAGAGTAATTAATAATTAAATCTATCTTAATTATGATAATTTTCATAAAATCAAATAATGACATTTACTCGTGCTATGTTAGTAACCACTGAAATCCTAAACAAGAATAGATGAGTGAGAGATGGAATTTTGTCGGGTCTCAGATATGGGTAGAATTCGGCAGATCCGATCCATCTTTGATCGAATTGCCAATTCAAAATTTCAGTTTTCGACGCAACATACCACTGCAGCTCATCTAGAACAATGGACTTGCTCGGCGACGACGGAAGAGGCTACGAGCTTGCTCGGAAGCTCGAAAGCCACGGCGTTTGGCGGTCGTGGCTCGGCGATCCTCTCTACGCCACCTTCGTTCACTTTCTGTCTTCGCCTTCTTTATGGGACGCCTTCATGAGAACCGACAGCTCCACAACTAGGGCTCAAATTCAACTCCAACTCAGAGCTCGGGCGCTCCTCTTCGATAAAGCATCTGTTTCACTCTTCCTTAGTCCCAATCAGTCTTCTTCTGCTTCGGCTCCGTCCTCAGCAGCAATTTCCAAGCTTAATCCCAACTGTATGAATCACAAAGTTATTGGAAATTGAAATGTAGGTTCTTTGATTAGTGTATCTGATGTGGTTGTTTGATTGATACAATTCGTTTCAGATCTGAAGTTACATGGTGATGATGTGTACTTCACTCTTGAGAATTCTTCACCACAGCTAGATAGCGTTCTTGCAAATAATACGGCGACCCTGAAGGTTTGATATTTTGATTATGCGTAATGCCTCAAGAATCACGTGCACATTTTTTCCAATTGACTGAATTCTGTACGTTTAAAGGTTTAGCTTTAGCTTTTAGATACATTTAGGAAATGTTGCTGAAATTTACTGGAGTATGCTGACTGAAAAGTTAAGTTTTGGCTGGGAGGTAATTCTGTTATGATAGGCAAATTGTTTAAAGGAAAAAAAGAAGGTGATTGGATGAGATTGTTGTTGTTTGCTGATATTTTCACTAGCAGAAAACAATTGGCCCAAATCTATAGAGATGGCATTTTTTGTTTATTTAAAAAAACAACTACATTTAGATTAGATAGAATGTGAATATAGATGAGAAAACAGTTTGAGCTTTTCAAAATCAAATAGTTCCCCGATCACTAGAATTGTTTAATGAGGGAATTCTACATCATGTTACCACCACGTGCCTTCTCTCCATTTGCTTGTTTTCAAATTTCTAGTCCATACATGTTTGCCAACTGATTCAACTCCCTCTATTGAATTCATTGTTTTATCCAAACATTACTAAAGAGTAACTGGCAGATCAAAAGCCATCGGGAACATCACGGCACAACCCAGTTTATGAATAACTTTTAGGATATGTTTGTTCATGCTCTTCTTTCATTTTCAATTATTGATGTGTTGTTCCTTTATATCTGCATCCCTGAACATTATTATTGTGATTTGGCTGATGTTATTGTTTGGTTCATAGGCTCATTCCAAATCAGCTTTTGGTGTTGGATCAAGATTTGGAGAGACAGAAATTGATGATGTCTTTCAGAGATTGCCAGAAACGTGGTATAGTCAGTTTTTCGAGATGTACAGAAGTAGCAGACCTTATAGATTATCATTTGGTGACAGAGATACAGACAAACGTACGCCTGAACAGATGTCTGTTTATCTTAATGTTCTTGAAAAATATAAGAGAAGGAGAGTTGTTTTTACAGAAGATCAAAATACGGCTTTCGGCAATCCCATGCGATCAAACTCAGTTTTAGATGATCATGGAACAAATGATGATGAAAATTTGTTTTTCCCAGAAACAATGTTTGCAGCGAACTGTGTCCCTGATAGTGTACTCCCTTTGAGTAGTGGAGTAGAAGAGAACAAGAAAGTGGAGCTCAATGGAATTCTAGATACCTTACCACAAATAAAAACTAGGAGTCCTATTATGATCGAGCGACTGGGTATTAGGCCAGAATACCTTAGCATGGATAGGAAAAATCTAGGTCAAGAGCAAGCAGTAGAGATGTCAAAGAAAGTGATAGCTCATATATTAAAAAATGTGGGGTTTGAAGCAGCTTCAGAAGTTTCGGTTGAGATCTTCTCTCAGTTGCTAAGCTGTCATATCAGTAAATTAGGTCGTACGTTGAAACACCTTTCTGATAGTTACAGGAAGCAATGCTCAGCTGTGGAGCTAATTAAGATGTTCCTCCAAGCAACGGGACATAGGTGAGTGGACCCCATTTGTATGCGCTATTTGTTACATTTGCTTATAATCTTATCTTTTCAACTATAACTTGTGTTTTCTAGATATATCAAAGGCATTGTCTAGGTCTAATGTGTAAATAACTGATCCTGTAGTTGCCTGCCAAACATGATCTCAATCGGACACTAGATCTAATGGTGAAATGAGAAGTTTGACTACTTTGTATTTGCGATAGCTGAAGAGTACCAATTGTCCCCATTTTGTACCTCATGACACTTAAGGTTAAAACTGCAGGTGGTGATGTTTAAAAAAAATTTCTAGTGAGGCTATATACTGACGGCCGAATGCACGACCAAAATATGAAAATTCATATACAAGAATGCAAAGGATTACTATGGTAACTAAACCTACCGAAGAATCTTGGCTTAAGCTTTATAAATATTAAGGAGACAATTGATACTTATAATCTTAGTGAAATGGCCAATACTCATCGAATAATCAAGATTTGTTGAATGAGTTGAATAGACTTGAATATAAGTTGTACTTATGGGCAAGCACATAACTGAAGAATATGTAAACTGCATTATTTCATCCTTCTTGTAGTCCCTCCTATTAGTTTAGAGTATATATTATTCTTACATGCGTAAACAAAGAACATGATTTTTTGTGCAAAATATCCCTTCTCAATGAAAATTCTGCATTATGTAGTTATTCCATGTTTATCAAGTACCAGAAATTTATGTTGAATTACTTATTCTTGCGCTGAAAACTAGCCAACTGAAACAAAGTTATCCAAAGTCACTACCATTTATGTTTGTATCTTATAAATTTCTTGCCCCTGAGATATTTTTGTGGATTTTTGAAATTCAACAAAAATTAATTCATTGTCGTGGTAGTACAAAATGACAAGTGTGGACGTTTTGGATGCATTTGGGCATGTTCAATTACAAATTCCTAGTATTACTATGAGCTTGCAGGACAGAGTAAGACCTATTAACATTTTCGGACTTCATATCTTAATTGGTTCAGTTGGCATATTAAACTGGTAGTTAACTTTTGTTCGGAGGCTCCATTTATAACAGTTTCATGTGTGAAATAATAATGATGCTTTAGTGTCTATAGGCAGCCATTCTATGAAGTTAGGGGCCATATATTTGACTTGGTTGAGTTAAAGGAGTTGAACCAAACATCACTGACCAG
>CM025786.1:19919876-19957159 GCA_014636745.2 Centella asiatica
AATGGAGAATTTATTTATTTCCTGTCTGTGGAGTAGATTTTCCCATGGAGTACTATATTTGCTATAATGACACATTTTGTGTGCAACTGTCACCTTTTACCATGGGTTAGATTCATTTTTTTCCTATAATTCTCTGACACCCTGTCTTGTAGTTGTCTTGTAGTTTAGAGAGAGAAGAAAAGAAGGGTTTTGCTGTTTTCAAGTTTTTCTAGAAAAGAAAAGAGAAAGGAAGGGAAACATATACTATAACTTTTCCTATAAAAAATTTCTCTCGAAAAATGAGAAGATTTGGAGGGAATAAGAATTTAAAAGACTTTCTTAATGCGAAATTTAGCTTTCTTGTTTCTCGAAACATCAACTTTATTCTATTCATGTTTTCTAAGTTTTTCTTTTAGTCCATAAACTCTTTAGATAAGAGAGAAGAAATTGGTTCTCTTCTTTTCTTTTCTTCGAGTTAAAATTTAAAACATAGAGACTTAAAATCTTATTAAGGAAAGCTGAAAACCTAGTGTGCTAGGAGCTAGATACTCATAATTAGAATTATTTATTCATTTCTCTTCTAATTTCATTATCTTACTGCTGCAAAATAATGAAGCTGCGTTTGAAATGAGCTATGTAATCACATTAGCAATAATGATGGACCAATATAAACCATAATTTGATCTTCGAACAATCAATCAATGTATAGTATAAGTATTTGAGAATCTTGACATTGTGTCCCCGGTTGGTTGGTAACTCATTGAGTTAGTGGGTTCATGTGTCCAGTCATGGTGAGTTTGCTGGGTCAGAAAACCGCCTGCCTCTTTGTATCTCATGCATGAATGTTAATAGTTCGTAATGCATTTTATCATTTTGTAATTAATTGCTGTACCTTTTATGGATCGTGAGTGCCTTGCTAGGTGTGCAACTCGATTGATGTCAAATTATCAAGAAACATACCAAGTGAAATGATATGTCGAGAAACATACCAAGTGAAATGATATGGACAACGAGAAGATTATAGATACCTTTAATACAAAGAAATTATCTTTGATGGCAGACGACGTCAAATTGATTTTTAGCATTAGAGATGACCATGTAAAGATGGAAATTAGTAAAAGAGAAGTGAATGGAGACTGTATTTGTACATAAGTAGTTTCCTGAAATAAACGAACTCCACAAAACAAATGACCAATATATCGTTTAGATCGCTCATCATGATGAAAAAATATCTGACATCACCCCTGATATATAAGATAAAAATTAATTTTTAATGATATAGATTTTATATGTCAGTAAAAAAAATCCGTCAACAAAAAATTAATTTTTTCCTGGGTAAAATTTTTTCTGTAAAATAAAATAAAATAATTTTTTGGTGATGTGGATTTTACATATCAGCAAAGAAAACTTAGAACTTTTTTCTAAATTTGAAAAAATTTAAGTTTTTTTTGGCTGAGGTGTAGAATCCATGTTATTAAAATTTTATTTTATTTTACATATCAATGGCCATGTCAGATATTTCTTAACTATGATTAGCGATCTAACTCATATATTAGTGATTATGCAAACTCGGATAAAATATCAAGGTTTTATGTGATAAAAATTTAGTTGATTAGTTAGATTGATAAAAAGTAAAAAGTTTATTGTTTTTTTTTTCAATAACAGATAAATAAATAATAATCTGATAACATTTATGATAGTATAAATATGCATAGAGGAATTCGACGAATTAAAGTTCAAACAAATGTGTTCATATATGTCAATATAATGTATACTTAGGCTCTGTTTGTTTCAAAAAAATTATTTTTTGAAAAACGTTTTCTGAAAAATATTTTTCGAGAAAAACATTTTCTGAAGAAAATATTTTCTAGGAAAACGTTTTTTGGAGAAATTATTTTTCAGTGTTTGATTGATAATATGAGAATGATATTGAAATTTTGATTTTTTATGTTGTTGCTATTATTATATTATTTTAATGATCGATGGTGATAATCATTTTAATATAATTATATGTATCCTTATGTTCTACAATTATTATATTATTATATATGTGATTTTATTTATTTATTTATTATAAAAATTAAATTTGTTATGTTGTTATTCTTTTTATTATTATTACTGTTATGAGATAATACATTACTTATTAATTATCAAGATTAAAATCTAAAACTATTATTTTCTATAATTACTATTTATCTTATTAACATGTTATCATATTATCCTATTATTATTACTATTATATTATTAGATTTTTATAGTATTACAACTGTTAATATTGTTATTAGTGTTGTTACTTTATTATGTATATAAAGGTTATTATCACTTATTATGAATAATTAATTTATTTTATTTTTATATTAAATATTTAATTATTATTATATAAATATTTATTTATTTAATAGTAATTTATATTATTTAATGTTATCATGTTATTTTATATCATAATTACTATTATGTTATTATTATTAAATATATATAGTGATAAATAACTCGATCAATTTCTCTGGAAAACGTTTTTTCTTTTTAAATTTCGTAAGTCATTTTTTTAGAAAAATTTAAGGAAATATAATAGAATCGAAAAACGTTTTTCTTTCTTTTTATTTTCTATAAACGTCACAAACAAAATATTTTTACCTAACAAACAACGAAAAATATGAATAACATTTTTAAAAAAATAATTTTTCCTGAAATAAACGGAGTCTTAGCATATACGTAAATACAGGAGGATAGGTATAACGTCAGTTGTGCAGAGTCTACATGTGATACGGTTGGTTGAATTGGAGTGAAGTCAAAACCTGAATTACTTAAGAAATTATTAACATAGTGTATTGATTAAACTTTTGTAATTTAATATTATTATTCAGGACTAATTCGAGTAAACTTTTAACGAACGGCCTATCGAGGTAAGTGACTTTCTGAACTATTTAGTTATTTTTCATATAATATTGTATGTTTTTATAAAATATTACTAGGAAACTTGTATCAAATCGTTTAGTGAAAAAATTGTATATTTTTATATCGTGATTTCCTCCATTCTAAAATTAAAATATTTATTTTTAGTATCAAAATCTGGATCAAGTATTTACTTTTCGATATTGTATCGCACTATAATGTTGTGAAATATTATTTTGAACTTTGTTAAATATAAGTTTTGTCGAACCCAGTTGGATTGTGTATAGTTTTCGTTAATAATTTACGCAATGTTCCGGAAAGTATCGATACCCTATTTTTGTGGCACAACTTTTTCGCATCTTCGAATTGGATGGACATTTTGATACATAATAGGGCACATAATTATTGACAGTATTGATTTAATGGCTGTGTCATTAACCAGTGTGACCGTAAGAAAATTGGATGCTTAAGAGTATCATTCATAATTATTTTGTATTGCTACATATAGTTAACATTCTTTTTAAATACGAAGTACGTGACACTGTATTTTAAGATAATTTTGAGAAACTTTTTATTTCAGAGAAAACCAATATATGATTTCTTTCCGAAAATTTGAAAGATATTTAAGACCATCTAATATCTTTATTGTGCTTGATCCTACTAAATGAGAATGGTTGTTACTTGTTGGGATTCGCCGTTCACGTTTTTATAAATTTTTCAGGAAATAATTGGAGCATGGCTTTGTGATTCACTAGAACTGAAGCTTCAGTCTGCTGCAAGACCCAATTTCTAACCTGAAATTGCCTCAGATGACCTCTTTTGTTGTAATGTTGTGCTACCTTCTACCGAGTCATCCGAGCTACGGCGATGTCCTGAATCTCAGGAAGGAGATCGAGGTGTTCGTAAAGACCTTGCTCATTATTCTTCAAGTTGAAATTCTGCATTCGGACTGAAGGGATTCTGACTTCTATTGGGATCATTGCCTCTACTCCACAAGCCAATTTGAATGGTGTTTTACCAGTGGAGCTTTTAGGCGTCGTCTAATGTCCCCATACGACCACTGGGAGCTCATTATGGGAGCTCATTAAGCCAATTACCTTTGTCTTTGCCAAGGCATTTCTTGATCCCTTGAAAAACTATCTTGCGAGAGATCCTGAGGTCGAACAAGAATCTTTCAAACTTCCTATCGATAAACTGAGTGCCATTATCCGAAATCAGCAACTGGGGGATGCCAAACTTGAGTACCACATTCTTTCAGAAGAATTCCTGGCAGGCCCGAGCAGTCTAGGTGGTGATGGCTTCCGCTTCAACCCATTTCATCATGTAGTCGACCGCTACCATGATGTACTTCATCTGACTCGATTATGTAGATTACCCACATGGCAAAGGGAATTGGACTTAGGATAGAAGACAACTCAGTTGGGGGTTTTCTTGGAATCAAGCTATGCTTTTGGCAAGCATCACACTTTTTGACAAAAGAAATTTGAGTTTAAGGGAGGAATTTGTTGACTAAACTTAAAAATCAGTGTGAAAAGGAGAATAAAAAATCAAGAAAGGCTGCTACGGTGTGTGTCTCCACGAAAAGTCAAGAATGACTACTATATTTTACTTGCTCATGCCGACTTCTACTTGCTGCCAACTTAGAAGTCGTATAGAAATTGAATTCTTATACAGATGTTGTTGTTGAACTTTGTTGCCTATAAACCGACGTAGTAGTAACCGACCTAGCAAACTATATATAGGGGTATGATGTATTGTATCAAGCATATTGGAATCACATATATATTGAAATTTACAGAAGCATATATGAAAATATAGCTTTTTTCTCTCTTCTCAATTTAGAATTCTTATTTATAATTTATTTGTGTATCAACAAATTGGTATCAGAGCCTTGTTACTATGGCCACTAAAAATCCAAATATCTCCTTCCAATATCCAATTCTAACCAAAACAAATTATGATCAATGGTCGTTGCGAATGAAGGCCATTATTGGTGCTCATGGCTTGTGGAACATTGTTGAAAAAGGCGTTGAAGAACCCGCAGATGACAGCGAACTCACAATATCTGAGTTAAATATCTTGCAGAAGAAAAGAAATGGAGATCAATGCGCGCTAAGTATCATCCATCAAGGTTTGGATGACGACATGTTCGAGAAAATTGCCAATGAGACAAGTTCTAAGAATGCATGGGAAATTCTTAGAAATTCGGTGGTTGGAGTTGATAAAGTAAAGAAGGTGCAGATCCAAACTCAAAGGGCTGAGTTTGAGTCGATTGTGATGAAGGAGAATGAGTCCATAGGAGACTATTTTACTCGAGTGTTGGCGGTAGTAAATCAAATGAAGAGGCTTGGGGAAAAGATGCAAGATGTGAGAGTCGTAGAGAAGATATTACGTTCTCTCAATTCTAAATTCAATCATGTGGTGGCGGCGATTGAAGAATCAAAAGACACGGAGTCCATGACAATTGATGAGTTGAATGGCTCATTGCTAGCTCATGAAGAGAGAATGAAGAGAAGCCAACAAGAGCCGGTAGAACAAGCTTTGCAAACAAAAGTTTCCTTTATTCCTAAAGGAAATAATAAAGGAGAAAGAGGACAAGGTCAGGGACGTGGCGGATATAGAGGTCCTAGATATGGTCGCGGTAGAGGACACGATCATGAACAAGAAGAAAGACAAAATAAAGAAGAGAGAAGTCAATATAATTGGCATGGCAGAGGACGCGGTCATAAAGGAGGCGACCATGCATATCGGTCCAAATATTGAATGCTACAATTGTGGCAAATATGGACACTATGCAAAGAACTGTAGATCCCCGAAGAAGGTAGAAGAGAGCACGAATCTCGTGACAGAAGAGGCAAGAGATGACAGTGTCATCATGATGGCATATGATGATACTATTTCCGATAGCGACACAGTCTGGTATCTCGACACCGGTGCCAGCAATCATATGTGCGGGCACAAACATCTATTTGTGGAGATGCAAGAAATGAAAGATGCACACGTGTCATTCGGTGATGCGTCAAAAATCAGTGTAAAAGGACGAGGTAAAATTTGTTTCTTCCATAATGGGAAAGAAAGTGCAATAGAAAATGTTCACTATGTGCCGGACATGAAAAACAACGTCCTAAGTTTGGGACAACTGATGGAGAAGGGTTATTCGGTTTTCATGAAAGACCAGTCGATGCAATTGAAGGATAAAAGAGGCTGCTTAATTGCACATATTGAAATGGCCAAGAATCGCATGTACAAACTCAATTTGAAGAACGTGCGAGAGAAATGTTTGAAGATCGATATGATGGACAAAGCCTTGTTGTGGCATTTACGGTTCGGGCACCTGAACAAAGATGACATACGAGAGCTAGCTAAGAAAGGCATGGTCCATGAGCTACCCGACATGGACTACTCGAGATCATTCTGTGAAGGATGTGTACTTGGCAAACAATCGAGGAATTCGTTTCCTAGAAGGGCAGAATATCGTGCAAAGAATATTCTCGAGTTGATACATACAAACATATGTGGCCTGATCACATCTAAATCATTTGGAGAAAAGAGATACTTCATCACTTTCATTGATGATTACACAAGAAAGACATGGGTGTATTTTCTTAAAGAGAAATATGAAGCATTCGAAACTTTCAAGAAGTTCAAGGTGATGATTGAAAAAAAGATGGGCTATTATATTAAAGCGTTGCGATCGGATAGAGGTGGTGAATACATGTCAACTACCTTCACAAACTTTTGCAAAGAACAAGGAATCAAGAGATATTTGACTGCACCCTATTCACCTCAGCAAAATGGTGTAGCAGAAAGGAAGAATCGGACCATTTTCGACATGGTTCGGTCAATGTTGAAAAGCAAGAATATGCCGAAGGAATTCTGGGCGGAGGCAGTACAATGCGCTGTATATGTACAAAATCGATGTCCACATGCAAAATTGACGAATCAAACACCACAAAAAGCTTGGAGCAAGATTAAACCAACGGTGTCACATTTTAAGATATTCGGTAGTGTGGCCTATGCACACATACCAGATCAAAGAAGAACAAAGCTAGATGGTAAAAGCAAAAGATATGTGTTCATAGGATATGATGAGAAGACGAAGGCTTTCAGGTTATTCGACCCCATTGAAAAGAAAGTGATTGTGAGCAGAGATGTGCATGTGAATAAAGAAAGCGCGTGGAATTGGGAGTCGATGGAAGAGACATCTCAAGAAAAGGAGAAGGAAGCTACAACAATCATAACTACTTCATTGCAAACTACTCAAGCCGATGCACTTTCATCTGATGATGACGAACGAAGAGAACCAAGAATGAGAAGTTTGCAAGACCTATACAAAACAACAAGTGAGGTGCACTTGGTATGTCTATTGGCAGATGCTGAGAATATCACATTTGAGCAAGCTATTAGAGATAAGAAATGGCAAGTTGCGATGGATGAAGAGATCGCTGCTATTGAAAAGAATAGCACTTAGGAATTGGTAGAGTTGCCGAAAGGTCATCAACCCATAGGAGTTAAATGGGTATTCAAAAAGAAGATAAATGCCCAAGGAAAAATAGAGAGGTACAAGGCGAGACTCGTTGCAAAAGGGTATCGACAGAAGGCCGGTATTGACTATGATGAAGTCTTTGCTCCGATTGCAAGAATGGAGACAATTCGACTTCTCATATCACAAGCAACTCAATTTAAGTGGCCAATATACCAAATGGATGTGAAATCAACATTCTTGAATGGTGTGCTTGAAGAGGAAGTATATGTTGAGCAACCACCTGGGTACATGAAAGCAGGTAAGGAGACAAAAGTACTAAAATTGAAGAAGGCGCTCTATAGCCTGAAGCAAGCGCCTCGAGCATGGAATACCTGGATTGTTTCATATCTTAAGAAGAATGGGTTCGTGCAGTGTCCTTATGAACATGCACTATATGTGAAGGAAAAAGAAGGTAATTTATTGTATGTTGCTTTGTATGTTGATGATCTCATATTCATGGGGAACGATGAGAATATGATAAAAGAATTCAAAAAGGTGATGACTCGAGAATTTGAGATGACAGATTTGGGGTTAATGAAGTATTTTCTTGGACTACAAATTAGACAAGATAAAACAGGAATATTTGTGTCCCAAGAAGTATATGCGAAGGATATCCTGAAGAAGAACAAGATGGATGAATGCAACCTCGTGTCAACACCGATGGAGCTTGGTGCAAAACTCTTTAAGTTTGAGGGAGGAGATCGAGTAGATGCAAGCAAATACCGGAGCATAGTTGGAAGCTTGAGGTATCTGATATGCACAAGACCAGATATCTCATATAGTGTCGGCGTAGTGAGTCGATTCATGTAGGAGCCAAAATATTCTCATTGGAAGGCGATTAAAAGAATACTCCGATACATCAAAGGAACAGTGTCACTCAAATTATTTTATTCAAAGTCGAATGAATACAGATTGATGGGCTACTCGGACAGTAATTGGTGCGGAGATGTAGATGATCGAAAGAGCACATCGGGCTATGTGTTCTATTTGGGAGACACAACATTCACATGGGTTTCTAAGAAACAACCAATAGTAACATTGTCGACTTGTGAAGCGGAGTACGTAGCAGCATCATGGTGTGTTGGACACGCAATTTGGTTAAGGAATCTATTACGCGAGTTAAAACTCCTGCAACATGAGGCAACCAAGATTCGAATGGATAATAAATCAGCGATTGAATTAGCAAAGAATTCGGTGCATCACGAGAGAAGTAAACACATAGATGTTCGTTTCCATTTTATTTGGGAACATATTAAAAATGGAGATGTGAAACTGAATCATGTGGCGAGTCGTGATCAAGTGGCTGATATTTTCGCTAAGGCGCTGCCAACGGAGTTATTCAACAATTGCAAAACGAAAATCAGAATGAAAGGGAGGTATTTGTTGACTAAACTCAAAAGTCAGTGTGAAAAGGAGAATAAAAAATCAAGAAAGGCTGCTACGGTGTGTGTCTCCACGAAAAGTCAAGAATGACTGTTATATTTTACTTGCTCCTGCCGACTTCTACTTGCTGCCAACTTAGAAGTCGTAGAGAAATTGAATTCTTATACAGATGTTGTAGTTGGACTTTGTTGCCTATAAACCGACGTAGTAGTAACCGACCTAGCAAACTATATATAGGGGTATGATGTATTGTATCAAGCATATTGGAATCACATATATATTGAAATTTACAGAAGCATATATGAAAATATAGCTTCTTTCTCTCTTCTCAATTTAGAAATCTTATTTATAATTTATTTGTGTATCAACAATTTGTATAGTACTCCATCCAATATGCAAAAATGAGTTGCCCACGCCATTACCCTTTGTGATTCTGTCCTATCCGAGGGTAAAGTACCATCTCAGATGTAGGTCATGATTGGGTCGATCCACGACGACTCTATGTCAATCTCCATAAACATCCGGATTGATGGCTGTTGGTACTTCTAAACGTCGAACATAGACAGGTCTTGACAACTTGCCTATGTTGGATGATACTGATCGAGATAGTGAGTTAGCTTTGGTGTTGTCCTTTCGAGCCACGACCTATAACCGAAAGAAACTGAACCTATCAGCCAACTACATCACCACTTGCAAAGATTTTTCCTTGTCTTATTATGGATGATTTTTAGAGAAGAAGAGAAGCATGAAAATTTAATGACAATTTTTAAGGCTCTATATGAGCTCTTCATAGATTTTCACTATTAAATTATTTATTTTAGGTAATGTAATAAATATTTAATTACTCTTTTTTATTTTATGAATATGTGGATGATGTTATTTATTTATTGTCAATTATTGACGATACCCAAAATTTTTATGAAATTTTTTGGACTGTCACATTTATAATACACACACACGCACACATATATATTCTGAATTATATGATAATTCAGAATTATATTATAATAAACTATATGAATTATATTATTATAAAATTATATAATTTAACATAATATATCACATATTATAACATATTATGTATATATAATAATATAACATATTTATATGCAAACATATATAATATATATTAGATTATATAATAAAATTATATTAATATTAATACTATTATACTATATTATATATATTATGAATATTATATTATATTATATATATTCAAATTATGTTGAAAGATAAAAATCGGTGGGTTCAAAGTAATATTTTAATATTTTGTTAAGTGAAGGAATGCAAATAGTGGTTCAACAAACCTAGAGAATCATTGTTCAATTTTTTCCTAAAATAAAGATGACTACTCTGCTCGAGTGGATTTTGTATAATTCTTTAATTTCATCCCTAAAATATGGACCGACTTGATTTTAAGAAACTTGATGCAAGTACTCTTATCACTTTTAGCTTTAAATAATTTTGTAAATTCAAAATGATTTGAAAACCACAAGCTACTTTGTATATAAAAACTCAAATCAACATCTTATCTTTAAAAATTTTCAAATTTTATTTGATTTGGTTTAACACTACTTATTCTTTTTCTAATACAAATTAATCTGTAATCAATTACGATTTTTATATAGCAAAATGTATTATTTTGGAGTTGTTAATTTTTTTATTATAATTAAATAAAATTAAAACATGTTTAAACAATACATCAAGAGTAATTATGTACAAAAAAAAAGTTCATTAAACAACCATCACAATAACTCAAAACATAATTACAAAGAAATTTAAAAAAAAACATCGAAATAAAAACTAACTAAATCAATAAGCTAAACATTATTACTAATTAAAATAAGAATAATAATTTTATTAGTACTATTGTAAACGAAAATTATAATGATATTTAAATTATATTAATAATTTAATATATATCAATAAAATAGTTAGCGATAAATAATAATTTAAATTAATATTTAAAATTATTAAAAAAGTAATAATAACGGATGTATGTACAAATTAATATTTGATTAATAATATATTTTTAATTTTAAAATTTATTTTATACACAATTATAATAACACAAAGTAGAATCGCTTATTCGCATGAGATGGCTAACAAACGTATTAAAATTAAAGGGAGGAGTGGTTCCGAGCATGAGAAATTAACATTCAGACATGGCCACCTCCCCATCTCATTCCCGCTTAGTCGTTCGCTCAAGAAGTATCGCCCGTACTGCAAGTCCGCAGCAGAGTTTCGCTGCAAACGTGTACAAATCATCTACCTATTTTAAGAACACAAACAAAATGCCAAAACCCAAAAGCACAATTATCATCACTTCTTCTCTTGCCAAAGAAATTTTTAGAAAGAGAAACAAAGATGATGGAAGAAGACCACCACCATCACCATCACTATCACCACCACCACAGCGCCATCACTGGTCGCGGCACCGGTTTTGAACATACATTTCAGGGTAGAGCTGCCGTCCGCTTACTCTGTCACACGGATACTGCCGGGGGAGTCATCGGCGCGTACGGGACTTTTGTCAAACACTTGGAGTGCGTGACTGGGGCGAAGATTAATCTGACAAAGACTATCCCTAACTGCTGTGAGCGTGTAATTGAAGTGTGTGGTAATACTCATGTCGACAGGAATATTTTGTTGGAAGGACACAAATGGAATGTGTCGCAGTTGCAGGAGGCTGTGATTAGGGTTTTTGAGAGAATTTTGGAGGTGGAGGGGAGTGAAATTGGAAAAGTGGGGTGTCGATTGCTTGTCGGAAATGGTCAAGTTGGTGGGGTTATTGGGGTAGGAGGAAATGTGCTTACCGGGCTTGAAAAGCGTTTGAAAACCAAAATTAGGATCCTGCCGCCGGATCAGCTTCCGAATTGTGCATTGCTCGGTGATGAGTTGATTCAGGTGAGATTTTGCTTTTTACGATTATCTAACGAAATGGATTAAGGGCCCGCTGGGAATCACTTCTACTATTTAGATTAAAGTTATATTTTAACTTTTAAATTTTAAGTTGAAAAGTTATGTAAACTTTTTGTAAATAACTTAAAATTAGATTTTAAGTTAAAAAAAAAAAAACAGAAGTTCCCAAATACTTCATTTTTACACTTTAACTTAAAATCCAAAAGTAAAAAAAAAAAGAGTAGTTCCTAAACAGGCACCAAGTTATTTGCGAAATATAAAAGGATAGCAGTGCAAAGAAAGGGTCAATTTTGGACTTCTTTTTGGGGTCAAATTAAGAAAAGGAAGTTGAACTTTTTGTCTTCTTTGTTAAGTAAAGGTTCATATTACATCCAGTAGTTACTCTGGGGTTACCGTTTTTTTCCGGGAATTTCTAGTTGCAATGTCTATAAATATTGTAGTTAGTTTTAGAAACAAATGTGACATGCCTAAGGCCTTTTGTCTTTGTAATGTTAGGTGCATGTAGTCTTGCTCTTTTAAGGTTTATGCTACCTTGGTGATTTTAGGGTAATGTAGTAGTGCACTCGGGCTTGAGTAGGCAGTCCTGCTTTTGGGTTGGCAAGTAGTAGAGGGTATTTCGTTAGTGCAGTAGTGCTTGAGTAGGAAGAAGAATTATTCTTGAATTTAAAAGAGTTGATTGGTGCTCATTATCAGTATAAGAAGTTGTAAATCAAGAACGTAAAGGATGATACTTTTTTAACCCTTGCATGAGTCATAATTATTTGGATCATCAATGGTGGGTACTTGGGTAGTATATGATAATATGCAACTGCATACAGATGTGGAAATGAAGAACATTTGCTCACTCGCTTATGGATTTAGATAGAGTTGAAGAGTTAGTTTAAGGGTAAATCTCCTTGTCATTTTAATCACTATGATCTGACTTTGTCGAATCAATATTGTTAGTGTACAGCGATGTGGATAGTGAGCACATTACTAAGTATCTTCATTGATTTCTATTTTTTCTTTGAGTTGGAGATTTTCTTTTCTCTTTTACTCCACAACTATTTTCCAGTGATAAGTCACGAATCTGTTATAATTATATAATTATCGCAGATAATGGGCAACGTTGTGGCTGTCAAGAAATCGTTGGTTGCTGTTGTCTGGCGTCTGCAAATTAAGAAAATTACTAAGCAAGCTCTCAGGTACACATTTTCATGTGAGGCATTTTCTGACAACTCCATGAAGTATACTTCAGTTGCCCGTCCTTTATCAGCAGAAAATGGCAGGGCCCTCAACTCGCATGAAAATAATTCTTTGCGAATGGTTGAGTTTAGATTGCTCTGTTCTGCTGAAGCAGCTGGAGGTGTGATTGGGAGCTATGGGAATATAGTCAAAGCTTTAGAAGAAGAAACAGGGGCTTCCATAAAATTTTCAGGTTCTTTATCCACCCTCAAGGAGCGAACTGTCACTGTAGCTGCTCTGGAGGTATATCATTCTGCTATTCAAATTCCAGAAACTATTTTCAAGCTGTTGTATCACATTTTTGCTCAACTCAATTACACATTCTAGACTACATACCCAACTTGTACTTCATGTTTATCTAATTGGTCGTCATTTGCAGTGCCCAGAACCGATGTACTCGCCTGCACAAATTGCTCTTATTCGTGTTTTTGCTAGATCAGTAGAGGTTGAGGAAGCAATAGAGCTTGCATCAGGATTGGTTAAGGGCAAAACTATAACTGCACGACTTCTTGTTGACTCAAAACAACTTAGCTGCCTTGTAGATACTGAAGGGTTTTTCCCCGATATAAATACTGCAACTGGTGTCCAAATGCAGCTATTGGTTGAGAAGTTCATTGCAAAGTATGCTTCAGAAAATGATAATGTGCTGCAGGTGTGCTACTTACCTTAATATTTATTTTCCCTATGACTTGTAGTAGGTATATTAACCAGCTGCATGGAACACAATCTTCATAGTTCTATGAAATTCCTTCAAATGCTTTCATGTTTTCACTTCACAAGTATGAATCTCTCTCATTTTCAACTTATCTTAAAATTTGCTATCATGACCAAAGCAATCCCATGATATAGTCACATAAATTTAGAAATACTTTTATTACAAAAGAAATGAATATGATGCAGAGACAGTGGCTGTGAAAGATTTCTATTGTATCCAAATTTTAGTTCAAACGAATGTTATAGAGTAATGCATGACGGAGTAAACTTTAAAGCAAATATAATTCGTCATTGTTGCATTGTTTGATGATGTTTCCAGTGATTTGTGACATTGGTTATTTGGTAAATGTGTGTTCATAATTTGGATCCATAAGAAATTTGGTACCCCTAGCATTTCTCATCCTAAAATGTGAGTTTCTACAAAAAATGCCATGTCAAACCTCTAAATCTTGACATCAAACTTTGGTGCCATAAATTTGGCAACCTTAGCTTGACCCATCTTACATATAACAGTAACTTACAATCAGTAAGTTATGTGTCTAATGTCTTGCTAATTCAATGTTTTTGTTTGTATTTAATGCACAAATGGTGTTAACTGTCTACTTAAATAATTTTTTCACTTTATAAATTTGATTGTAATTAAGATAAGGTGTTCATTATTCGATTGATTGTTTATATCATTACTAACCAGAAACACATCTTCTCTAGCAATGAGTCATTATGAGAAAAAAATATTTTGGCGGTAAAACCTTGAAGCCATTGCTAACATCAATATTTGGTTTTGAGTGATGCTTGTTATCATGTTTACTATCATATGTGGTCCATGTGGATGAATTTCAGCTTTCACTTTCCTCTTAATTTGATTTAGACTTTTACTTACCAAATATAAAGTGTATAAAGTGGTTTGACTATAGAAAAAACATGTGTATTATGAACAAAGTTTTTAAAGCTACATGAAGGCTATCTGAAATTTGATTACCAAGCACCCGTTTCATATTTCATGCATTAATTATAGGTTGATTCTTACTCACAAGATTGTTTGCAGACATATTGAGGCATGTTTTCTTGCACGAGGGTTACCCCTTGAATTTTGTGTGCTAACCCTGTTTAAAGGACTTGGTTTGTTTGTAATGTCGAAAAACTCTTTAATTGAACACATGCACGAGGGTTACCTCTAGGATTTTGTTTGCTAAACCTGTTTAAAGGACTTGGTTTGTTTGTAATGTCAAAAAACTCTTTAATTAATATCTTCTGGTTAAACAGAAAAGGTCTCTTGATTTAACAGATTACCGGCCTGTATGAGAACGTGAAGAGTGCTCTCTTTCAAGTTACTGGTAGACTTAGGGACCATCTGTTTTCTGAAGTTAATCCTGATGGAGATTTCATGCCTATCCCTTTCTCTGCTAATCCTAACAACACTCATTATGGAAGAGAGGAGGCTGTCTCTTCTAGGTCTGATCACATGTCAGGTGTTTCTCCTTACGATCATGACATGACAATACTAATACATGAAATGGATCAACTCGGGCTTCTGTACAAGGTACAGATTCATAATTAGCCAACACACAATGCCACTCCATATTGCTTTCCAAGTTTCAGTTTTCCTTTTCTGTTTTTCAATATGTAGAGTTACTGCAACTTTCATCTGTTACCAATTTTCTGATTGCAGCCTGTTCACAAGGAGGATGTGAAATCAGTTGCAGATGCTAATGAAGGCATGGAAACTTCTGAGTGTGCCCTTGTGCAGGGGAGGTCAGTATTGCAAAATATAGTTATCAACTGCATTGAGAATTTAGTGAAGTAATTCTGTTTTCTTTCGAAATTAAAAAGACAGACTTGTATAATTTGCATCAACGGTGGACCATGCCAGAGATATTTTGTAGCTTATGCTTTTCTATACTCCGTAAAAGAGATGAAGTCAGTACATATTGCACACACATTAAGGAAACCTATTTGCCAAAATTATTTCAACTAATTTTAGTACTTTCCACACAGATCAGCTAGCATTGCTATCCTTTTTGGCACAAAAAGAATGGGTACTTAAGCCATCTTTGTGGATGAAGAGTGTAAACTGGAAGCAGACCAACTGTGCACAAAAGCAAGAAAAAAGGGAAAAGAAAACAAAAGAAAGATAAGGAAAAAAAACACAAAGTTGTAGAAAAAAATAAAAATAAATAACAAGGAGAACTATTGGTTTACGTTTTTATTCCATTTCAAAGAACGACTGATAAATAATATCCAATCAACGCAATCATCTAAGCCAGTTCTATTGCAGATTATTTCTTATTATAATTGTTTGTTTTATGAACGGAGTTTAAATGTATATTTTTTAGTCTTAATTATTTTTAGCATTTTACGCAATGTTCATCGACAAATTTACCTCACCTTCTCTTTTGAATATTGATCTATATTAGCATATGTCTGCTGGCATTTACTTCCCACTTACTTAAAAATCAAAGTATTTGGAGTTAAACAATGGAAACTTCCCTAATTTCTTTTCTTGCTTCTTTATATGATAGATTTTCCCTTCAGTTGATTACCAGCTTTAGTGATTAGAGGCTAGATATTCAAGCTCACCACTTGTTATTTCACAATTTGAGATAATTCTGCTGTGTTATTGGTGTGTTACTGATATGGTGTTCGTATTGCTGTCCTATTTATTTGACATCTGTGTTACTTATTAGTCATCTTGAAGAGTGTTTAAGCATATCTTTGAGTTTTGTAGTGTGGATTCTGCTGCTTTGACAAATACAATAGAGGAGGTTGAGATACCTGATCGGCAAGTTCTTGGCTGTGTCTATGGTGAAAACGGTAGCAACTTGTCTCTTATAAAAGAGGTAAAACTCCATCAATGATAAAGTAGGAAACTAAGAAGAAAGAGAGACAAAGTGGGCACGCTTAATTATATTAGAATAGATAATGAGATTTACTTGTTCTGTTAGTCTGTGACTACATTCTTGTAGACTTGTTTTTCTGTAGATGTAGGTAGAGTTTGTGGTTTGCAGACTGCCAGACTTCTAAAAGGAAAGAAGCAAGATGTGTTGTACTGAAATATTTAACTAGAACTTTAGAGTCTGATATTATTTAGCTTTGTTCATAAATTGCTAAAATAGAAAATGTCCAAGAATGTGAAACATTCACACAAACACATCTAAAGATGGAACTCTAAGAATATTGACTGAATTGAGCTTAAGAAAACTGACTAATGTTACATATCTGGCTCTAGTACAATCAAGACTAGTTTCTTTTTTTCTTTTTGAATTTTGTTGTCTGCCTCTTTGTGTTTATCTGCATATCAGAATCTATTCTCCAATAACGTTTGTGTATATCTACCTAACAAATTTAATATGTACAAGCTCAAGATGTACCTAAACTAAAGTTGCCCCCTTCCTCCCACCTAATATGATATCCCAATTTATTATTTTGGGTTGTTCCAGAATGAAAGCTCACTTTCAAATTAATATACCAATTCTCATTGTAGTTTTTTTGTAATTTCCGATTTTGATTGATGATGATGTTAGTCAAGCTTTTCTCGAAAATCTGACCTTTAAAAATGGTCTTTCGCTATTATGATGATGATATTGATGGGTGTCAAAGTCAATGAAAAGAAATTCTTACTCAAATGCACTTGTAGGCAGTGATAAGTGCTAACTTGTAGACAATGATAAGTAGTCATATTCCACATAGATCAGTAAGATTTATTCCTTTTTCAACTAAAAACAAATAAATAAAAAGGGGTTTCTGAATTCTACTTTACTAAAAGTAAATAAATGTAAATGGCATAAAATAATTAAATTGATAATTAATCTTATGAATGATGAAGACTAGTCAAATGATTGATCTTAATTTTGAATTTTGATTCTGACAATTGATCATTGATGCAAGGTTTATTCAAATACTCATGAATAAATTGGTTATAGTTATCAACAAGCTGTAACAATTAATTTTTCCTTAATTTATCAATAACCTAAACAAGCTCTTTGATTATTTTTTTTTACCAATGAACAATCATAAATAACCTCTTATGATTTAATTTCTAACCAACAAACACAAGCTCGGTTCATTTAGATTAGGTCCCAAATTCCTTTAGCAACAATCAAAAATTCTCACCCAATGTTGTTAAGTGCTTGGATATTAGAACATTCAAACAGTTACAGATTTGATATTCTTACATGCGATATATTATTTTGAAATCAAATAATTGGCCACCTTATTCAACTAATCAAAATAATAATCATGACAAACAGAGAAGATGAAAATACTTAAGATTAATTGAATAGATATGAATTATTAGATCTCACAATCCGTGACGAATCAAAATCTTGATTATCCCTTTACTAGAATAAAACATTCTCATAGTTGATGAAGAACACGGATAAAGAGAATAGAGAACCAGTGTTTTCTAAAATTCCAAGAGGTGTTTAATCTTATATAGACTCCTTCCCTTGCTTGGAAAGTAAAACAAAACATATTTTTCCTAAAAAGCTATGGTAAAATAAAGATTACCCCCGTAAAAATGTGACCTAACTATTTAACATATAAAAGATTACAAAATATATCTTGAGTTTCCTAATTTGACTCAAATTCGAAGAGTTTCAAGAGGACAGAATATGACTTCTGATGGCACATACCCACGCCTTATGTCATTTTTTAATCTAATTTCCACCGTTAAACTGCTTTCATCACTATGCTTCTACACAATATAAGCATAAATCATATTGAAGACCACTAAAATGAGAATAAAATGACAATAAAAAACAATTTACGACTTATCAGATATGTAGAGAGCATGCTTCTTAAAATACACCCAATGAAAAAAGAGAAAAAAGTACAATATCATCATTGAATTAATGCATTTTTTTTCTTTTCTTTAATAACAAGTTTTTGGTTTGATATAATTTACTTACTGTATTTTTTTCCTTGATCAGTATTTTTTCTCCCTTTTTTCGTAAAACGGTATTGACCCTCCACTTTTTGTTATTGGCAATCAACTAATACTATATCCTATTAATTAGACACCGTACCTTTATATTTTCATAGCCAATCATTACTTATCAACAAAATTGTTATATATGTAATGGTTACACTAATTTTCTCAAAAACAAAAGCGTAAAAAGCAATAGAAAAAGAAAGTTTTAACTACACAAGGAAAAGACGAACAAAAGAAGATAATTGTTTAACATGCTGCTTACCCTCTTTTTAAAGGAGACAAAAATTCTTTAATACCATGCTCGAATAGTTCAATCGTGTAGAATGTCAAGATTATAATGTATTATACATAAGGGCTATATTTACTCAGGTTCTTCGTGTTGCCTTGAAATAACCGTCACTGATACTTAACACCCGGACAAGGGCGTGAATGTTTGACACTCCATTTTAGATTAAAAATATGATTAAATTGAGGGGAACCCATATTGAATTCTTTAAATACCCGCATTTGACTAGACACTCTGTTTGTGCCCATGCTAACGTGTCCATGTAGCTTAGCAGAAAGGCAAAAATTTACTTCAAAACCAAAATGGTGAGAGGACTTCCGCTAAGAAAAACTGAAGCGTTTATGTATCTTTCCATCAGTTTCGTACATGATGTTTGGTTTAAACTTGTAAGGCTGCAATTTTTTTTTCCCGTATTTTTTTTCCTTTACTTTTGTAAGTGTTAAAGAGGAGAGATCAGAAAAGGATCATTATGTATCTTTCCACCAGTTTTGTACATGATGTTTGGTTTAAACATGTAAGGCTGCAGTTTTTTTTTTTTTTTTTCCCTTTACTTTTGTAAGTGTTAAAGATGAGAGATCAGAAATGGATCTGTTCATACTTGCATAAGCAAAACAAAATAAAACCTGCTGATTCAACCTTAGAAGTAGCATTTAAAAATTGAAGGGAAGCTTAACTGAGGTACCACTAAGCGGGAGATATATTGAGAGAAAAACAACTAAGATGGTATGGCTGCTAATTGGAGTTGTGATAGCTACAATTTCCCTGTAATATATTATTTCGGACTTGAGTGGTAAGACTTCTAACATGTGTTTATATGCTAAAAATGTTATATAATCTATTAAATAATTTATTTGGCGATATGTCAGATTTCTGGCGCCTCAATTATGGTGGAAGATCCTTGTCCTGGCAAAAGTCTTGGGAAGGTTATTATTTCTGGAACAGTTGACAGAGTCGAGGTTGCAAGGAGCCTTCTTCTAGCTTTCATCCAACTGGAACTATAAATGCATCCACAAACCACAGGAAGAGCCAGAGATATTGTTGATATTTGATATACATATACTTAGATGAAACATGATGCTTGAATCTTTATGGTGTTGTTAACGCCTATTTAAAGTGACCAAACTTCTTCTCAGGCTTATACCAGTATGGATATTGTGATTGTCTTCTATAGAAAGGAACTAATTTGTTTTTTTGTTTTTTTTTTTTTATTTTGGCAGTCATCATGAGCATTGAGCAGGATATGCAGGAATTTTGATTTTCCAAGTCTTTTTCTCTTTTAGTGAACTTTCTGGTTGGGGAAACAGTAAGAAAGAGTGAGTTTTGTGAGAGAAATAAAAGGCCACCTTATTATGCATATTCTTATTTTCATTGTTTTCCAATGGCTACGAAAAGATAAAGCTCAATGGAGCTATATAGTCAAGGACTTAAGGCTGTTGACATCTTTGCTGCATAATTTTACTTCAAGTCAAACCCTCCCTAACAATGGCATATGGCATAAGAGCATCCGCAACCATAATTATCTCTAAATGGTTATAATCATCCACATCAGTTTCTCTCTCTCTACCAACTCATTTTCTATATTTATTTGTATTTCTCTCATTAACACTAGTAGAATGTAGTTTTATTGTTTGTTAATTAAATTAATGTTATATATAATATGAACAAAAATTATGGTTATTTTAATTGTAGAATGGAGAAAATAAATTTTTAAAAAGTTTTAAAAACTACAGCAATATGGATGTAGATCTTGAAAAATAGATTTATATTTTCTTAGTTATAGATGTCCAAAAATGAATGGGAAAAAACCAAGTAAACTTTAACCAATAACAAGGACAGGTGTTGGCGAAATTTGGAGTTGGGTTGTGGTTTTGAGGACGTAGATAAGAGAAAAAACTAATTTGACATTCATGAATCGTTCATTCATGTTCAGCACTGCAGATGCCCTAAAACGTTTATTTCCAAACAGCAACCCCCATCCACCCCGGGCTATCTTTTGGAAAAGCTGGTGGCCTCCTTCCACTCTGTCCTGGGCTACTTGCTTCTTTAAGAGTTTAGGAAGTTAACTACTTGAACCTAATAATATTTTTTAAAATTTTATAACAGCAAAAGAATACATTTTATTGAGCAATAAACTGTAAATAACAATAAGCTGACGTCACAAGTAACTGAGGAACAAGCTAAGTTACTATCTACTTATCACTTTTGTCATGTTTGTTACGGCTTAAATTTTGGAGATTTTAAATTCTGATAGTATAATTTACACTACAAAAATCTAGAATTTAAGCTGAAACTAACAAGATCCAAAAATCTACAATACTGTGTAATAAAACCAACGGCAGATTTCACCATATGATGATAATAGTTCTAATCGTATGTTGGATATTTAGATGAATCATTTTAGTTTTGAACATTAGAATTTCATAAATTGACATTACAAATGCAAATTGCGAAGTTTCTGTGCCACGAAAAAGTTCCAACTAAATATATCCAAAATGTACATAAAAATTTTCCTTTAGGTACGTCTAGACCATGACATTTGAAGTGCGTAGGTAGTCGATCTACTTCTTCTGTTTAGTGCAATATATGTGTACCTTTCGCTTTCAGTTCTATGTATTCATGGCGTACTTTTCATGATAAGATTCAATAAATAGTGTAAAAATACATTATATTCTTATATAATATCATTTTATTAAACCAAATACAGCATTAGTATTATAAATAAACGGAATCAACCGACTATTAGATTGAGCTCGGGTCAATTAAAATATATTCGGTTCATCTTTGTAAAATTAAATTAGTCATCCCAAACAAGAATTTTCATATGTTGAACATTCCAGGCAATTTGAATTCGAAAGCTTGAATAATTTGACTTATAGATCAGTGTTCATCTTCATTTGACTATTCAAAGAAGATAATCCCAAACACAATATTGAGTACACTTTATTTGAAGTTCCTGTGTGATGTTTAAATTATATTCCCTTTATTTTATAATAAGTGACATTATAGAGTATATTTTTTTATTTTTTTTAATAATAAATGGCGTTTTACATATCCCTAAAAACTTATTACTCACATACTTCCTAACTTACCCTAAAATATAATTAAAATAATTATTCTCTCACATTCTTTTTATTTGTGTCACACTTTCTCCGTTTACACAAACCTCTCTCTTTATATGAATTTAATGAAGGTTAAAAATGTCAACCTATTAAATTTTAGCATAAATTTTAGTTCCTTTAATATGTGTACAATTAGCTATAATGTTAAACCTAAAAGAATTAAAAACACAAACATTAATGGTCCATAATGTATCACGTGTTCGTATAAATAAAATTGTACAACATATTAGTATATATAAAATTTTATAGTATTATTAACTTAATTAATAAACACGTTCAATTAGACTCAATTTGTTAAAGGCACTATTTGCATAGAAAAACTTCCAAGTGCAAAATTTTGATTGCAGACCTAAGATAGGAGTTACAATGAAAATGCGATGTTTAATTTGCAATAGTTCCTTTTGTAAATAGAAGACAAGGTGACAACCAAACCAAAATCGGTCCTACTGTTATCATCTAAAGAAATTCAATTCAACCAAGAGTAAAGAAAGGGAGAAGATAAAAGAAAGGTTTTAAATGATAATAATTATAAGGGATTATGAGAAATGATAATAATTATAAGGGATTATGAGAAATAGGCTGCAGCCTATTTTTTAATGTTGGGTTGTAGTAATTTTTTTTTTATATTATGCAATGTTTTTGAAAAATCTAACCATACCGATAAAAACAAACTTAAAAAAGAATAGAGTATGCAAAGTTTCATAAATTTTTATGATGTGTATCATAGTTTTTTTAACGATGCGACTTTAACAAATTTTTGTGAGTAAACTTTTGATTAGTTTTATGTAGTTATACTTTACACCAAAAATCATGAAAATTTACTCATTTTCATGTTTTTTTTAATATTTTATCCATTAATAACATTGAATTTCGTAAAAATATTGTGGAATACATAAAAAAAATTGCTATAGACTATTTTTTAAAAATAAGTTGCAACCTATCTTCTGTTTCCCTAATTATAATCATGTAATTTTTAGTTTACCCAGACTGCTAGGCATAATAATTGAGTGATATTTAAAATAATTCGCACATGTATACCAAGCTGACACATAATATGTACACTGAAAAATTACACTGAAATTCTCCTAAAAATTTCAGTACACTTAGTTTTTACTTAAATTTTAGAGATTATAAATTTTTGTTATATAAATTAGACTATCACAATTTAGAATTTTCAAACTTTAAATTGAAACAAGCGGAATTACTATTTCAACTAACTTAAGTAGATTTTACTATGTTATACACACTCCGTTCTAAAATAAAAAATATATATTTGAACTTTGATGACATTCACACTTTGACATTAGAAAAAAAAGGGCATATTAAGCTTCGATAATTGGTAATGATTAATGAAACTTGCAAACGTAAAACATTTATTTTTATAACATTTGATGTATATTATACATGTATAACATCATTACAACAATAAATAAAATAAAATAAAATAAAATAAATACAATATCAATTTAAACTTTACCATATGCTGTGGTTTTGAGGTCATTTATAGTGTTATAGTGGAAGGGTAATACTTTGGCTTTTACTTGGTGAATTCATTTGTTGGAATATAAGAGCTTCTTTGGGCTTTTCCAGTAGAGATAAGATTGTTGCACAAATATGTATGGAAGAGAGACCTGCCTCTTCAATCTGGTTAGATCCAATATTTTTCAATTATTTACAAATTTTGACGTATCAAAGTGTTAAACTTTTAGATATATTATAGATGTTCTAATAATATTTTAGTTATACAAGATTTTTATATGTATCAAAATTTGCGTTACACATGTTCTAAAATAAGTTGCAAATTACGCGGCACGGAGGTAGCAGAAATCATAGTGATTTTCTTGACTAAGAAACAAACTAAATTTTACCTTAAGAGGACCATCAAGAATATATACCATTTAAGCTGAGAAAATGAGACACATGAGATCCAAAACCTCCAATGGAACCTTCCTCTGCTGTAATCAAGTTTTCATGCTCATTAGCCGATTTAGCTCACCATCCAAAGGCTTGCAAAACCTGGCATAGATATGTTTTGAAACTTGAGCATCTCTGCACATCTTTGAACCATTGAACCATATCCTACAACTGCAACTCTACTACCTTCCATCAGTATTCTTCCCTTACCAACCTGTAAATAATCATGAAAAAACTTGTACAATTTATACCGATCGATGTGCCTATCTTTAACTCTACATTCTGAAGTTTAACTCGCGGGGAGAAGTAAAAGAAAAAAGGAAAACAAAGGAGATCAGGAGTCGGGCAAGTGAACTCCCACCGGTAAAACTGTAAATGAGGTCTCAAATATCCAATATTCGATTAAAATATTCATTTCTGTATTCGAAAAAAACGGATATTATCCGTATCTGATTAAAAGTTAGTAGGATATGGATATATGCTATTCGCATCCATTAATATACGTTTTCGTTTTTAGCAATTATTTGTACTAAATTTTACTTAATAATTATGTTATTTTTAAGATATAAGTAATTTTTTAAAGTTATATAATAAGATTACGTTCATAAAGTAATAGATAATTAATTATAAAATAAATATTAAGGTTATGGAAGATTTTTTTTTTAATGAAATGAATAAACTTTAATGTTTTATGTGTTGTATATTTTATTAAAATTACTCTCACTTAAAATATATTTGAAATATCCGATATCCGTATTTGTATTCGATTTTATCCTATAAATATTATTCGTATTCATATTCGTTTGAAATGAAACGAAAACGGATATAGATATATCTATAAATATTTGTGCACTTTCACAAGGAAGTAGAGAGTGAAAAATAGAGACAAATTTATAATTTGGAGACCATAATTTATATATAGTATACACATTATACTTGACAAATTAAAATTTTGGGGGACCATGGTACCCCACCACGTACCTAGCTCCACTCCTGTAGACTTGAATTGTCCATTATTGTTCTTATGGGAGAGCGGATGAATGAATCATTTCTCGTACATGTAATTTCATAATTTCATGGAACTACGTGTAGGGAGAATGAATGATTCGTTCATTTTTCTTCGTTGTGATTATTGTTCTTCTTATTCTTCCTCATCACTCTTTTCACCACTATTTTTCACAAAATTCCTCTTAATTTTTTATCTATTCCTCCTCTCATTTCATTCTCTTAATCTAAAGTCATCATTATTTCCTTCTCTCAATCTAAAGTCATCATTATTTCCGAACAAGTTTATTGACGGACTAAAGAAGTTATTTGTAATGCTAACCTTAATTGGTGTTCCTTTGTAATTAAGAGGAAGAATTGCTCCAACTCCATTACCTCTAGGGAACCTAAAGCAACGTGGCCTATCATCGATGGCTGGCTGCAGCTGTTGCAACTGTGTATTAGTCTGCTTCATTGGATGGAGCCATCACAACCATGTTTGGCAAACAAGCCATATACATGATATCAAATGCTCCACAATGTTCAATTTTAGCAAATCGAACAGGCGGTTTTTGAAGATGAACATCATGGATGACCTTTGCATCCATTGTAATGAATTAGTTGTATAAAAAGTTTCAATAAAAGATTGTAATGACAATAGTAGTTTGAATAAATGATTGGTAAAGATTTTCACTACCAACGACTCACCAGATCATAGCCTCGTTGAAGGAATGATGAATGTATTGCACAAAATGGCTCGAGACCTTCTGTGGCTAAACCTGCTGCAAATGTGACAGCATGTTTCTCAGCAATGCCCACATCAAAACACCGTTTTGGGAACTTGTTCTGGAAATAATTAAGTCCGGTTCCACCACCCATGGCTGCATGGATAGCTACAATCCTATCATCTACTTCAGCTTCTTGTATAAGTGCTTGAGAAAAATACCGAGAATATGAAAGTGTAGAAGACTTGGGCTTAGATTGTTTTCCTGTTTTTGGATCAAACTTTGAAGCCACTGCAAATGATAAGCCAATATAAGAGATATGAACAAGAACTGGCCCTAATGTAGGCATTGATTTTAGCAAACCCTGCTAGCCCTGAAGTTTGTTTTATAGTGTGCATCTTAGATCTCCTTCCGGTCAAGATTTTATGGGGATATGTCTGCAATATATTCATTTTTAGTTCAGAACTTATTTCTGAAACACTTGAGCTGAAATTTTATGTACTATTAAAATTCATTATAATCATAATATTCAAATCAATGACAACCCAATCTTGAGAATTAGACTTTTTAAAAAGTAAGGAATATTTTTTTTTTGAATTATAAATCAGTTTAAAAAACTTACTATTCGTCTATAAAAATGACTTTTACATTAAAAGTTACTAAAAAATAGCTTGAACGGATCCCTAAATTGATAGTTGCTATTCAATTGTGACTTTTGATATTAGTTTGACTCATTCTTCAATTTGAAATTAATAAATGTTCATTAATCTTTTTTCTTTTTTGGGCCTAAGTTCATTTAATTTTAGCTAATACTAAAATGATTTTGTGATGTTAAAGTATAAACTACTACTTCCAAATTTCAGTCCATCACGTAAGAAGTTTACATTCTATTTTAGTATTCTCTCCCTTCCAAAAAAAAAAACAAAAAAAAAGAGTTATATTTAAAAATGAGATTTATTCCACAAAATATATATATATATATATATATATATATATATATATATATTTTATATATGCATAATTTTTGTATTATAATATTATACTTTCAAAATTTTTTCATTATAATGTTCTTATCTTATCATTAATTGAACATTAATTTATAACAAATAAATATATAATTTTTAATTAAACATACAATATTAATATTCATAAAAAAACACAAGTGCAACTAGTTTTGTGTAATGAAGGGAGTATTGGTTTCAAATTACATACTTTATTTTACATGTTTTACTCGACTTATACCAAATTCTTAGATAATATGTTCTTCATTATTGCCGCATATTCCTCGGGGTTTTTTTTTTCTTTTCTCTTTTCTGTCATACATGGTAATTTCTAAAATTTGTATCAGAATATAAAACTTCAAGCTAACCGCTCCTCTCTTAATTAGTTGAAAAAATCTAGGCAAAGAGATGTCATTGATATCATTTACTTACATAAATTAAAAGAAAAAATTATGTGGGTCATAATCTTTTATATTAGTGTCACTCGTCACTATTCGCTTTCTTTTAATCTGGCACCATGTTATCAAATACAAGGTGTAGCAATATTTACTCCCCCAGTTATACTTGTTATCGCCTGCTGCAACAGTCCTCAGTGCTACTTGTGGTGTTCTATTTATCTTCTTTTAGAGAGGGATAACACTATTTCTCACTTTCTTTGTTGTTATGGATGTGTCATTAACGAATTTGAGTTTTCTTAAGAGGACTTATTTTTTAGTTTTCTTAAGAGGGGCTTATTTCTACACAGTTTGCAATATTAACTTTTGTATGAATTGAGTTAATTATATTCATGCTAAATTACAATTTTAGTTAAAAATATATATATATATATATATATATATATAGATATATATACACTTAAAGAATTCATATATAATTTTTTTTTGTGAAACGGAGAGAGTATAATATATAAGATTTGCATCTGCCCATTTGTCGATAATACAGCATGAAATGAGGCCATTTACCATGTTATCAGAATATATATATATATTATATATATATATATATATATATATATATATATATAGGGATTCTTTCGGTTTTTGTATCTGATGGTTCTTCTATTCGTAAAATAATGAAGTCGGGCATAACTTCTTTAAAGTGAAAATATTCCATTTAATTGAGAATATATTTTGATTTAGTAAAAGGCTGAAATTTGTATTAGCAATAATATTAAATTCTTAAACCTTGTGGGTATTGAGGAGGTCTTTTCCTCTGAAAGCATCTTTCTTTCCCTTTCCTTTTTGTTACATTTTTCCATTTGTACAAAAAAAAAACATAAAATTGTGTAAAAAAATTTAAAAAAAAAAATTGAGGTCGTCTCCTTCTGTTTCTCGTTTTCTTTAGTTACAGATAAAAAGAAATCATCTAAGAATTTTGTAAATTTACGGACTATCTATATTTACTTATTTATTGATCTATCTATTTATACTAATTTATTAATTAACAATAATCTTTTACAAATTAAATTGATTGAAGGAAATTTATTTACAGGCTAAATTACAATCAAATTAATCATAACATAATAAAATTAATTATTAATCAAATTTATATGATTAAAATAACTATGATCAAATTGATCACAAATAATAATATGATTTACTATGATTAATCAATGCTAATTAAGTCAACTATAATATAAATTATTAATTAAATTAATCTATCCAAACAAAATAATTATAATTAAATAAATAATAATAAATTACCCGTGTACATGGGTTTTCAAACTAGTACATAAAAATTTACTTTGGATCATACTACAATTTGTATTTTGAAATTTTATAATTAAGTACAAACCATAATTCTCTATGTTCCACAAAAAGACTTAGATTTGAGTTTTTTATTAACATTAAAATTGCATGTTTAATTAAGATTTATATTTACAAATAATAAAATTTTTAAATAAAATATCTCTAATATCCAAGTGATAATAATATAAGAATATTATAATGATAAATTATATAAATATAATTTCTTATTTCTTTCCGAAACAAAACTCATTCCAAAATATAACTTGGCTCTTTTTATGAAACTCTTCTTATGAACCAGGAGTAAAGCTTTTTGCGGAGGAACAGGGTTAATGACTCCTTTACAAAGATCTATCTGTCACTTCCACTTTCCATAAATTAATTCACAAACAATCCCCAAGATTTAATGAATGGAAAACCCCAAAAATGGACGTTTACTGAAAATCAAAAGCTCATTTCAACTTTCAAGTTTAATTGCTTTAACCTGAAAGATCTTAACAAGGCAATCATATCCACAACGCAAACAAAATTCTAAGAAAATTACAAAGACATCTTCGCGTTAAAAAGATAATCCAAAAAAACAATCGTTACACAGTTGCCACGAAGTCCACAAGAATCATAAAATCTTCTACAAAGTAATCTATGTGATCACAAAGGAAAAATGCAGCTGAGGAAGCTCACAAATGAAAAATGCAGCTGAAACACCCAAGTGATAGATTAAACTTGCTTGAACTGCTCCAGAAATTGTCATCTTATCATCATCATCACCACCCCTCTTTGGAACCATATATCATCATGACAAGTACTAAACTTCAGTCAACCAATGCATCACACCAGACAAGATTCAGCTTGCACATTTTGTTTTTTCTTGTTTCATCAATTGTATGAACTCTCCAAAGACTGCAGCGAAATCAATTTGTTAAAAACGTTAAAGCTCAAGTATATATGTACACGATACTTACGCAGCTCAAGTATATATGTACACGATACTTACACAGAGGTCCATTTTCACTTGGGGACATTTCATACAATTCGCTTACATTCCTAAACTTAATATAGTTTATTTTGCAACATTCTTTCTAAAATTTCTATTTAGATTGACATTAATAATTGACTGGTAAAATATAATCAAAAAACGAATGCCAGGAATGATGCTCACACAGAAGATATACAGTCACACTTGCAAAAATTTCAAAAATCAAAACTCATGGCTAACAAAGATGTCACATATTAGATGACTTGGACCTTTAGAAACTCCTCCAAACGAGCATCTTTTATGTATACTAATAGGTCCAATATGTTCCTAAAACATGGATCACCCACCCACACACACTGAAGTAGACGGATATATATATTGAAATCAACAGATCCTGCAAGTATGCATATATAAACTATACACCCTAAAACAATGCCACCGTTAATTAAACTATATGGTCCATTGACCTTTGTTTAATTACATTAATTTAAAGAGTGGTGCTATGGACACTAACTCGAACACAAACAAATGTGCACAAACTGACGTGGCTAAACCTTATACGGGATTGGTGAATCTGGAGATATTTCCATGCTGCTTCTTGAAGTTATAGTCGTCGTCTATATTTTGCTTAAAAGATGGTCTTAATATTAATTTAAAATTGAGGATTTGACCATAAAATGGATATGAAGAGAATCTGGAGATTTATATTGGATACAGGAAGTATGTACATATTGTGTATGTCCTACTGTACTAATAATATTAAAACTAATTTCCTCGTGTAGTAGTAAAAGCTCAGGCTAGATATCGTAAGAATATCGAGTATCAAAAATTCCCATATCGTATTTCATGTATCATATGATACAATACACAAAATAAATGCAAAATGTGATAATATGCATAAACATATTTATAACAGAACTTGCTGGGTAAACAACCATATTAGCTTGATTATCATTGTAAAACTTATAGTAACAATCGACCTTTAAGCATATAAATAACAAATTTTATTGGACAATTTAGCATATTAGCTTGCCATAATGTAAAAGTGCATTACAAATAATTTTTTTGACCTAAAAATGATTTATAAATAGGTAACTAGTATATAAAATACTCTAAATATCTTGATATTACTTCGAAAATAATCGTAAAATTTATTGTTATCATATGAATCGTATTGTATCGTGAACAATACTTGTGATACGGTGATTTAATCTGATACGCCCCATGATACGTATCAAATTGTCTATCATATCGAATTGTACGATATGTATTGCACATTGTACGATTTTGATAACTATGATCTGCATATAAGCTAAAGTGTTAGTATTCACATGACCCATGAATGCCAACACTTACCAGAAACTAAATTACACAACTCTTAGTACCTGATGGGCCAATTACTTCCGCATATATTAATACACACACTTGTAGTTCCAGTATTCTTGTTTATGTAAAAGGCAAAATAACCTCTGAAGTCTGAATTAATTTCAGAAGGGAGTGAATGCATCATCATTAACATGCAACACTTTGTTATCATTATGTGTGGGCATTATATTCTCGCTTACCAGAATCTGAATCATGAGGTCCTGGAGATGCTTCAGGATGGTACTGAAGAGACATCAGTTTTTGTTGAGGGAAGGAAAGACCAGCACAGCTTCCATCATTGAGATTAACATGAGTGACTTCTACACCACTAGGAAGTGATGCAGGGTCAACAGCATAGTTATGATTCTGTCAGATGAGAACGTTTAGAAGGGACTCTGTTCACCAAAAGATTAGCTAAAGGAAACATTTAAGGCCACAAATCTAAATCAGAAAACTTAAAAGAGGACGTAAGTGATGCTGCAGATTTATGCGAAGTTCGATCAACTTACACACCTGAGCACTTATTTCAACGCGACCAGCTCGAATGTTACGAACTGGATGATTTCCACCATGGTGACCAAACTTCATCTTGTATGTTTTACCACCCAATGCTTGACCAAGCAACTGGTGGCCCATGCATATCCCAAAAACAGGTACCTTTCCAATTATTTCCTTGACTGATTCCACAGCATAAGGAACTGCAGAAGGGTCACCTGGGCCATTGCTGAAAAGTACTCCATCCGGTTTCATTTTTAAAGTTTCAGAAGCTGGCCATGTTGAAGGGACTACTGTTATCTTGCAGCCGTATGATGCCAAGCGCCTCAGTATATTATGCTTGATACCGTAATCATATGCAATAACCTTCACTTGCATTTTGTTACAAAATGAGTACAAATTAAAAATGCCCGTATGTTTCTTGTCATTTAGTATGAATTTAAAATACCACTAACATGGAAAGTCTCTTTATCTCTACCACTCGAATTGAAATCCCACTCGGTATCTGTCTTGTCCACCCATTCATAAGGGGCCTTGCATGAAACACCACTTATTAAATCCACACCTGCAACATTGTATCAACAAAAAATAGACATTACCAACTCTAAGTACGCTTATATTCACATATCTTTAAAAGTTATGCGAAGCTCTACCAACAATGTCCCATGTACGAGACATTTCCAAGAGATCCTCATCTGTTTTTGTGTTTTCTGTGCTAAGTACACCGATTAGGCTTCCATCTTGTCTCAATCTACGGGTAATTGCACGTGTGTCAACATCATCTGTTGCATACAACGAAGCAACATAAATAGCAAAGGTGGGATCGAATACAATCTACAGTACAGTGCTAAGAGCTGATAATCAGTAAAAAATTGATAATGTAAATACAACTCACATATTCCCATGATGTTCCTTTTTGCCAAATAATCACCAAGTGGTTCGGTACACCTCCAGTTTGAAGTACTGTGGAGCAAATGGATTAATGAATGTTGTTATATAATAAGAAGAAAGTTGCTTGAGAGGGAACATAAGGAAGAAGAGTTGTGAAACAAGACTACTAGTGGTAGAAAGCAACATGCCTGATACTCAAACTTCGGATTACCAAGCCAGCAAGGAAGCACTGTTGAGATTCTTCATCATCTGCCACAGAAGGTATACTCATCCTAATAACTGTCTCAGACAAAATCTATATATGCATAATAGAGAATACTCACCGAAATTAACACCAGTATTGCCAATATGTGGGTTTGTCATCAAGACAAATTGACCAGCATAACTAGGGTCTGTAAGAATTTCCTGATAGCTGCAATTTAAGGACAAGAAATCATTATAAATGTATGATACTGATGCAGGAAACGCCAAATAAAATAGCCCTAATTATCAATAAAAAAAAATAAAATCATGCTAGTTTTACCATCACATGTACCAGTTTAAAAAAAATGTAATCAAAAACTATGAAGATGATGATGATGATGACGACGATGAAGATGATGACGATGATAAAAATGATGAGAGTAACAACAATAATGATGATCAATAGCAACAATAAATGCATCAGCTTCAAGAAAAATTTTATAAATCAGCACTGCTAGTTAACTTGTAATATTCTCACCCCGTTAAAGATGTATTGAAAACCACTTCACCAACTTGGGTACCAGAAGCACCAAACGACTTAGCTCTCCAAATTGAACCGTCTTCAAGCACGAGCCTAGCATCTGCTATCTTCCAAGGTCTTTCTACCAAACCTAAGGTTCATTAAGAACTTTCATCAGGTTGTGGTTTAAATAAAGTGAGTACATAAATGCTACAGAGTTCAAAACAAAGCAAGGGTCAGAACCATCACTATGCACCTATGCATTCTCTTTAGCAGACATGTACCTTGATGCACTCAAAATATAAAACAAAAGCAAAGAGTGAAATACATTCTCCAATTATACAATTGTAATAAGGGGTAAAAAAGCATAATGGAAATACCATAGAACATTGACCGTAGAATTCTTCTAGACCTCTCGTGCATATAGCATGAAGAAAATTTTCACTTTAAGGTCAATAATGAACAAGTACATTCAAATCATAGTGAAGGCCAGAAATTTTCACAATACATAGCTGAGAAGACCAATTAATAAATCAAGACTTTGATTTGGTCTAGCCAACCCTGTACATCATTCAACTTTCCTATAGTTTTCCTAATTCTTTAGTAGTCATGTGGTTTGATCCCTTTGATTTTAGAACTAAAATTCAGTAGACTTTCTTCCCTCTTTATATCTAAAATCACACATTTAAAACTGGATCAGTGTCTAATTCCCATTATTGAGTGTTTTTTGTGTGACGCGTAGAAAACTACAAATAACACTCATAATGGTCTTGGTTTTCCTCTTGCTAAATTGTATTGCTTGACTCTAGTCTAGCCTTGGAACGACATACAAGCCATATCATTTTCTTCAAGTGGCAATATTGAAAAATCAACCGGTTCTTCCAGCTCACTATCTCAAACCTCCCGGTGGGCATCCCATACTTAATAGTACTGCTTTGATTAACAAATAAACATGGATTTGTTTAGACTGGGATTGTGATCCGAAACTTTTCTGTGAAATAGTTCTTGCTGTTATTGATAAGCTGCTGAATTATATTTCTTATGCATTTGCAAAGGCTCTCACTGATAAGAATGGGTAACAGGTCGCTTTAGAGTGGGCAAGGTGTACCTTGTTATTATGACTGGTCATCCTCATGTTCATGCCCCTCCCAAAGCATCAGTTACTTTTGAGTTCTGTCAATAATGTCAAGGATTGCTTTCTGATGTGGAACAAGAAATCGATGTATTAGCTTTAAATTATTTTGTATTATTAACTGGATATAAATTATTGTAATTAACCATTAATTATTGTTATCCTAGAATAGGATCTTTATACTTATTGAAAATATATCTTAGGGATATTTTCTTGGTTATTTAGGAATCTATTAAAGGGATTGTAATTATCCTTAAATGATATTGGTATAGCCTTTGTGATTTTGTGGGCTTTGTCCCTGATTCATCCTTCTTACCTCTTTGATTCTTTCTTTCTTGTGTCCGTCCTACATCACTTTCTCCTTGGTTTTTCTTTTCATATGTTTTCCTTTCCAGGGTGAGCAACCATCCTGAAAAGCCAACAAATTGGCCATTGAATCCTCTATGTTGGCTCAACTTTGTTTCCTACCTTACAGTTAGGAGATATTCATCCCAATATTGTATACCTTGTAACTGATTGTGTTTATTAATGATATTGAGGTGTTTCCTTTAAAAAAAAATAATAACAATATTAATATTAATATTAAATAACCTATTTATCTTTTGTCAGTACCGTCTTACACTTCCAGCAAGGAAAAATGAAAACTAATGACTGTATAACATGGAGAAGTCGACTCTCGATGAGGCCCTTGATTGAATCAAGATTTTTAATGCATTCAGAATACTTTCTATGTTATTTCTTATTAATTTTAGAAAGTTGTTAAATAATCATCTCTATGGTTTTAGCCTTTTAGGCCTGTTTCTTTTGGGCTTGTCTTACTTTCTCTAGGCTTTATTACTAGGGTTTTGGGAGTATAAATAGTCTCGCAAGGTTTATTGTTTCAGACTATCTACCATAATAAATCCTATGGTGTAATCAACTCTTATTTAGGGGGAAATAGTTTATGTCTATTCTTATAGTTTTTTAACCCTGCTATCACAAAGTTCCAGATTCAACCCATTTTTCAGGTCATCCATTATTGATTCTGCAGCGAAACCCAATACTGAGTACAAGAAAGGAAATTCCAATAATACCTTGAAAAGACACATAAAACAACAAATTACTTAATAAAAAGAATGCCACTATAAACAGCATACAATCACTTATAACCATAACCATCAAATAGATTAAATTGAATGAAATTTCAAACAAAAGTTTTAGAGGATACGAGGAAGAAACATATAATATTACCAGTTGTGGCACTGTCGGAGGAGAGGGAAGGAGAAGAGCATCTGACGGTAAAGAAGCTGACTTTCTGAGATTTAGGAGTAAAACCAGTTGCCAAAAATAGATTGGAACTTGCCATTGCAAAATCCATTGTTTTTGCAGCCATTTTTTCCCTGTAAAGATGATATTACTTCATGTATTGCCCAACTGGGCAGAAGAATATAACATGTAAGAAAATTGCAATTTCTGTTAAATACAGATGTCAAATTACTTTTTCTAATGATTTCTCCTACACATGAAGCCTGATTACGAGTTACGTGCCAAATGGGGTTACAAGCATTCGAAGAAAATAAAAAAATGAGATGTTTACTCGTGGTGTACCTTGAAATATGAGGGCCAACGAACGGGAAGCGGAGCGTGTTAACCTTGGAACTCGGCCGTTCGCTTTGCCTTACCCGATCCTTTTCTCGTCTTCTGTTGCTCCAACGAGGTTTAGGTTTATGCACACTACACAACTCCCACTAGTCCAGTCCCCCAGTTATAAAAAGTTCATTCTTTCGTCTTCCAACTTTAACTTATAATAACGTAATAAGGAAAATAAGTTATAATTGATTTTTATAATTTTATTCACTCGTACTATATTTTAGTTTCTAAAATATATGGAAAAATTTTAATTGTGCAAATTAAAAATATATGTTATTTTTTTAAAAAAAATTTGAGTTTATTTATATAGTTTTTAATGTAATTTATATTTTATGTAATCAAAATAAAATTAGAAAAAAAATATATTTTAATTATATGAATAATACTAGTAACATCGAAATATAAATTTTCTTAACATTGAATTTTTATTTGGTTTACAAGAAATTGAAACAAAGTACTTAAATTGTTTTTAACATTTAATAAAAAGAGATAAATATAACATGAATTTCAGGGTTTTTGGTGCTATATATATATGTGTGTGTGTGTGTGTGTGGATGTTCATGTAATAATAAAAGATTTTTCATTATGTCATTACTTTGTCAATTTGCAACTATATTTATATAATTATAAATAAGATAATCCCTGTATTAGTTGGAATGTAATTTTGTTAATGACCGTAAATAATAAAAGTCATATATTAAGTTAATTGGAGTGTAATTTATTTACTCAATTTTGATTGATTGTTATATTATATATTTAAACGTACAAACATATATTTTTTTTATATCATGGTTCTGCACTTTTTTGTTTCAATGTTACTCTCTTCAAAAAAAAAATTATTCCCTTATTATCTTTTCCTAATTCACTTATACTTTCATCAAATACTCCTAATCTACTTCTATTTTGCTCAATACATATTTTTATTAGGAATTACGAAATTCATAATTAAAAAATTTTAAAATAAAATATATGAATATAATAAATACCTTTAGATGCATGACTAATGAAATTATGAAAAAAAAAATTAAATGCAATATTTGATAGTTTAATTAACATAATTATCATATCTATTTAAAATTAATTCTATAAAATAAGTACAACAATTCTTGAGTGTATATTAAGTAATTTTGAAGTATATATTATCGTAATTAATTATTTCAAAGTATATATATAAACACTTATAAATTATACAAATAAAATCAATGTTTTCATTAAAATTATATTGTTTGACTCAAAACATTATTTGTTTTATTAGTTGAATTATTTTTGTGCAATTATTATATTTTTGGGGTTACTAACATTTATCATCATTATTTCGTTATAATTATTTTAATTAACATTTTCAATTATAATCGATTAAATTGTTATTTGTTCGATTAGCTTTATTCATTTAATAATTATCCAGTGAATTATGTTATGTGTATTTATTATATTTTCTTTTAGTTAATAATTGTTAATATTTACCATATATTTTAATTTTATTTTCTAAGTAGTTTGTAGTTTTTAATATAATTTAAAAACTTATTCTCTAATAATACAAATTATTCAAATATTTTTTATATTTTTTTGTATGATCTCTCTAATTTTATATTTGGATGTCTGGAATATATTTAAAAAATTTATAATTAACACAATATATATATATATATATATATATATATATATATATATATATATATTAGTAAGTGTAAGATAATATATTATTGTTTTCCCAGTAAGATGGCCTAGAACTTGTAGAAGGGGGGTTGA